>VMDO01001076.1:0-232817 GCA_007922755.1 Pedetes capensis
TCCTCCTCCTCCTCCTCCTCCTCTTCCTCCTCCTCCTCCTTGTGATGAGTATTGATGTACTCCTTTCCCTGGTCAGTAGAAAAGCTAGATAAAAATTCTCAACAAACAATTGGGCGGAGTGAGAAGTTAAAAGACTCAATATTATACTACCACTACCATCCCTTCAACATTTATCTCTGAGATTCACTTCACAGAACCTTTAAAGTGGGCATAGTTTCTTGTTCAAGCCCTGCATGACTAGTGCTTGGCATAGAGTCTTGTACAAATGGCCTTCAGTAAATGTGTGCAGAATAAATGAATCAAGCAATGTTAGGCTATGCAATTGGCATAACTGGAGAAATTTTCTAAATGTTTTAACCATCTTTGAAAATTTAAATTTCTGCCTCCTTTTGTTCTGTGATGGATATATAGATATAGATATAGATATAGATATAGATATAGATATAGATAGATATAGCCTGCAGCCGTAGCCCTGTGGCATCGGATCCCATCAGATCTCGGAGGCTAAGCAGGGTCGGGCCTGGTTAGTACCTGGATGGGAGACCGCCTGGGAACACCAGGGGCTGTAGGCTTGGGAGAAGGACCTGGCAGCCCCCTCCCAAAAATCAATCTGCCATTGAAAACCCTATGAACAGCAGAGAAGCACTGACAATAGTGTTTCCCCTGTTGTACAGAGGGTGGCTATGAATCGGATACCAACTCGACGGCACCTAACAACAACATATATATATATATATACACACACACACACAAAAATATATATGTAATGTTTTTGTTTTTTGAGACAGGATCTTACAATGTTAAGCTGGCCTCAAACTCCTTGGCTCAAGCAATCCTCCAGTCTCAGCCTCCTGAGTAGCTGGAACTATGGACATGTACCACCATACCCGGCTTTATATTATATTCTTAAATATAGTACAGGCTCTATTCTAAGCCTCATTTTTTTATTTCACAAATTTATCCATTCATTTTGATGTTAGTCTGTATAATTTTATTGTTGCTTTATAATGTATTCTACTATCTTATAAAGCTGTTTGTACCTCTTTTTCAAAATAGTATTTTATATTCTTGCCCAGGAGTAGTTCTCAAATAAGTCTAGAAATGTTTGGTTGTATTCTAATAATAACAGATGAGATTTTTTTCAATATCCTGTTTAAATCTACAAACTAATTTCTATATTGGCATTTTTGTGCTAATTTTTTCATCTCATATGGTATATTTTCCCTTTCATTCAAATCTTCTGTTGGGTACTTTGGTAAAAATATGTGTTGTTCTTCCTGTGGGTCTCATTCAACCAGCCTATACTTGTTCCTGTTTCCTGCCACTGTGCTCTCTGTTGGAGATACAAAGATGAGCATGTCACAGCTCACGCCCTCAAGTTCACTTTAATGAGCAAAAGAGTTGATGGATCAAATAATTACAGTGAATATTAGTAATTCTTGTGCTATATAGAAGTACAAGTTGCTAAGGAAGCACACAGCAGGGGCACCACAAGTCTAGGACTATTAAGGAAAACTTCCTGGAGGAAGGGACCCCTGAATGAGTCTTAAAGGTTGAATGGAAGCTAGCCAGATGAAGTGGGAAAACAGTAGTCCAGGCAGTCGGAATGTTCATTGGGGTGTGTGTTCCACAGAGGGTAAGAAAAAGTATTCAAGCATTGTAGAAGCTACAAGTAGTGGGAGTATAGGATGACCTATAGTAATAGCCGGAAATGAAGCCTAGGAAGCAGGTGGAAGGCGGGCAGATTGTGCAGGGGCTTGTGTGAAAGTTTGGATACAGGAATGAAGGACATAAGTGGAGGAGTGAAATGGTCAAATTTATATTGTAGGGGAAAAATAGTCCCTAAAAGAGAAAATACTAGAATAAAGGCTCCTCTAGCTGCAGTGTGTCTGCAGCTATACCACTGTGGCATCCAATCCCATCAGATCTCGGGAGCTAAGCAGGGTCAGGCCTGGTGAGTACTTAGATGGGAGACCACGTGGGAACACCAGATGCTGTAGACTTGGGAGAAGAACCCTGCAACCCACTCCTAAAAATCAATCTGTCATTGAAAACCCTATGAATAGCAGAGAAGCATGACAACAGTGCTTCACTTGTTGTACATAGGGTCGCTATGAGTCAGATATTGACTTGACAGCACCTAACAACAGCAGCAAGCTGCAATGTGGAAGATGCCATCAAGGGGTACTAAACTTAATCAGAGAGAGGCCAGTCAGGGAGCCTCTGGGGTGACCTGGAGTCAGTGTGCCCTGAGATAAGATCATTAGTAGTAGTGATAGAGCAAAAGGAGTGAGCCAGAGCTGTGAAGGAGGTAGGCACACACAGACAGCACCCATGAGTGGGCCCACGCCAATTCCTGTTAGCGTGTTACTAAGTGGTATGTGGTTTTTACTAGTTTAGGCAGAATTTTTTACCCCTGTTGTATTTTGACTAGTTATTGCAGATTTAAGACAGGTATTGATTTAAAAATATACATCTATCTTCTATTCTTTCATTTTTGTTGTTGTTTTTGAATTTTTCATTCTACATGTTTAATTGACTTCTTTGGCTTTTCTGGATATAGAAGTGCTTTTCCTTTTTTCCATTATTATTATGAAAATCTCAAACATACACAAAAATAAAGTGAATACTATATAGCAGACTTTCATATGCTCTTTTTGCCCCACCTCATCTTTCTGTTTTTTTGTGTGTTTTGTTTACTGAGGTAATTTTAAAGCCCAATCTCAGACCTCTTGTTACTTTGTTGTTGTTGTTGTTAGGTGCCATTGAGTTGGTGTCCTACTCACAGCTACCCTGTGTATGACAAGTGAAACAGTATTGTTAGTGCTTCTCTGCTATTCATGGGGTTTTCAATGGCTGACTGATTTTTGGGAGTGGGTTGTTTAGTCCTTCTCCCAAGCCTACAGCATCTGGTATTCCCAGGTGGTCTCCTATCCAAGTACTAACCAGGCCCAACCTTCCTTAGCTTCTAAGTTCTGAAGGGATTAGACACCACAGTGGTATGGCTCCAGGCTTTTGCCACTTTAGGTGTATATATTTCAGTATGCATTGCTAAAAAATATGGATATTTTCTTAGGTAGCCACAATGTCATTTTTTGTGCTTCACAAAATTAACAATAATTCATTGATATAATTTAATCTCTAGTGCATATTCATGTTTCCTATTTCTCTCAAAATACCTTTTAACAGTTTGTTCCAGTTGGAACTTGAATCATACATCACTTTTGGTAATATAGATTCAGAAAGCTCTTTTAATCTATATCAATTCCTAACCTATCCCCCCTATTTTTAAACAGTGCCATTGACTGTTGAAGGAACCATGTTTGTTGTCCTGTAGAACATCCCTCATTCTGAATTTGTTTTTTCATACTATAAGTTATTCCTCTGTCTCTTACGTTTCCTGTAGAGTAGAGGTTATCTTTGAATGGCTAATTGGATTGTGGTTCAGTTGTTCTTTTGTGGGGAAGATATAGGCCTATACCACAGGCAGGGCTGTCAGGTATTTCCTTTGTTTCATAGTCCTGCTCTTAGGGATGCTAACAGTGATCAGTGGGTACAGGTGTTGACAGTTCATCTCTCCTTCATAAAGTTCCCTATCAACCTTTCGTCACATGAGTTCCTCTAGTGATGGTTGTCTTCTGAGTGAATTACTTCATCAGGGGCTACAAAAATTTTTCCTCTCAATGTTTTCACATTTTTTGTTGTTGTTAGGTGCTGTCAAGTTGGGTCTGGCTCATAGTGCCCCTGTGTACAACAGAACAGAACACTCCCCAACACTGTGCCATACCTGGCACTGTCTCTTCTTTGCTCTTCATAGAGTTTTCAATGGCTGGTTGTTTTGGGATTGTTGCCAGGTCCTTCTCCCATTTTTGTGGTGCTGGGAATCGAGCTTGGGGCCTCAGAGAGTGCAGAGCAGCTCTCTACCAACTCTTAATGACTAGGGCTATTTTGTTGTCTTAAGATATAATGTGTATCAAAAAAATCCAGATTAATGCTTCATTCATTTTCTTTTATTGCAAGTTTTGGATTAAGGAATTGGACTCTTACCTGTTGTTTTTAAGAGTCTACTAACAATGTTTCTAGTTTATGACTTACTGCATCAGCAAGTCCAGTTCTTTCCCAGAGGTTGTCTTATCTTAGCCTTTGTAAAATGGTCTTGCATGCACAGGAGCCTTTGCATCCTTGGGTATATGAATGACTGTCAGTTTCACATGTCATTCTATCTAGTCCTGTGCTTTTCAGAAGAAGGCAGAACTACCTTTTCTAAATTTGGTTTCACTCCTATTCTAGGTCACACTGTGAACAAGATGCGTAAACACTCAGATTCTGAGGTGGCTTGTCTTGCAAAAGAAGTTTACACTGAATGGAAAACTTTCATGGAAAAACATTCTGATCGACCTTCTATTGAAGTCCGAAGTGATCCCAAAACTGAGTCATTTAGAAAAAATGCCCAGAAGTTACTCTCCGAAGCCTTGGAATTAAAGGTAATGTCCCTATTGGAATATGATTACTAGGGGCTCCTGGTTAAATGAACATCATGTTTTCCTGATGAGCTTTATAGTCTCAGTGCTATGGCCTTATTCTAATAGGATATTCTTTAAGGATTTTGGACTTATGAGCATTGTGGGAAACAAGGTTGTTCCCCAGAATGTTTTAAATTATGAAGACCTGGGTTGAAACCTTGGCTCTAACATATTGTAGCTGTGACACTTTAGACAAATTTCCTCAACATTTCTGAGACTGCTTTCTATATTTGTAAAAGGAGAATTACAATCCCAGCACCTACGGTTATTGGGAAAGTAAATGCACCATTTATACAAAGGAATAATATATGATGCCTGCTGATTAGAAGTCGTTTACTGAATGTTGGTTTCTTTCCGTTTAGATTCTTTCCCTTCCCACTGAAGTAAAAATTTGAGGATGGACTGTGTTATGGAATATCAATGACAAAATAAAAAGCTGTCTATTGCAAAGATTCTGCTCCCATATTTTTTGTCAACAGCCATACCTTTAATGCTAAGGCATAAAATCAACTGACCAGACATTCCCTGTCATCTTCATAACCAGAAATTTGGCTGATATTAGTGGCTTGAAGTATACATGCTAGAAGAAGGACTATTGCTCATTAATAATAATATTAATCATTATCAAACAATAAATCTTACAAGCTAATTAATACCCTGGAAAATCAGACATATAAGATCCATATTTTTTCTTCTCCCTAGGATATCCTTATTAAATGTCCTTTAAGAACAATTTAGTCTGCGGCCATACTACTGTGGCGTCCAATCTCATCAGATCTCAGAAGCTAAGCAGGGTCAGGCTTAGAGAGTACTTGGCTGGGAGACCACCTGAAAACACCAGGTGCTATAGGCTTGGGAGAAGGACCCAGCAACCCACTCCCAAAAAACAATCAGCCATCAAAAACCCTATGAATAGCAGAGAAGAACTAACAATAGTTTTTCGCCTATTGTATGTAGGGTTGCTATGAATCAGACACTGACTTAAGGGTACCTAACAACAACAACAAGAACAATTTAATATTACTAACAAAAGAAGGAGTATAGAAGTTTTAAGTGCTAGCTCTGTTACTACATTCTCAAAAAATTTAACCTATCTCAATTATTTATCCACAAGAGTAGTCCATGAACTTGTGATATATTATTTACTTTTATAAAAGAAAGCTTTAGGTTTAAAAAAAAAAAACTCAAATAGATAATGAGAAAAATACAGGAATGAAAAAAAAATCATCAGTGCATCTATAACCCAGACATAATCTTGTTAACATTTTGATGCATCTCCTTTTTTGGTAAATTATTGTAGCTTTTAGCCAGGTGTGGTGGCACACACCTGTAATCCCAGCACTTGGGACACTGAGGCAGGAGGACTGTTGTGAGTTTGAGGCCAGCCTGGGCTGCATAGCAAGTCCCAGGCCAGCTTCAGCTAGAAAATAAGACTCTGTCTCAAAAAAATAAATAGGTAAAAAATAAATAAATAAAAATTATTATAGCTTTTTAGAGGAATGCTGGGCTGTTTTTATCCAAGATTTATTTAGGGCAAATTATATGCCAAATGTTCCATAAAGTGTTTTTATTGATTATTTAAATAACATGCAGAACACTTGCATAATTATTTACATTTGTGTTGTCTCTTGAATCTTGATTAATTTCAATTGTAGTCATTATGTATATCCTTTTCTGTATGTCTTTATTTTTAGTGTTTATCATGTTTAATGTCTGATAGTGCAAGTGAATTGATATGTTGTACGTTTGCATAACTTTTTGTAAAGGAAGCTTCACTATGAATATTAAAGAGAACAAAACTGAAGGTTATAAGTAGTCTTCCAAAGTATTGATTAGTCAACAGCTTTGGCATTTTAAATAAGGTTTATTTCTGAAATAAAACAAAATCTCTGCAAAAGGATATAATGTGGGTATATAATATGTAGTTAATGTGGTGGTTAATATCAGCTCCCTGTGGCATCTTTTTAAGTAAATGATAAAAACGAAGCTATGCTTGTAAGGATTAATGAGCAGTTTGCCTGCTATATTAAACTCCATAATAATTATCCTTTTAGTTTATCCATTAATTATCCTTTAAATGGCACATCAAGTGGTAAGCACTCAAGTGTTACAAAGCAAAGTTAAAAAAAGTGATGCATTTGTTAGTGCTTTCCAACGTAATTGAAAAAAATATCAGATTAAGCATAGCTGAATGGTTTTGTTCCCAAAGAATAAATTTTAAAAATTAGAAGTATGCATCTTACTGTCTTTCTTGGCCAAAAAAGAAAAAAATCTGTCTTCCTTGTATAAACAGCATTTGATGATATTTCTGTCAGCTTGGTATGTCAGAAAATATAAATACAAACACTTTTAATAAAGTTAACCGTAGCACCTGTCATTATGAGACATTTCCATATTAGGGTAAATCAATGAACCATCTAATCCAGTATTTGCTCTTTGACAGTAACCAATGTTGAGAGCATTCAAATCAGATGTAAGGTCTCCGTAAGTGTACTTTATCAGGCAGTAGTAAACCATTGGGTAAGTTATTGGCCCAATGACTGAAAAACTCTTTACAGTTTGATCCTAGTCTGTGATTTTGCAAATACCAAATCTACTTACAACATTTTTTTTTGTAGAAAAAGGTGTTTCCATTGTATATCAGTTATATCCTTTAATAGTGAAAGCTATATATGAAGAATATACACACAGCCAAAAGATTCATCTCTTTATTGCTCTCCAGATCTTGCTTTCTAAGTTCATGGATTATTTCCTTGTTCTTGGAATAACGGAATAGATGAATAAAAACTCCATCATTGAAACCCAGGCTCCATTGCCTTTTACTTTCTCCCTTCCAGATCTTCTTTGTTCTTCTCATCTTTTAGATCTCTCCTCATATGAACCTCCCCTGTGGTGTCATTCTCTTACTTCCCATTCCTCATTATCCACTCTCCTTCCTACCTCACGGTCTGTGATCATTTTCCTATTATGTCATTTTAAAAAATGAACCTGATTCTCAAAGTGAGCCTGTATCATTAAGAGTTATGAAACACTGGCTGGTTGGCTCAGTTGGTTGTCAGATGGTGCTAATGAGATCCAGGTCAGGGGTACATTCTCATATGGGACTGTTAGTTTTTTCTTTGTTTAATGGCTTCAGACTGCATCCCTGGCTCTGACCAGCTCTACCATAAATGTATCAAGTGGTCAAAAAGAAGTGTTGGTAGATAGATATGTACAAATCCAATCATGTTATCAGAAAAGCCACACAAAGTTTGCTTTCAGTAGATAGTCAATCCAACAAATGTTTAGTGAGTATGTACCCTGGCTGTCAGGGGCACATACAAACATAAGTGAGTTGTTTTCCCTATCCTAAGAAAGCTTACTGTCTCTCGGCTTAGAGCCTGTAAATGACTAATAAAAATATGAGGCACTTTGAAATAGTGGTACTGTCAAGTGGTGTAGACACAATGAATGAAGCAGTTACATTTGATGTGGGAACTTGGGAAGATTTCACGGAAGAGATGGCCTGTGAACTCATGTTTGTAAGGGGATGTTATTGTTATTGTCCGGTGCATTAGGTGCGTGTCCAACTGATAGCAACCCTACATACAACAGGTGAAACAGTATTGTTACTGCTTCTCTGCTATTCATAGGGTTTTCAGTGGCTGATTTTTTGGGGGGAAGTGGGTTGCCAGGTCCTTCTCCCAAGCTTACAGCACCTGGTGTTCCCAGGCAGTCTCCCATCCAAGTACTAACCAGGCTTGACCCTCTTTAGCTTCTGAGATCTGACGGGATCAGATGCCACAGTGGTATGGCTACAGGCTTGTAAGGGGATAGGATTTTGCTATCTAGAAAGTACACATAAAATAGAAACATTGTATTTCATATTTTGTCTCCTGTGTATTATATCACTGAAAGATTAGGAAAGGAGGGCAGTGTACATGGGGAGAAAGGACATTCACTTAACAGATATTTATTGAGCACATAATATGTATGTGCCATTACCTAGGCTAGGCATGGGAAACTTAGAAATGGATCCAATATATGGTGTCAGTCCTAGAGGTGCTCACAGTCTTCTGAGGAAGATGGACAAATACAGTACCATGAGGGAAGCTCTACACGTAAAGTAAACACATGAAGGACTTTGTCCCTGTAAGTATTTAAAGAGCTTACAGATTTGAAAGACATCACTAATTGATTCTGGCACCATTTCCTGCCAAATCCATTCCTTGATGAAAAAGAGCCCTGAGTGGTCATGTTAACTTATATCTTCCCTCAGCTATAACTAGTTTGTCCAGGATTGGACAACTGAGTAACACACACTGTACGCACTGGTACAAGTAGATAAGGAAGACAAATCAGATTTTCTGTCTCTGAGAAATGGGACTTAGGAAATACCAAGAAAACAATAGTGCACGTGTTAAAACAGGGATGTTGGAGGGGTTATAGGGAAACAGATGTTGAGGATAGAGAGGTGTGTAGAATGGGGGAGAGAATCCAGCAGTTAGATTTGGCAGTGAGTAAGACCTAGGGAGAGAAGCAAAACCATGTGAGATTCCAGGAAAGGATCTGGTCACTAAGTACAGTAAATACCTAGATTTCTTCCAGGATTCCTATTCACATTCCTATTCATACAAAATCTTTTTCTCAAGGTCTCTCTGAGACTCTGGTCCTTTCACCCAAAAATGCATGTTTACATAAAGCTCTAGCTTAGGACCCACTGGAAGGGGCTCATCATGTTGGGCAGGTTTAGATCACCCAAAGGCATTCTTCACTTTGTGCAGTGAACTTGTTATACACAATGACGCATGATGAATCATTTTTCTTTGTGATTTATATTTTAATGTCACAGATATTTTTCTTCATTTCTTCACTCTGATTGGCCTTCATTTTAGCAAGAAGAGAATTGCTGGATATTGCCTGTTCCCATCACACCAGTGGCATAGCACCTGTCATACTGCCCATGGTTATCTGTGTACCTGCCGTCTTCTTTCTAGGCTATGAGTTCCTAGATGGGACAGGTCAGATCTGTAATATGAATTTCAGGGCATTCTCTGAGGTGTTTTGTTGTTGTAGTTGTTTGTTTGTTCGTTTTACAGTACTGGGGGTTGAACACAGGGCCTTGCACTTGCATGCCTTGCAAGTGCTATACCATTGAGCTGCCCCGCCCCCAGCGCATTTTTTTAGTTTGTAAGACAGGGTCTCACTAAATTACGCAGGCTGCCTCTGGTTTCCAACTTGTGATCCTCCTGCCTCCACCTCCCAAGCTGCTGGGATTACAGGTGTTTTTGTTTTTTATACTACAATTCAGTGGGATGGCCATGACTTGTTTTATAAACACACACATACCCTTCTTCTCTTGATATCCACTCCTCTCAAAAAAAAAAAAAAAAAAGACTTTTATTTGCATGTTAGGCTAAGTGAATCTCTAAACAATTGGTAAGGAACTAGCTACATACTGGAATGAGGAACTTCTCTGGCAAATGCTGTGGGCAAATGCCAGGCAACCAGGAAGCCACCTTTCCAGGCTGCCAGAGTGGCCTGGTACCAGGATTGCCTCAGGCTGGGTACTAACTCAATGCCTACTCTGGATGTCTTGAAAAACCAGAGGAGTCTGGGTTCTAGAGAGCCATTGTGCCAAATCCACACACTCCAGCACAGGCCTTGGAGGTAATCACTCAGCCATTTGAACCATAAACTTTCATGAACATCTACTAGGCCTAAGCAGATGTCTGGGCTTGGATCTCTCTCTTTCTCTTTCATTTTTGCTTTCTCTCTTCCTATTCTACTCTGTTCTTGGTCCTTCTATCTTTAAAGTTTCTGGGGTGTTTTTGTTGTGTGTTTTTGTTTTGTTTTGTTTTGTTTTGTTTTTTTGAGACAGGGTACAGGGTCTTGGTATGTAACCTAGGCTGGCATTGAACTCACAATCCTCCTGCTTCAGCCTCTGGAGTGCTGGGATTATAAATTTGTGCCACTGTACATGGCCTGATCTTTGCTTTTTACATAGAAGTTTGGTACATATTTGGAACAGTGCATAAAACATCTATGCCAGCTCAGTGAATGTGTCACAAAGCAAATATCTACTTTACCTGGCCAGATCCTGCTCATTTTCCTGGTCTCAGGGGAAACATCATTTCCTCCCAATTCTACATGCTGCCCTCCTGGGTCAATGGTTTCCAGTGGCTGTGCTCCTCAGCACTCACCCTGTCCCATTCCCTGAAACTTAGTGCCCTTACAATCCCCATCCACCTGGTTCTCCTATTGTACTGTGTTCCCAGTGGACTCAGGGCTGAGCCTCCCCTGGACACTGCCTGTTCTTCAGCTTAAGCTCAGAGCCTAGGTCATCATAAATGCTCATAAATGCCTACTATGGAGAGAAGGAATGGAGGGGGTAAAGGAATGAGAGAAATGTGTTCTTGTTTTCAAAGAATTTATTACCAGAGTAGACAAACTCAAATGTAGATCATTATCATATGTAATGACAATGAGCAAAGGAAGCTCGTGATATTGAGGCATCCTGGAGAACTTGCAGTACTTTAGGGTTTTTTCTTTGTTTGTGTGTATATGTGTGCACGTGTGCGTGAGCGTGTACACATATGATTTTCCCTAGACTTTGATGTACAAATACAGCAGTGTGTTTCCTAGGGAAAGGTGTGCCTTGCTAAGGGAACACATGTCAGCACAGAGGAGCATGACAGTGGCTTAGAATGTTTAGGCTGGGCCATGGTCAGGACTAGGGAAGAGAGAAGGGGGAGATGGGCCCTGACCAACAACTCAGCCTGGCTCCAGACCATGTGTGCAAAGTCCCATACCTGCACTTCTCTAATCAGGTCTGTGACCTCAGGATTGGGCCTTGGGCCTGAAGCAGACCACCCTAGAGCTGTGGCAGGTCCTGTCCCCCAGGCCTGCTCTGCTTAACTGCATCTGCAGGCGTCTTTGGGGATGTTGTGGAGGACTGTTAGCATCCTGAAACGGAAGAAACATGAATGCTGGAGTCAGAGCCTAGGTCACAGTCCCGGCTCTGTCTCGTAGTAGTTGTAAGATCTTGACCCCTTTACCTTTGGACCTGCTCGCTTATCTGTAAAATATGATAATAAGAGTTATGAGCGTCAAATGTGAAAAGTGATTTATAAACTGCCCTGTTCACATTTTAGGAATCAGGCCCAGTGTTTCTAAAATGCCGTAAGGGGTTAAAAAGCACTTTGAAAACAAAAAGAAGTACGAACTGTTATACTGATTTATTATCCTCGGACTTCGTTTCCTGGTTGGTAAAGTACAGGGCCCAGTACCGGTTGCTCAGTTCAGGCCAGTTTCCTGTTATAATGGCAAATATTACCACCCGGCAGGGGTTGTGAATGAGGTCCCTGTCACAAAGCACATGGCCTTGTTCCTTAATTGCCAGGGTGGAATTAATTTGCTCTTCCTGTTTCTCTAGTGACAGGAAGTAGATGTCCTTGAATTTCAGTTGATTAATGGAGGCCTCAGAGCAGAGTGCTTCAGCCTCTCTTGCTTTTAATCCTTATGCAATGCAAGGCTCTAACTTGATAATTTTGCTGTTTTTTAGATGGATCACCTACTGGTTGAAAATATTGAGAGGGAAACGTTTCATCTCTGCTCCCGCCTCATTAATGGGCCATACAGGCGGATGGTGAGAGCTCTGGTCTTCACATTAAAGCACCGAGCTGAAATCCGGGATCAGGTGAAGAACGGCACGCTGCCAGTTGGCACGTTTGTACAGACCCACAAAAAGTGACCCGAGGATGGTTCCAGCCCCGAGCTGGGCAGAGAGGAAAGTGAGCCTCTCTCTGCCATTCAAAGACGCTTTTGAGTTTGGGTGACGGCTGATGCTGGCGGTGCTAAATTTTCCCATGGTGCCATTCCTTCAGACAGGACGCAGAGAGCCCTGGGAGACAGGCCTGCAGGAGCATGCTTCATTAGCTGCACTGCACTGGCGCTGCCTATCAGGACGCCCGCCGGCTGTCACTGGGACGTGCCATACGGTTGCCATCACCCAACCCAGTGGAAGGGTGACGGATTTCACTGTGAGGACGCCAAGGATACCTCTAAACTTCCCCCATGTCAGGCAGATGAAGTTACCTCTTTATTTCGCCACCCGGCAGGTAACTGAAAGTCAATTACCGCTGCTGCTCACTCGGTTCCATCCCCCTGAGTTTAGACAGCTCCGGTGCCTCTCAGAACTCCCCTGTGTGTTCTCTTTGCTCTACCCCAGGGGTGAGCCTGCCAGAACCAGCGACTAGCCCTGCTTTCCAGAGCTCACTTATCTGAGCAAGCCGGCTCTCCCTGGAAGACCTTCTGCTTAGGTCTCGGCAGCCCCCATGCTGAGGCTTCTAATGAGGAGCTGGCCTGAAGCCTCCCCCAACCTCAGGATTATTTGAATACATCAGCCTTCCATTCAGGGCTCCAGAAGACACAGAATGACATTTCTCTGGCAATGAAATATGATAGTAGGAAAAAATATATACATGTATTTCAAAATGAAAGACCTCTAGACAGGCCTGCTTGAACAATTATATAAATGATATTTGCTTTTTTAAAAAGTAATAAACTGAGACATGTATTCTAAAACAAAAGGTATGCTTTCTTCATTGAAAAGTGTTTTGGGTTCAGAAAGAATACAGTTGATGGATTTAAGGAACAATGGGACAAGAATTTTGGGGAAGTAGCAAGACCTGAGGAAGCGTTTTTAGGTTAGGGGAGGCTGGAGCATATTTGCAATCTGAAAGGAAGCAAATAATAGGAAAGAGGAGATTCAGAATGAAGGAAAAGGGGGGGATGGGTTGGAAAGCAGTGGTAGAAGGAAAGGGCTAACACTGTTGTCTCTTTTCTGAGTGCTGAATACTTGGCCTAACATGATTTATTGACATGGATCTTTGTGTGTTTTTTAAAAGATCCAGTTTAATTCCCTCACCTATTGTATGAAGTGGGTATTGGTGCTTTGGTATTTCAGATTTATTCATTTATTCAATATCCATGTATGGAATACCCGTTCTGTGGGGCGTGGCAAATACCTAGCCGTAGCTATGTGTGAGATCCTGAGGCTCACAGAGCAGGAATACCTTGTTCAGGTTCCCACTGCTAGTAACTGTCACAGCCAGAGTAATAATTGAGCACTTACCACGTGCCCAGTACTGTGGTAACATTTTACAAAAAGAAAATGCCCAAGGACAGATAAGAAAAGTGAGGCTCGGGAAGGTATAATAACTTACTTCTCAAGATCACAGATAGTGAATGACAGAGCTAAGATTCAAAATTAGGTCTGTTTGACTATACCCGGTCTCGGTTGGTTCCACCCACTCTCATATTGTCACACATCGCTTACATGCTGATGATATTCCAGTTTGCGTCTAGCCCACCGCTGCCGCCTGTGTTCAGATGATATCTCCTTGATGCCCATGGACATCTAAGATGTGAGGTATCTCCTCTTGGCACTCTGACAATCCAGGCACTCTTCCTAGGAACCTGGGGAATCAGCTGAGCCCCTCATCTCCCTTCCTTACCCAACCAAGTCCTGATGGTTTTACTTCTCAAATACATTTAAAATCTCCTGCCTCCTCCACATCTCCAGGACCACTTCATCCTCTCTTCTCCAGAAGACAGGGCCTCCTAACTAGCCTCCTTGCCTCCAGTCTTACCCTCTCCAAATCTGCCTCTCCACCATAAACAAAGGAATATATCCAACCTGGAAGGCCCACTGTCACTCCTGCATTTAAACCTATCAGTGCATCCCTGTTGCCTATAGAATAAAATGCAAGCATCTTAACACTTGTTTGCAAGGCTGTGACTCAGCTCCCGGCCTCCTCTCTGTTCTCAGCTCCTTCCATGCCCTGCCCTCTATTGTCACCATGTTGCTTGTAGTTGTTCACCATTCCAGCTTTCTTGAAGCAACCAAGCCTTTGACATGCTGTTTTCCCTTTCTGGAATGCTGCTCTACCTAATTCTTCTCCTGGCCTCTGCCACAAAACCCTGTGTACTGTTCTGAGTGTATCCGTGTGTTCTGTGGTCATGCTCATGATTCCTCCTCCCACTGGATTCACTCTCCTTGCCATGAGAGATCCTGTCTTACTGGGGATCCTCAATGCCTAGAACAGTGGTTGGCCATAGGTATAACTAGTGAACATTTCTGGAGTTAGTGGGTATCCAAATGTCTGTGTGTGTAATAGTTCCCCTTAGTCTATTATCTACAAGATAACCAGAATGAGCCTTTTAACATGTAAAACAGATATCTCCCTTATCCACCTAAAACCTTCCAATGGCTACCATTTCACTCCTTATCTCTTACCATGTCCTATAAGGCCCAACATGATCTAGCCCCTAATTACCTCTTTGTGACCTCATTTCCTCACATTCCCTTTCTCGTGCCTCCTTGGTCACATTGGCTCCCTTGCCCGTTTATACACACGTACCGAGCATGCTCCTGCCCCAGGGCCTTTGCACTTACTGTCCTGACCACAATGCTTTTTCCCCCGTGTATCTGCATGTCCCTGTCCTCCTTGGATTAAAGTCTCTATTTCCCATTTCAGAAAGGTCTTCACGGACTACCCTAAGTAAAATAACACTCCCTTCCAAATATTCTTTAGTATTGTATCCTGCTTTTGGACTGGGGATGCAGCTCAGCAATAGAGCACTTTCCTAATGTATAGGGCCCTGGGTTTGTTTGATCCTCCAGCACTGCAGAACGAAACAAAACAAATAACCTCTACCCTGCTTTATTTTTCTTCAGGGTATTTATCACCTCTTGGCACAGTTATTTATTTCTTTATTGCCTCTCTCCCCACCTTCAAGAATTTAAGCTTCTTGAAAGCAGAGACTTTTGTTTTTATTCCCTACTATAGCTCCAGCTCCGGGAATAGAGCCTGGCCCAAGCTAGGTCTCTATTATTATTTATTGTATAGTTGAATGACTAGTTATAGGTGTATAGGAGAAACATCTGATGCAATCAAGGAATGTTTTGCAGTGGAGGTGATAACCCGTGTGTGGTTTTAAAGGGCAGAAGTCATGAGTGGTTGAGGTACAAGCCCTACAGAGAAAGCAGAGTATGGAAAGACTCCCGAAGTGGAGATATCTGAAAGGTGACTGGTACATGCTGGACATGAGGCAAAAGAGAAAAGCAAGGACCAGGACCAGGTTCAGAGGGTCTAGAGCATCAAGTGAAGGCACATGGACTGACTCCGGGGAGGGCGGGCGGGGGGACCGTTCAGTTTTGTGTTTATAGGCTGTTGGGGATGATGCCAAGGCAAGAAGAGAGAGCATAAGTAGGAAGCCTCATTTATAAAACAACCAAAGAGTCCTGCTAACTTAGGAGCCCAGAGTGAGTTGGAAACAAATTGCTTTCTGCCTGAAAGGCTTCAGTGGTGATAGTTGGAAAGTAAAATGATTGCAGAGATGGGCTTTGGAGATTGGGAAAGCAGCTGTGTTATTTGTGGCTGTTTTCTCCTTGATGCATGTACAGAATTTCCGTGAACGCTAATGGAGCTACTCTGAGCGCTTGCTGAAGGGAAGGAGGCTTGCACATACCCATCCACGCTCGCCACCCCTCAGCAGCACTTGTGGGCCCCAGCCAGTTAGAAATGAAAGAGTTGCTCCTAGAATGGGGTCTCCCAGTCACATGTAAGTCTAGGCACAAATGTGTCTTCTGTGTGTGTTCAGTTGCTAGAGGAAATTTGAGAACATAAATACCATTAGAGTCTGCTTCAGTGGCTTATTGATCCTTTTCTTGTGTTAAATTGTAGGCCCTGGTCCTTTGGGTAAGGACTTGAGTCTCTTATTTTCATTCATTCACTCAGCAAACAAATGTTGCATGTCTTCTGAGTGCCAAGGACAAGACTGGCACTGGGGAAGCAGCAATAAATGTGATATAATATCAAACCTTGAGGGGCTCTTAGTCTGATGAGGGGACAGACACATAAGTAAATAATTATAGTATTGGGTGCTTACTCTAGTCATTTCTTTTAAATATTGAGGAAATGGGGGAAAAGAGTGATTAACTCTACTCAAGAGGAAGAAAGTCTTCCCAGAGGAGCTCATCAGTAGGAATTCTTAGCAGAGGCGCTGCCTGTGTGCCTTTGCACACAGGTATAAAAGACATGGCTGGTTTCAGTACAAGCAAAGAAGACATTGTGGTAGAAGCATAAAGTTCTTGGGGGTAAGAAATGAGGCCAAAAAATAAGTAAATAAATAAAAGTAGCCAGAACCTTAGATGCCTCATCAAAGAGTTTGGATCTTGGCCTTCAGGTAATGGAAGACCAAGAGAAGTTTTTGTTTGTTTGCTTGGTTGGTTTTTTTTAAGCAGGCTAGCCTGTAACTCACTGTGTAGACCAGGCTGGCCTTGAACTCTCATCGATCCTCCTGAGTGCTGGGATTACAGGCATGCACCACCATGCTGGCAATGAGGAGTTTTTGAGGAGGTGGGCAACCTAATTAGATGTGTTTTAGAAAGATAAAAATGTTCTTATGTAGCCAGGTGATGTGGCACACACCTATAATCCCAGCAACTTGGGAGGCTTAGGCAGGAAGATTGTGAATTAGAGGCCAGAGGTAGGCTGTGCAATTTAGGAAGACCTTGTCTCAAAATAAAAAAATTTTTAAAAGGACCTGAGGTGCAATTTAGTGGTGGAGCACTTGCCTAGAATGTGCAAAGGCCCTGAGTTCAACCCCTTGTTGTTGTTGTTGTTGTTATTGTTAGGTGCCGTGTCGTGTCTGACTCATAGCGACCCTCATAGGGTTTTCAATGGCAGATTGTTTCGGGATTGCCTTGGGAGTGGGTTGCCACATCCTTCTCCCATTTTGCAGTGCTGGGAATCGAACTCAGGACCTCAGAGACTGCAGAGCAGTGCTCTACCAACTGAGCTAAATCCCAGCCCCAAGAGTTCAAACCCTAGGTACTGAAAAACAAAATCCTATATAAACAGATTTAAGTTTAAACATTCAAAAGCCTCAGTAATTTAAGGCAAAGGAAAGAAACACTTGAGATTTAGTAAACTGGAGTGTGTGTGTGTGTGTGTGTGTGTGTGTGTGTGTTGGGGAGAAAGTTGACAAATGAAGTTTAGAGTTACCCAAACAGATATCATTAGAGAGGCCCAGGTTTGAAAAATGGCAGGAGGCCCAGATAACACATTTACCACATTCAGTGGTGAAGGGACAGAAACTGGCCTTTTTTCATTTATAGAATATCAAGTTCTTAGACTTGTGCCTGTCAACCTTGGTTTTCTTTTGCAGCTGCCTCAGGCCTCAGAGCCTCACTCTGAGATTTGTAATGTGTTTTAGATGCATTTATCACAGGCAGATGGGGCGAGGCTTAGTTTGTTATTGCCCATTATTGCTATCAAAGGGAGTCAAGCCGTCCAGAAAAACAAGGCTCTGGGAGCTTTCAGTAGGTAGGTGACACTACCTTGGTTTCAAAAGAGAGACAGTTTGATAGGATGACATTGTACACTGTTTTAAATTACCCAAAATGATGCAGTTGCTATCACTGATAAACTTACCCATAAGCTGGACAGGTCAGTTTCAAGGTCCAAGAAGACCAAGATATCTGATCAAATGTTTTTTCATCTTGTCCAAATCATTCATTCAATGCAAATTTGTTGAATTTTTATATGCCAGCTGCGGGGCTCAGGGATAAAGTAGACATGGTCTCTGACCTCAGAAGGCTCACAGTTTAGTGAAGGAGACAGACAATAAACAGACCATATTTTAAAAGAAAGGTAAACTATTATGACTTAGGGGAATTCAAAGAAGGAAATAAGAAAAGCCAACACAAATATTTTGGGGGGTTGAGACAGGGTCTCACTATGTGGCCCAGGCTGGCCTGGAACTTGTGCTCCTCCTACTCAGCTTTCCAAGTGCTGGGATTACAGGCATGCACCACCAAACCTGGTTCCAAAAGGGTTTTTGTTGTGGTGGTGGTGTTTTGTTTTGTTTGTTTGTTTGTTTGTTTTTGCTGGTGTTAGAGATTAAACCCTGGGCCTCACAAATGCTAGGCAGGTACTCCACTAGTTAGTCATACCCCTGGCCCTCCAACAAAAATTTTAAAAGATGCTCAGCCTCACTGGTAATTGTTGTTGTTGTTAGGTGCCGTTGAGTTGAGTCTGAGTCATAGTGACCCTCATAGGGTTTTCAATGGCTGACTGTTTGGGGATTGCCTTGAGAGTGAGTTGCCAAGTCCTTCTCCCATTTTGCGGTGCTGGGAATCGAACTTGGGGCCTCAGAGACTGCAGAGCAGTGCTCTACCAACTGAGCTAAATCCCAGCCCCACTGGTAATTAGGAGATGGCAAAGATAATCACTATCCTTAGAGATGAAAAGGATGCAGGCTGGAGATCACCACATCTCTCTACTTGATCCACTAGTCTGGCCCCTACAGAAACCGTATGGATCCCAAAAGATGATGATAACAAAACCTGCTGAGAGGTGTCCTGACTGCTGCTGCTGTGTCAGATGTGACACCTTCCTTGGGGCACATTAATGTGTTCTCAGGTACATGGTACATTGCTGTTGAGCCGTGGTATTTTCTTTTCCTTCTCTATCAGAGAGGAAGATCAGAAACTGTTCACATTCACTCAGAACAGATAAGAGTATATACATTGCCCCAAAGTTGTTAACTCTAGCCCTCTCCCAGCCTAATCTGAAAAGACCTGGACCACCTAGACATCTGCCTAGACGTCAGGCCTCAGCGCCTCACTGACCCAGTAGATTGAAGACATCAGCTAATTGGGCCAGATGAACAAAATATGGCAGCCTCAGTGAGACACGTGTATTGCAGAAAACAGAAAGAAGCTCTATGATGATTCAGAGGCCTGACAGATCAGTGAAATGGTCTGGGATGTGCCCAGAACATCTCCTCCAAAGTAAAAGACAAATTATTATATCTGACACTCCCACCATTAAAAAAGAAACACAGTGCTGGTAGGCCTCTTTGCGTTTTGAGGCAGCATAGTCTACACCTTGGAATACTGCTCCATGCCATATACTGGGTAGCACAGAGAGCTGTGGGTTTATAGGGGCCCAGCACAGTAAAGGGCTTAGAAGCAGGGCCAGGCCACAGTACCAGTGTCCATGCGGTGTGGGCCAGATAAGCTGGTAGAACCTGTGGTATTTAAATATCTGATGGGAAAAGATGCCCATGGAGTTTATGACAAGGTCCAATTGAATCACAATGTAGACTCCTGGGGATCTGGAGCAGGACCATCCCATCTGTGGCCAAGAATTATACATTTATCAAAAAACAGCTCCTGATTGGCTAAGGGTTCTGGTAGACAGATCATCTGACTATGGATCAAGGTGACCATGTGGCTAAAGCTGCTCATGAGCTGGATTCTACCAGACCCCCAAGTCATAAGGTCAGACAAGGCCAGCAGCAATTCTTAAGATGTGAGTGGAATAGCTGGGCATGGTGGCACATGCCTGTAATCCCAGTGGCTTGGGAGGTGGAGCCAGGAGGATGGCAAGTTCGAGACTAGAGGAAGTCTGCGTAACTTAGCGAGACCCTATCTCAGAAAGTAAGGAAAGAAATAAAAGGGCTGGGGGTGCAGCTCAGTGGTCCAGTACTTGCAAAGCATGCAGGTGTGAGGCCCCGGGATCAACCCCCAGTACCACAAAAAAAAAAAAAAAAAAAAAAAAAGATGTGAGTGGAACAGCTGGGATTGAGCATAGCAGGACAAGGGACAGGAGGTAGCTGCATGAGCAGGTGGCCCTGACACCTCTGTTACCCACCACCTTTGCTACAGTGCCTCTCCCTGGGCTCACGCCTATGGCTGCCTAGGGAGAACCCTATGGGGGTGAAGAATAAACTAAGCGTCGTTCACAGGTGGGTCAGTTTAGGATGTGTAAACCAGACAAAAAGAAACTCTGGCTGCACTGCAACCCCACAAAGGCTGTCCTTGAAAGACAGCAAAGGGAGAAGTCCTTCCAGTGCACAGAGCTTTGGGTGGCAGACCTACTCATCCACATTTTGTGGAAGGAGAAGAGGCAACATTAGACTACACGTGGATATCATGGCTTGGATACTAGGTCAGAGGTCTGGAAGGAATAAAATTGGGAAATTGAGGACAAGGTGACCTGGGGTAGAAGCATTTGGGTGGACTTATGGGAGTGGGCACAAAAGGCGAAGATCATTGTATTCCATGTACCACCCATCAGAGAGCAGGTACCAGGGACAACATACTAAACAACAGTGCACACGTAGCTGACATCAGCCAGTCTCTATCTGAAGCCACCTCCAAGCTGGCACAATGGGTGCCTAGACAGAGGAACCATGATGGAACAGAGAGAGTGTCTTTATGGGTATGTATGTCTTATTCCATTTTCTGTTGTTATAACAAAATACCTGGGACCAGGTAACTTATAAATAATAGTTTATTTGGCTCATGGTTTTGGAGGCTGGGAAGTCCAGAAGCACAGTGACAGCATCATGGCACCTGGTAGGGACTTTCCTGCTGCATCTTAATCTGACAGAAGGTATCACATGGTGAGACGGAGCAAGTGTGCTAGTTTAGGTGGCTCTTCCTCTTCTCATAATTATCTCCCAAAGGTTCTGCTTCCAAATATCATTAACATATGCTTTAGGGCATCAAGTTTCCCATACATGAACTTTGGAGGACATATTCAAACCATAGCACCTGGGCTCCTGCTCCCCAGGGCTGATCTAGCTATTGCTGCTGCAGAGTGTCTAACTCTGAGCCTCAGGTACATTTCCATCACTCCAGGAGAACGACCAGTCACTAGGCCAGTTGATTATGTTAAAGCCCTCTCAGCCTGGAGGGAGTGCAATTCATTTTTATTGGACTAGACATCTGTTCTACACACAGGTTTGCTTTTGCTGTTTGTAGGCCTTCATCCAGCACAGTTCTTGAGGAGTTTACACAGTGTTTAAACTAATGGGACAGATTATGGGATTTATAGATTATGGGATAGTGCGGAGATCCCATATGACTACAGTACAGGAGCTGCAGCTGTGGGCACCTGGCTGTGGGGTCCCTTTATCCCTTGTCCCTCCACACACAGCATTATCCCTAAGCTGCCAGCGTGGAGCTGTCGATGGCATAGCTGAGGCACTGACTCAGAAGTGACAACCTGAGAGAATAGGGGTGCCATTCTTCGTGCAGCAGACACCTTGAATCAAGACCATTATGTAGTGCTTTGTCTCTAGTAGGTAGAGAACATGGCTCCAGGAACCATGGGAAGAATGTGGGAGGAGTCTCGCTCTTACCATTGCTCCTTACACTTACTGTCCTCACAGCTCTGGGCTCTTCAGGCTTAGAGTTCAAGGGTCACAGTGGAGGAAACACTTCCATTAGGAGAAACATCAAAATGACTATTGAGCTTTTAGCTGTGACTCCACCCAGGCACTTTGGGCTCTCTGTGTCAAGGGACCAGTGGGCAAGAAAAGCAGTCACCATTCTTTCAGAGATATTAACCCTAACCATCAGGCTGCTATTAAGTAAGGGAGGCAGGAAGTTACATCTCTGCTGCCCAGTCATCCACTTGGAGACCTCTAAGTAAACAAATACAGAGGCCATGGCCTGAGTGGGATGTGACCACCCCAGGCTCAGCTCCTCAGGGCAGAGTTTCTCTAGATCATGCCTCCATGTAGGTCACCAGGACCAGAGGAAGTGCTAGCGAAGGGCAAGGGGAATCTAGAAAGGATAGAACCAGGAGGTGATGAGTATCTACCACAGCCTCAAGAGGAGACACAGTGGTGGAGGCTGTGGTCTGACTCACTAATGTCACATCTCTCCTAGGAAAAGGGCCACCACAAGTAAAACCATTAAGTGGAGCTGGGGGGCTGAGATGTAGTGGTAGAGCATGCATAGCATGAACAAGGCCCTGAGCTCAATCCCCAGCACCAAAAAACAAAACAAAACAAAATAAACAACAACAACAAAAAATCAATGGAGGAGAGAGGCACAAGTTATAGGCTGTCATAACTGCTATCCTGTATGGCCTGATGACTCTTCTTCAGATGCTGGGCACACTCTCAGCCAGCAACCCCTCTGGGAATGTCTCTCTGCAGAAGAGAGTCACCTCACCCCCGGAGTCACCCTCCGCAGCCTTTCCCAGGCAGGTCTGTTCAGGGTTATAAAGGCCTGGTCCCACTGTCCCAGGGCAGGGCAATAGTGAAGGGCCAGGCCAGCTTCAGAGCTCCCCACAGGGCTGACAGAGGCCTTCATAGTGCATTGTACCCTCTGGATCTCTGCCTGATCTTTCCATGCCTCTTCCTATAAGCAAACCCCAGTAAACTTCCTGCATGCTAATCTTCGTCTCACAGTCTGCAGGGACCTTGAAGCTGGTAACTACACTAGAGCAGGGGTTGGCAAATGTTCAAAAGGGACAAATCGTAAATATTATAGTTTTTGTGGGCCATATGGACTCTGTCACAACTACTCTGCTGTTGTAGTACAAAGGCAACCATGGACAATACATAGATAAATGGATAGGGCTGTATCCCAGCAAAATTTTATTTACAGAAATAGGTGTTGGGCTGCATTTGGTGTGTGGGCCTTAGTTTGCCAACCCCTGCTCCAGAGAAATACTTTTACAGGTGCATAGAGCAAGCATGTACAAAGATTTTAACAGCAACATAGTTTGTAATAGCAAAATTTTATAAACAATCTAAATGTACATTAGAAAAGGAATGTTTAAATTGTGGTACATCCAGATTTTGAAATACTATACAGCAGATAAGAAAAATGCACTTAAATCTATTAAACAACACTGTATAACAGAAATATAATGAAAACTGCATGTGTAGTTTAAAATTTTCTAGTAACATTAAAATGAAAAAAGAAATAGATGAAATTAATTTTAATATTTTGAGCACAATATACCCCAAATATTATCACTTCACCATTTAATCAATGTAAAAGTTACATGTGAGGCATTTTCCATTTTCTTTTTTTCCAAATCTCTGAAATGTGGTGTGTATTTTAATTTCAAAGCATATCTCAATTTGGGCTCATAGGATTTTTGAATGTTTATAAATGGCCAGTTTTTACTGCATTGCACAGCTCAAATCCATTAAGGGCAGACCTGGAAACATTACTGAGACATGGTGCTAATTGAGAAAAGGAGTTGCACTACCAAATGTACAGTATGAACCATTCATGTAAGGGAAGAAACTATTTCCATAGGCACATATTAGAGGGAAAGAGAAAAAAGAAGATGTCCAGGTACACATGCAATTTTAAGTTTTGAATCAGGAGTGTGGATTAGTTGTCAGGGACGACTCGCTTCCTCCTTGCCTGATTTATTAACTTCTTTTTGGTGAGGGGAGGGTAGAACAGGGTTTCACACTGTAACCCAGGCTGGCCTGGAACTCACTATGTTGCCCAGGTTGGCCTTGAATTTGAGATCCTCCTGCCTCAGTCTTCCAAGTGCTGGGGTTGAAGGCCTGCACCACCACACCTGTCATAATGAACTTTTTAATTTGGAATAGTTTTCGATTTCTAAAAAGTGGCAAAGGGACTGGGGCTGTAGCTCAGTAGTAGAGCACTTGCCTAGCATTGGCAGGGCCTGTGGTTTGATTCTCAGCACCACTAAATAAATAAATGAATGAATGAATGAATAAATAAATAAATAAATAAATAAATAAATAAATGGTGGGAGGCAAAGATGATACACAACATTCCTGTGTGCCCTTCACCCAATTTCTACTGTTGTTAACCTCTTACATTAATGGCAGGTATTTGTCAAAATTAAAAGCCCACTGTTGGTGCATCACTGTTAACCCAGCCCCAGACTTCATTCAGACTTCATCACTAATGGCCCTTCTATGCACCAGGACTCAGTCCAGGACCCCAGCTTACATTTACTCATCATGTCCCTCCAGCCTCCTCTGCTTGGTGATAGTTTTCTGTCTTTCCTCATTCCCTATGACCTTGACAATCTTGAGCAGTACTGGCCAGGTGTTTGGTAGACTGTCCTATGATTTGAGTTTGTCCAAGGATTTCCTTCTGATTAAATTGGGATCATGAGTTTGGAGCAAGAGTACCAGCAAGGTGAGGCGCCCTTCTGGGTACATCCCATCACGGGCGCATGGCACCACATGACTTATCTCTGGTAACAGGAGCCTTGATGCCTGGTAAAGGTAGTGCTTGCTGGGTTTCCCCACTGTCGAGTGACTGTCTCCCTTTCTGTACTCTTCCTGGGGGCACGTCACTAAATCCAGGCTGCTCTTGAAGGTTGGAAGACCGGGAGACGAGTTCAACTCCACCTCCCAGAGGGCACAGTATCTGCATATATTATTTCAAAGTCTTCTCTAAGGAACATTTGTCCCTTCACTCCTATTTATTTATTTTGATAATTTTTATATCAATATGGACTTATATATTTATTTAAATAATGGATTATAATCCAGTCTGATTATTATTTTTCATAGTGAAGGTAAATTCATGTCATATATATATACATATATATATATGCACACACACATATATATACGTACATACATATACATATATGGTAGGGATTTTTTTTCAGTACTGCTAAGCAAGTAATCTACCACTGAGCTGCACTCCCAGTTTCTTTTCTTTTTTTTTTTTTATTTTGAGACAAGATCTTGCTAAATTGTGCAGGTTGCCTCTGGCCTTGAACTTGCCACCCTCCTGCCCCCTGAGTCATTGGGATTACAGGCATGTGCCGTGGCGCCTGGTTCCATATATCTTTTAAAGTGGAAAACACAAATAACCAAGCTATGAGACAAGTTCTATAATAGGCCAGGATTTTTTATCTGTAGCTCTTCATGACCACCCGTGAGGAGGAAAATCACCTGGGGAAGATCGTCATCAACTGACTGCTTTTCACCTAGCAGCCTTAGACAAGCTCTCCTGGCCTTGATTTCCCCATCTAAATTCGCAGATGTTTCATGAAGCAATCTCAGAGGTAAAAAAGAGGATGATGTTTGTGTGTGCATCAGTGTTGTGTTGCCTGTCAAGAGACCCTAAGTCCTTAATGGTAATCGTCTTTTATTTATGTTGGAAAATTAACTCAGAGCTAATAGCCCTGGAGAACATCCCATGTTGTTGTTGTTGTTGTTGTTAAGTGCCATCGAGTCGGTATCCGACTCATAGCGACCCCTCATAGGGTTTTCAATGGCTGAGTGCTTTGGGATTGCCTTGGGAGTGGATTGCCAGGCCCTTCTCCCATTTTTGCGGTGCTGGGAATTGAACTTGGGACCTCAGAGACTGCAGCGCAGCGCTCTACCCACTGAGCTAAATCCCAGCCCGGAGAACATCCCATAAGCATAATCAATATTTATATCCCTTCCACAACCCCAAATACTTCTCCTTCCCTGCTCTTTCACCCCTCTAAGTGGGATTTAGTTCTCTTCTTCCTGAGCTTTTTCTCTGGTGGCCAGAAACCAACCTCAGGTCCAGACCTGAAGACTCCACCCCACCAAGCACTCCTGACCTCTGTGGCCTTGTCCTTGGGCCTCTTGTCCCTATGCTACCTCCACTTTGACAGCTTATCACCCTCTTATGGGGCTGACTGTGCCTCCCCTGCCCAAATCCACGTGTTAAACCTCCAAATGTGAGAATGTGGCTGTGTTTGGAACAGGGCCTTTGAAGAGGGGATTCAGGTGAAACGAGGTCGTGGGAATGGGCTATGATCCAATAGGATGATGTTCTTGTAGGAAGAGGAGATTGGGACTCAGGCCATGCACAGATCGTGTGGGGACACAGCAAGAGCACGGCCATCTGCAAGCCAGAGAGAGAGGCCTCGGGAGAGACCACACCTGCTGACCCTTCCATCTTGGACTTCTAGTCTCCAAAATCCTGCGAAAATAAAGACTTCTGTGGCTTAAGCAACACAGCCTGTGGTTCCTTGTCATGGCAGCACTAGTAGAAAGGAATGAATGAAAATCCTTACTGAATCCCTGCCTCCTCTCTGCCTCCCCTGTGATAGTCCCTGGCCCGAGATAAAGCAGGGGCTCACGTGGGGACCCAAGTCCCTGATCCGCAGCAGTCTGCCCTAATAGGGGATGATGGGAGGCTGGGGCCTTCCCTGTGCCTGTGGGGAGGCTGGGCTGCAGAGGGCCAGCAAAGGCTCAGCAGAGGTGCTACCTTGGAGCTGGGCCTTGACAGGTGTGAAGGGCAAGTGGCATTTCAGGTAAGAGGTAAGGCGTGTGTGAATGTGTAAGCTGGAGGCATATCAAAGGCCAGAGAGCAGTAATATGTGTGATGTGGCTGGAGGGAGTCAGGAAGAGGGAGAGGGCCTGATGTGGACGGGAGAGTGCGATGGGGGCCGGCTGATGCGTGGCCTTGGTACTGGGCTGGGAATTTCTACCTGAACATTTGAAAGCTCTTGAAATGAGGAAACTCCTAAGTAAATCCTGGTTTCACATACTAGGGACTGACTACATGGGCAGCTGTTTGTTAATCAACAAGCACATCAGGCATCTTATCTTCTCTGTCTCCCTCTCAACCTGAACGTGAATGTCTCCAAGGCAAGGAGTAAGTCCAGTTACTTCTGTTGGTCCAGGTGTGTGGTCCAGGTCAGGGGCTCCGTGCATGAGTGGAATGAGTGAATTACACCAGGAGGGATTGGGGGCCACGCCCTTTCTCTGCCACGGTTTCCTGTGGTTTTGAACTTGGTGCTGGGTCAGTGAAATCTCTAAAGGTGCAAGAGTCCTGTCCCCACTGCCTGATACAGAGGGCAGGGCTCCCTGAGGAAGCAGTAAGGGAGCTGCAGGGCCGGAGACATGGCAGGTTTACTGCAGAAGTGAGCACCCCAGGCAGCCACAGAGTGTGACTTTATGCCACCTCACAAGGGAAGGTGCTTCTAGCACTGCCACAGGGATTTGCAGGCCACTACTTGAGCACATTAGTATTTTTCAATGGTATTATTTGGGGCTGTGTGGCAAGGGGGTGGGTGTGAAAATAATCCAGCTGCCAGCCACCATTAGAAAGTTCCTGCTATACACAAAAATGGGAGAAGGACCTAGCAGCCCACTCCCAAAGCAATCTCAAAACAATCAGCCATTGAAAACCCTGTGAATAGCAGAGAAGCATTTACATAGTGCCGAGAATGGCACTATGTAAACAGTGTCAGGGAGTGTTTCATTCTATTGTACATAGGGTCACTATGAGTCGAATCCGACTCATCGGCACCTAACAAAACAACAAAAGCTCCACACTAGAGATGTCTAGGGGCCACCTTCCCATTACTCTCTGTCTCATCTCATGGTTCCTCCCAGCCTCCACCCCTCCTCAGCACCAGAGCAGTTTACATGATCTCTTTGGGGACACTTGACTGGCAGGCAGTGAGCATCTAGAACATACCTCAGCTCATGTTACAGCCCTGCTCCAAAGCCTTCAGTGGCTCCCATCATGCAAGAACAAACCCAGGTCCTTACAGTAGCCTACAAGGTCCCATGCACCCTCACCTCCAGCCTCTGCTCCCTCTTGTCTCCTACCCTGGCTCCAGCCCTGTCAATCCCTCAGGTGCACAGACTGTGCCCTTCCTTGGGGCTTTTGTAGCCCCTCTTCCTCTGCCCAGCATGCTATCGTCCCCTGTTGACTCCTGTCCTTCAGGGCCTCCTCCCAGTCTTCCTGGCCAACCATTTAATTGGCCAACACCCTCAGTCACTCCCTGACACATCAGTGCTTGTTTTCTTCACCAAACTTAATGCTGTCTTAACTAAATAGTTGGCATTTATTTATTTATTTATTTATTTATTATGTATCTATTTATTTTTGAGACAGAGTCTCGCTGTGTAGCTGAGGCTGGCTTTGAACTCCGGATGTTCGTGCCTCAGCCCCCTGCATTTTGAGATCACAGGCACCCACCACCACTCCCAGCTGCCACCTGAATTTACCCCTTGCTACTTATTTATCTATCACCTCTCACAGCACAGTACATCTTCCCAGGATCAGCAACTGCATATGTCTCTCCTTCCCAGATGTTGGGTGGCTGGTGCCCCTCCCTGACTGTGCATGGGTATTGGAACGGGGTGGGGGTGGGGGCCTGTCCTTACCTCCAGGCAGCCCACCGGGTGGCGCCACCCAACTCTGTGTGCACTCGCAGGGCTCCTGAGTGTGCAGGGTGCACTGGCAGATGGGACAGATGGTGTGGAGCCCGGAGCCGGCACAGCATTATTAGTCTGAGTCGCTTTGGCTGGGAATAGGATTAGCATAAGCATGGGCCAGGCAAGTGGATCAGGCAAAGCTCTGTTAGTTACACAGGGATTTTGTTCTCTGCCACAGTCTAGAGCCCTCCTGCTGCCTGTTAGCCCAGCTCCTGACTCCCCGGCTCAGAGAGGTAGAGAGAGGAGGTGGGGGGACAGCCTACACACGGGGCATCCTTCTCAGCTCCTCTCCATCTTGACCTCCGAGGGGCCTGTTGAACCCCTGCAGCCAGGTGGAAAGCCTTATGCTGACCATGGTGCAACCCTCCCAGCAGCTCGGCAAGGCAGGTGAGCCCTGTTGTCGGCCTTGACACAGGAAATCTGACGGCCCAAGAGATGGGGTGACCTGCCCAAGGTAACTCAGCCAGGAGGCTGCAGAGATGCCTGCGAACTTGCCCGTGGGGCTGGCCATCAGGCCCCATCCCTCCCTGGGGCCAGCCTCTGCCTCTGGCAGGTCCAGCCTGCCTAGCTGAGTCAGTGGGAGCCAAATCTGAGGCAGGTGTTCGCCTTGTGAACTGCCTCGGTTCTGGCAATTGCTTGCCTTGGAGGTCATTTTCCACAAAGAGAGAGAGTTCTGAAAAATCACTTTCTAACAATGCACACAAGAACAAGAAAAGTTGACATTTATGGAGTGGTTAAGTGCCAAGACTGCTAAGGGCTTGTTGCATATTATCTCATTTTTTGCAATCCCACTAATTAATTTATCAGAATAAGGAACTCCCTATACATGATTTTTAAAAAGAAACCACAAAAAGGTGGGTAGTGAACTAATCTCCCTACCTGCTCTGCAATCTGGTGTCCCCTTTCTCTTGCCAGGTGCCAGTGATTGGCATCTCAACTGCCCTTTGAAATAGGCATTATTATCCTTGTATTATAGATCAAGAAATAGGTTCAGAAACAGGGAACTACTTACCTGAGTTCACACAGCTTCAAGCAACAGAGCTGGGATTTAGCCCCAGTTGGTGTGGCTCTAAAGTCATTGGTTCTTGCTATTTCCTGTTCTCTTGCATGTATGGCCTTGGTTTGCCCTTGCCAAGTGCTGAGTATGAGCAAAGTTTTGCAAAGCCCAGTAGGAAGTACGCAACTCTGAGACTCTAACACCCGCATTACGCCCAAACTTGGTCTCTTTGGGCCTCAGTGTCTGCACTTATGAACTAGGAATAATTAATTCCACAGAATTCACAAGGGTTGGAGAATGTCAAGAGAGGTAATGAAGTCCCACTAAGAGCAAAGCCCCATGCAAATATCATTATTTTTTAATAACAAAAGAAAGTTAGAGTAAATCAGGTAGCTCCTTTGTAAAATAGCTGGCTTAATTCACATCTACCATCTGTTCACTTCATCCCACCCCACCAACTTGCCACTCCAGCCAACTTGCATTTGTGCAATCTCTTACAATGTATAAAATCCTTTTCGTCTGCTATCTTTTTGGCCTGGGCTCAAACCCCATGAGGCAGGAATGATCCCTCCCCATTTACCAATTGGGAAATTGAGGTCCCAAGAGCAGTAATGATTTGCTCAGGGCCTCAGATTTGGTAGGAAGTTGTGTGGGCCTCACCAGCCTTGTTCCCACCCTGCTGAATAGGTGCCGCAGTTGCCCTTGCCCAATGGAAGGAGCCGATCTCTTTAGCAGGAGGTTCCCCCCATACCTTGGCCTCCACTGCCTTCCCAGGTCCATCTCCTAGCACTCCCTCTTCATGCCAGCCTTTCCAGATGTGTCGCCATTCCACAGACCTGCAGTGACCTTTCTCAGCCCCTTGTCTTTTGTGCCCCACGTTCCCTCTCGAGTTTCCAGACAACCTCCTGCCTTTCTTCTGTTAATCTCTCTGTGTGGTTCCTGTGGCAGGTCCCTGACACAATCCTTTTCCTGAGTGATGTCATCACTACTGTCCCAATCCCTTTGCAGAGTGGCTCAGTGCCCAGGCCAAGCCAAACTACTTGGGTTTAAAGCCTGGCTCAGCCTCTTCCTAGCTGAGGAAGGCTGCATAAGCTACTTGCCTTCTCTGTTACCATGTCTGCAGAGAGATCTCCACTGCACCATGAAGGCGCGTCCTGGGCGCCTGGGTGAGGCATGAACGACACGTGGAGAACGGTCAGCACAGGGCCTGGCTCAGTGTCAGTACTCGAGGCAGGCTGCTGTTCCTGGCACCAATATTTGTAGCCAGCAGTGCCTGCCCTCCAGTCCTTGTGCTGGGCCATGCAAACTACCTTGGACGCAGTCTCTGGCCTCAGAGCCCAGGGGAAGAGAGGGCAGGCAAACACTTCCTGACCATTCGATCACTTGGCCCACGCGGCTGTTTTTCCTAAGTCGTGCTGTGGGTTTGTGGGCTCCAAGGAACAACCACCATCTTGCAACCACTCCTTCCTGCCAGAGGTAGCTGGGGCCTTGTGCACCCCACCCCCTGGAGCAGCTCATCCATGGGAAACACCGTTGTCAGCTCCCCCTTTCTCTCCACAGGAGCCCCCGAGACAGGCTGTCCCTGAGCTTGAGGAAGAGTCAGCTGCAGTGCAATTTATCTCCCCAGGCTGCTTTCCTGGCTGAGATTTACAGGCTGTGCCTGTCACCACGACCCTGCAGCCTCAATTACAGATCTGCTTCCAGGCTAGACTAGGACAGGAACCTGCCTGGGTTTGCTAAGTGGCTCGGAGGGACAGCCACGGGCCCTGTCTAACCTGGGGCCTCAGAGATCACGGGGCCCCTTCAGCTGCCTCACTTGGCACAGGTGAGGAAACTGAGGCCAGATGCAGGACGTCACTTTCAGAGCTCCCACCAGGGGAAGTGGACGCAGCGTGAGGGCTATTGTTGGCCCTGAGTGCCACTGAGGGAGCTAATTTCCTGTCAGTCAGGTTATGACTTCATTATTACCCAAATAGCTCTCTTTTTATGTAGTGAAAATGTTTACTATGGAGCCTGCTTTGAAATTTACACTGAAAGCAAAACATTGCACTTCTATAGACAAAGACACTTTTCTGTCCCCACAAACACATTAGAAATGTTTTAGCTCAGCCTAAACACAGACTCATGGGCTTTACTGGCCTGCAATTACAAAATGGTGTCTCACTTCTGCCCAAATGACAGTGACGCTGAGCCCCCTTCTGCATAAGCAGGGACATAGTCTTCTTGAAGGTCCTCCAGTTATTCCTGGGAGTCCGTGGGAGTAGTCACAAAATGGCCCACCAGTGATAGTCACCCTAAGATGGCTCCCTGCTCTTCCTCTTCAGCTCTGGCTCCTTCCTCACCGAATCTTCAATCAGCAAGGGCCCTGGAAGGAGTCCTGCTGCTGTCACTGTTGATGGTGCCTGCCATGGGGACATATCTTGGTGCCCCTTTCCAAGCATGGCCATCCAGGGGCCACAGGGTCAGGGGCTGGGTTCCCAGGAAGGGATTCATGACCCTTGACTCCTTGTTGTTGTTGTTGTTGTTGTTGTTGTTGTTGTTGCTGTTGTTAGGTGCCGTAGAGTCGGTATCCAACTCATAGAGACCCTCATAGGGTTTTCAATGGCTGACTGTTTTGGGATTGCCTTGGGAGTGGATTGCCAGGTCTCTCTCCCATTTATGCAGTGCTGGGAATTGAACTCGGGACCTTAGAGACTGCAGTGCAGCACTCTACCAACTGAGCTAAATCCCAGCCCCCCTTGACTCCTAGTCCTACAAAATTCAGAGAGTAGAGTCTGCCTACCTGGGCCCACTCTTGTGGGTTAAAAACTTATCAGTGAGAGTCCTTGTTCAGGCCACCTCCCTTCACTGAACCTGAGCAAACTATGTGGCTATGACATAGAGGTGATGATGCTCACTGGAAAGGGTGATCAAATGAGGTTATATGTACACAATGCCTGACACATAGTAGTCTCAACAAATGCAGCTACCATTATTATCATTAATTATATGGTGTGAGGCTGGGATCCCCCAGATATAGAAACAAGGCTTATAAGATGAGTGGTTTATATGAGAAGTGATCAGAGGATTCTTCACAAAGGTGTTAGAAGGTGAGCCACAGAAGGAAAGAAGCCAAGAAAGTGGATGTTAACAGGCAGGTTTCTGCTATCACCTGCCGGGCTCAATTCTACCAAAGAATTCTGGAAGGTAGTGCAGAATGTGCCTGAAAGTTGTCCCTGCCAGGCAGCAAGGGAGCTGGGACATCCATTAGTCATCACTGGAATCTGCTTCAGGGGATGGATGTCATCTCACCAGTTCCTTTCCTGGGTGTGTGCAGTCCAGGCCTAGGGGGCCCTGAGAAATTCCTCAGGCAGAGTGGCAGGGCTGGCACTTGGAAGCTGTCAGGTCAGCGTGCTCAGAAATGGTGCACCTCAAGGGGTACAGCAGGGACTCCCAGCCTTTGCTACAAATACCATGCAGTGTCATTTCACCTGAAAGACAAGATGCTAGAAGCATCTCTTCTGGCTGGGGGAGTACAGAGAAGGGCAGAGACTACTTGGGATTTACTTCCAACTATCACCTTCACACTGTAAAGGTGTGTGACCTTGGTCTATGCCACCTCTAGTCCTGTTACCTCTCTTACCAAGCAGGGAGTTCAGCAGCTCTCAGAAATCCCCATTCACTCGGCTTTTTAATGTAAGCCTCCTAGTAGCCTGTGGGAGGAAGTGGGCAGAACCTGCATAATTCTTTATCAGAGCACGGGACATTCAGACCCAGAAGGGAAGTGATTTAGCCACTGAGTCTCACCTGCATCCCAGGTACTACCTGGACACTAGGTAAAAACTCAAATTCTTGGGCCCCACCCTAGACCTACTAAATCAGAAACCCTGGGGGTGGGACAGAGCCATGCAGGTTTAACTATCCCTCCAGGGGTTTCTGGTCCTGTGCATACTCAGGTTTGAGACCAAGGTCAGACATGAGTCCAGGCCAGGCTGAGACTAGAATCTGTCTCTTGTCTCCCAGGCTGTCCTTCGAGCTGTCTGGATGCAGGGTCAGCCTTGGTCTCTCACTTGTGGTGAATCTCAGCTCCTCTAAGATGCCTCCCCTCCATCTGATGGTCCCATGAAAAATCTAGTTTGGAGAAAGGAACAAAAACTATTCTGGAGTCCTGGAAACCGGCAGAGCAGCTGGAAAACTCTAGCTATCCCTTCTCTGTCCAGGGTCATGGAAAACAGGGGTATCCATCAGTACTTCCCAAGGTGGGAGCCTTTCCTCTGCAGCGCCGAAGGGCCTGGGTCCCAGCACCCTGGGCCCTGGCTACTGACACAGCCCCTATGCCCTCTTTTTCCTCCAGTCTTGTCCCCTCCAGACAACTGCAGGGACCCAGATGGAGGGACCAAAAGTGAGCCCAGCAGCCCAAATATCCATCAGCAGATGAGTGGATGAATAATTTGTAGTCTGTCCATATGATAGAATACAGACATTTCCAACTTATGATGGTTTGACTTCTGATTTTTCAATTTTACCATGGTATGAAAGTTATAGGCATTCAATAGAAACTGTACTTTGACTGTTGAATTTCATTCGTTTCCCACATCAGCAATATGTAGTATGATACTCTCTCATGATTCTGAGCAGCATCAGTAAAGTGCAGCTCCTAGTCAGCCATGCAGTCACGAGGGTAAACTCCTACAGGGTACTGTATTGCTACATTTTATGATGTTCCACAGGTTGTTTTTGTTGTTTGTTGTTAGACGCCATGGAGTCAACTGATTATTTCAGGACTGTTTAGGGAATAGGTGGCCTGCCACATCTTTCTCCCATGTTTTGCTGGCCTCAGAGAACGCAGAGTGGCACTCTACCAACAGAGCTAAGCCACAGCCCCGATCCATAGATCGTTGTTCTTACATGCCATCAAGTCGGGTCTGACTCATAGCAACCCTAGGTGCAACAGAATGAAACACTCCCCAGCATGGTGTCATGCCCCACACTATATCATTGCTTCTTTACTATTCATAGGGATTTTGCTGGCTGATTGTTTTGGCATTGCTTTGGGAGTGGGCTATCAAGTCCCTCTCCCATTTTTGGGATTGAACCCAGGGCTTCAGAGAGTACCGAGCAGCACTCTACCAATGAGCTAAACCCTGACCCCTTCCATAGTTGAGGTGCATTAAATCCATTTGTGATTTACCACATTTTTCACCTATTCTAGGTTTATCAAGATGTAATCCCATCATAAATTGAGGATTGTCTATATTATTAGTCCATAAAAGAAATAAAGTGATTTTGTTATTTTTTAAGGGAGAGTTTCTCTATGTAGCCCATGCTGGCCTTGAACTCACTATGTAGCCCAGGCTGGCCTGAAACCTGCAATCCTCCTGTTTTAGCTAGGATTATAGGCGCACACAAACATGAGTGGCTAAAGTGTTTTTGTTTTGTTTTTCCTGTGCTGGGGATCAAACCCAAGTCCTTGTGCATGCTAGGTAAGCATTCCACCACTGAACTACACCCCCAGCCCAGGAATGAAGTAATGTGTGCTACAATGCTGACGAACCTCCAAAACATTAAGCTAAGTGAAATAAACCAGACATAAAAGGCCACATAGTGTGTGCTTCTATTTATAAGAAATGTCCAGACTAGAAAAAGCCTTATAGACAGAATGCAGATTGGTGGTTGCCAAGGGCTGGGAGAAGAATGAAAGAAATTGCTTAATGAGTAAGAGGTTTTACTTCGGTATGATAAAGATGCTTTGTAACTAGATAGAGACGTTGCTTGGACATCCTGAATGTCCTAAATGCCACTGAGTTGATCACTTTACAATGATTAGTTGTGTTGTGTGAGTTTCAACCCAATGAGTTATTTTGACCTAGTCAGTTCCCTATAATGGCCCCATTATTCTTGGGATTAAGTTTCAGCTCTCTAGTTTGGCACGCCAGACTTTCTATGGCCTGATTCCTCACCACCTCTGAGGCCCCATCTCCTGCTTCTCCCCACATGGCCCTCATGCCATACAATCTCAATTACTTCTAGTTCCCCACACCCACCAACCATCTTCAATGATTCTGGGCCTTTGCACATGCTGTTGCCTCTTCCAGGGACACTTTTCCCACTTCCCTAGGCTCATGCTTGTCCTTAAACCTATGCTTGGGGATTATTTTCCCTGGGAAGGCTGTCATTGCCCCCCCCCCATGTTAGGAGCCTCTAGACTCCCCTTTCTCCCATCACAGTGTGGAGGTTCTTCAGTGCCATCATCCAGGACAACGGCTGAAGGCAGTGAGGCTGGGGAGGCTGGAGGTGGCAGTTTGGTTGGGAGAGAAAAGAACAGATCAGAGAGATGGTGGCACGTGGTCTGACAGGACTGTTCTCAGCACCCCAGGCCATGGTCTCTGTCCCTCTTTTTCCTGAGGGTGGCCATCCACTTCCTAGTGATGCATGGCGTCTTTGTGGCCCCACAAGGTGGCGCTGTGTCCAACTCCAGCCCAGGCTTCTGCCAGGTGGGCAGTGTGTCCTGGCAAGGGCTGCCCAGTCAGGCCTCTGAGCCCAGGTACCCCACTTTTCTCCAGCTCCAGGGTTCAGGAGCCTGTCTGAGCTCATGCCGGCCTTCTCTCTGTTCAGTGCATCCTGAATACCTGGACACTCAGCCCCACAGGCCCATGCTGGGCAGAGCCGAGGGCCTGAGGGAGTCTGAGCTCCAGTCCCCTCCAGAGAGAGTGCACGACCACATGCTCCCCTACATGCGCCAGGACACTCCGCAGGACACCCTGCAGGGCACACCTGGCTTCTGCAGCCAGCCTGGGATCTGCTGCAGCCTTCCTCACCATTGGCCTTGCAGAGGCTCTTCCTTCCCCTATAGCCTCCCCTTCTCACCAGCTCTGCCAACTCCCTGCAGCCTCAGGCATCAGATGAGACCCCGAGAAGATAGGGTTTCCTAGACCAAAGCAGGCCAGGCATGCAGGCACGTGTGGCGGCAGGAACATCAGACAAGTGCGCACACACAAACCCCTAACACACACAGCCCTAACACCTGTGCCCTGCCCCACACAAACTTGAGTCCAGCCAGCAGAGGGACCCCCGAACACATGGTTGCTCAGGACTGCAGGTCTGCTCTGGACATCTGACACCCAGCTGGCCGCCCCTTCTGGGGCCATCTCTGCTATAAAACTGAGCTAGGGGAGGAGGGCTAGGGCCCAGGCAGGGTTTCTCTAGACCATCAGACTGCCTCCCTGCAGCCTCAAGTTCAGCTCAGGTTGGGAATGGGCTCCTGCACCCCACCTGCCCCACAGCTCTTGTTCCAGCTCCTCTCCCCCGGCCATTGGGCCAAGCCTCCCCCCCACCCTGCTCCTTCTCCTGCTCCCTGATGCCAGGTTGTCCTCTACTGCTTCAAGGGGACCTAGAGGATCCTGGTAAGAGACTTGGGTGGTGAGGGACATATGAGCCAGAGGGTGCAGTGTACTTACCTCAGAACCCCATTCTACCTCTGACTCCGGGTGACTGGGCATCCCAATGAGTCTCTTGGGTGTTATTTTATGTATCTAGCTGGCACCATGCAGGCTTGGATTTAGCTCACTTGGTACAGTGCTGCTCAATGCTCTCTAAGGCCCTGGGTTTGATCCCCAACACCACAAAAGTGGAAGAAGGAACTGGCAGCCCATTCCCAATACAATCCCCAAACAATCTGCCATTGAAAACCCATTAAATAGCAGAGAAGCGCTGACATAGTGCTGGGCATGGCACAGTGTTGGGAGTGTTTCGTTATTTTGTACATAGTCACCATGAGTTGGACGTGACTCATAGGCACCTAACAACAACAAGCTGGTACCACAGTTTCATTCATTCGTTCATTTTCATTCATTGCCGAGTCCATCTTTGTGCCAGGCCAGCCCTGTGCTGGGGTCTGAGGACACAGAAGTGTTCAGGATCATTGACCTCCAGGAGCTTCCAGAAGCTGCTAGGGGAGACAGAGCTGAGCACTGATGGAGCAGAGCCATTGTTTTGAGAGGCAGCTGGGACAGAGGTGAAGAGGGTCTCTGGAAAAGGAGGAGGGCCACCCCCATTCCTCCTGCACCTGCTCCTGTGAAACCTTCAAGAACTACGGCCCTGCCTTCCCTCCTCCAGGCTTTGCTCATACTGTTTCCTCTGCCCAGAATGCACCCCCCCCCATCCTGCCTGGTGGCTTCTGCACATCTCTGAAAGGCTCCGCCTGGGTGGCACCTCCTCCATCCCACTCAGACCAAATGGCCCTTGGCTTTGGCCACCATACTGATCAGAGAGGCCATTTAATTGATGTATGGCCAGCACATGCAGCCTCCTGAGGCCATTTGTCTCTGACTATAGATCTACCACCAACTGGCTGAGTAACCTTGAGCACATGACTACTCCCCTCTGGCCTCAGTGTCCTCCTTTATAAAATGGTCAAGCCCTCCTTCTCAGGACAGGTGAGAGGATGGAAGAACAGAATGTCTGAGGAAAGCACTCTGCAAAATCTAAGCTGCTGGGACCCTGTACAGACAGACTTCCATTCAAACAGTGCCTTCCCTCTCCGGGGTGTGAGCTGAAAGACACGTAGGGCCCACAGGTTCAGGCTGTGTTTACCTGGAGCTCAGGTGTGGGCTTTTCTCTTTGGGATTTGTTTGTGTTGGATTTTAAAGATAGGGAAACTCCCTCACCCAGGCGATGCTGGCCAGGCCTCCTCAACATAGTTGCTGGGGAATCCCCAGGCTAGGGCCCTGGATGATGCTCGGAGGTGATCAGGAGGAAACTTACCCCCCAGGAAGGAAAAGGGCAGTGAGATTGCCTCAGGGACAGGAGGTCCCTTGGAGTCAGGTGACCCTGGTGTGAGTACAGCTCCTCTGGGCAACTCTAGGCCAACCACCTTCTCTCTGGGGCTTTAGCTGAAAGGATTTATAACCTGGGAAGCCCCTTATATCCCCTGTTGTTGTTGCTAGGTGCCGTTGAGTCGGTATCCAACTCATAGCGACCCTCATAGGGTTTTCAATGGCTATTTCGGGATTGCCTTGGGAGTGGATTGCCAGGCCCTTCTCCCATTTTTTGCGGTGCTGGGAATTGAACTCGGGGCCTCAGAGACTGCAGCACAGCACTCTACCCACTGAGCTAAATCCCATCCCCTAGGACACCAAATATAGACCAAGGGCTGGCATGACCCCCCTAGGTCTCCCAGGCCTTGACCCTGCTTGATGGGAAGTCTCTCTCCAGCCAGGTACTTTCTTTCCAGCCTCAGTGCCTTTGCTCCCTCCCACTCTGCACTAAGCCACCTAGTGAACTTGGAGTTCCCAAATCTCTAGGCTCTAACACCCATGCCTGAAACTCCCTTCCTCCCCTCCCTTTGGGCTCTTTTCACCTGCAAAGCCTCATCTTTAAGGATTCTATGCAGACATCACCTCTTCCTGGGGACCCTCTCTGCCCACAGGAAGCCCTGGGGCTCCTCTTCTGGCCACAGTATTCATTTGCGTTGTGTCACTGTTGGTTTATGGGTGATGGTTGTTGTTATTAGATGCTATGGACTCATAGCGACCCTGTGTACAACAGAATGAAACATTCACCAACACTGTGCCATGCTCAGCACTGTCAGTGCATCTCTGCTATTTGTAGGGTTTTCAATGGATGATTGTCTAGGTATTTCTTCAGGATTGGATTGCCACGTCCTTCTCCCATTTTTTTTTTTTTTGTGGACCCAGGGCCTCAGAGAGTGCAAAGCAGCACTCTACCAACTGAGCTGAACCCCAGCCTGTTGAGGGGTAGGTCTCCCCAACCACTTATATTTGCCACCATCTCTTTGACACCCATTGGTTCAGAGATAGGAACCCCAAGGCATGAATAAATCCTCCTGAAGTGTTCTTCAGTTGATGGGGGGCATCTGGGAGATGACTGGGGTTCATGGACACAGTCCCTAGAGGGAGCTGGACTCAGGTTCCCACTCCATCACAAGACAACTGAGGCTTGGCTGAGCCTCAGCTTTCTTACCTGCAAGGGGGAGTGGTGCAGAGATCTGGACTGGTGCACTATCCACGAGGCCTGGCATGCAGAGCCTCTGTGCCCACATCCCAGAGTCATCAGCCATTCTGCCGGGGCAGCATCTAGGGCTCGTTGTGATGTCCTCCAAGGATCTGCAGCCTGGGGTGCTCTGGAAAGCTGAAAGGTCCAGGTGCCTGCATGGCCTGCGAGCAGCCTGGGGCTCTGACAAGGCACCGATGGTGGGGCAGCATTTGTCAAGACTTCTCCGGCACCTCTGGATTTCAGAACTACTTTACAGCCTATGCATGTGTCTGTGCTGGGACTGCTCAATATCTAGGATGCTTGCAGTCTGCACTGAGCACTGTTCCAAGACAGCTGAAGCTGGGGTTAGGAGCGGGACTCTGGCATCAGACACCTGGTTGAGGCCTGGCTGCACCCCTTACTTACTATGTGCTTGGGTGAGTCCCCAACCTCCCTGGGACTCAGCCCTTCTGTATTGACACCTGAATAGTTAATAAGAGGGAAGTATCTAGAAGAATTCCTGGCTCTTAGTATTAGCCTTAACCTGCTGGGAGCTATATTACCTGTGACCTCAAGGGAGTTATGCAACTTCTGAATGCCTTCTGAATACTGTGAATTGAGACCCATAAGATTATTAAGTTCACTTCACTAATTTATGGGGGGCGCTTAGATTCTTAGGCCAGCATCAGGCACAAAGTGGTCAGCGTTAGTACCTAGCAAGTATTTTGTCACAGCTGCAAATGTGAGTTATGGCTGGAATCTGATTTTCACATTGACCCCCTGACATGCTTTTACTATACTAGTTGAGGGCTAGGCTCTGCTGACCCACCTACTCCCTAGATTTGAATCCCACCTCTATCATTTCTTTAGGAGGAATAACCATAGTTACTGTTTACTTTCTCTCTCTTTCATCTTTTTTCAGTACGTAGGGGTGGAATCCAGGGCCTCGCACATGCTAAGCAAGTACCCTACCACTGAGCCGCGCCTCCAGCCCCACTTTTAAAAATTTATTATTTTGAGACAGGGTATTGCTAGGTTACACAGGCTGCCTGTAGCCTCAAACTTGCGATCCTCCTGCCTCAGTGAGTTGCCAGGATTATAGGCGTGTGTCACATAGCAGGGCTCCCACTGTAATTCTGAGAGAAGAGGCAGGTACCATCTTGGTATCTTTCCAGCTTTGCCCCAATAGACCTGAGTCCTATCCCCAGCCCTCTTCCTGGCTCCCAGGCATGACACCTCTTCAGTGCCTCTTTGCACTTCCCCCTCTCCCTCCCCCTCCTCTGTCTGTGGAGTCTCCCCGGCAGCCTGCAGCTTCTTTCTCTGCTCCTCTTGCACTTCCACAAAGAGAGTCATTCCCTTAACCTTGTCCTGGTCACTCAAGTGCTTGAGAGGGAAACGCTTGTTTATTTCTGTGCGATCTCAACATGCCCCTTGGGGCCTACCTGTCACTCCTTGCCACCCTGTTCTGTGTCCTGAGAAGGCTGAGCCATACTGATGGGACCCACTGCATCTCAGGGGCAGGATGAGGGGGCCAGGCTCCCTCCCAGGGGCCCCCTGCTGGCGGCACCCCGGGATGCACACATCTCTGTTCAGACTTCAGACCCCAGGGGGCAAAAGGGACGCCCACTGTCTCCAGCCCCAGGGTTGCGCCCTCCCTGTGGCCCTCTACAACTTGACCACACCTTTGTCAACAGTCCCTTTACCCCGGCTCAGGCCTGGGGGGTGGGACAGTGTTTGCCAGTCAGCTTCCTGGTGCAGAGGAAGACACGGAGAAGCACTGACGTGGACGATGCCAAAATACCGTAACTACATACTCGTGGGTGAGCGCGTGGAACTGAATTGGCTCTGTGCATTCAGTCACTTGCTCACTGGCTCAGACATGAATGCTCCTCTGATGTCACCAGTGCCAGCGCCGTGAGGTAGATGAGGAGAACACCTTCCCAGAGTTGGCACTGTGGTGAGGCAATAGGCACATACAGAGGGAAAGCCAGCCAGCAAGCATCTAATGTCATTTCAGATGCTGCTGTTAAAAAAAGTAAAGCAAGTCACAGGGCACATGGGGACAGAGGCAGGGACACTATCTTACATCTGTGGTCAGGGGCCCGCGGCTCAGGGAAGGACTTGAGGGGCCAAGCCAGGAGAGAGAGATTCTGGTGAAAGGAATTCCACGTGCAGGACTGTGGCTACTGGAGATCAGCAGAGAAGTGGGGGGACTGGGGCAGACTGAGTGAGGGGAAGACTTGTCCGAAATGGGTAGGAACTTGTTTCTTTAAGGCCCCTCTCAACTCTGAGATCTGAGAACCCCTTAGGGAAGCCCTTGGCAAGGACCCACCAGGCACCGTTTCCTGAATCCACAGGTGGAAGCATGAGGCGTTCTCCTCACGTTCTCCCACTTAATCTTCACAATAAGATTAAGATTCTACCCCTACCCACACATGAGGAAAAGGAGGCTCAGAGAGGTTAAGCAAACTTCCCAAGGCCACAGAGTCTGGGAAAGAAATAGAAGGAACCCCAGATCTGCCTGGCCTACAGCCTAGAGGGTATTTTCCCAAAACCAGTGCATGTGCTTGTCAGGGATCTGCTCAACAGTGGCATCCGCCCTACGGGGACAGGAAGGCAGCAGGACCCAAAGACCCTGTCCAGGATAGACCACCATAAGACATGCCTATGCGGAGTGAGGTGCTCTCTCTAGAAAGGGAGCCCCCCTCCCCCATGTGTGGGAAGGTGAACAGGCGGCTGCCTCGGGCTCACCATGCCCTGACATTCTTCCAGGGCCAGGCGTGTTGGCTAATGGGTATCATTTCAGCCTTTTCAGTTCTAATAGACCCTGTGCTGTCAGAAAGACTGTCATTTCCCATGGCTCACGCAGATAATGAAGGTGCTGGCTGCCAGGAGGGCTGGGAGCGGCCAGCTCTGGGCACGTCTGTGAAGACTGATCTGTCCTCCTGTTCTCTGCCATTCCAGGTCTTCCCAACCAAACATGGCCCTTGCGTCTTAGGGCAGCACCCTGGGATTCCAGGAGGCCCCAGGGAGGAAGTATCCCCTCTCAAGTTGGCTTCAACATTTCATAGCCATGTTAGCTTGGGCAAAACATTTTCCCTCCCAGAGCCTCAGTTTCCTCACCTGTAAGATGGGGGCAATTATGCCTACCTTGCAAGGCAGTTTAAGAGAGAAGACACATTTTAAACACCTACCATGTAGTGGGTGCTCAGGAGTTAATAGCTGTGACAACAATGGTGCTGGAGGTGATTATGATGTTTGTCACAATTTGCAAGTAAGGAACTTGAAGCCAGAGAAGAAAAGGACTTTTTCCAAAGTCACAAGCAAATCAATGATAAAACTGGGCCTAGGATTTGTTTTTTTAGGGTATAGATTTTGTATTACTCATAGGTCCATGGGCTAGGGTTTGGCTCAGTTGGTAGAGTGCTGCTCTGCACACTGTGAGGCCCTAGTTCAATCCCTAGCACCAAAAAATGGGAGAAAGACCTGGCAGCCCACTCCTGAAACAATCAGCCATTGAAAACCCTATGAATAGCAGAGAAGCACTGACATAGGGCCAGGCATGATACAGTGGTGGGGAATGTTTCATTTATTGTACATAAGGTCACTATGAGTCAGACCCAACTGGACAGCACCTGACAACAACAAGAACAACATAGTTCCATGCTCATAACTTCTCTTACTACTGAATCCCTTCCTATGCTCTGGATACTGCCACACACTATCTCATTTAATTCCCACAGTAAGCGGATGAGTAGGCGTTATAATTACCCTCACTTTGCAGGTGAGAAGGCTGAACTTAGAGAGGTGAGGCAACACACATGGGCACTCACGCATGTGCGCGCACACACATCCACATGCACTCACACACGTAGCTTGGAGAGCTAGGCTCACACAGGCTGGCCATTGTCTCCCCATCCTGAAGGCTGACAAGGATAAGGCCCAGCATGCACCCACCTGCCCCATCCCCCTGCAGCACCCAAGGTTCAGTCTGCACTCCCTGGCGGCAGAATCCCAGGGCACGCTCAGAGGGTCTGTAGGGTGTGTCCAGTCATCCTCAGGCAGGGGAAGTAGGACCTGGGGCATCTGTTCCCGGTGCAGCCTGAGAAGGCACCTGGCTCCAGGATCAAGAGCAAGAAGGTGGGGAGAGAAGGAAGGCAGGGGGCCTCTGCTCCAGACACCCCAGGGTCAGTTCAGGACTCTCCTGCCCCACACCTACCCTGACAGACTCCCTTAACTCATCATGCTAAGTCCTCACAGCAAGGCAGACACGGTGGTGCCATTTTGCAGGTGGCAAAACAGAGGCCCACAGAATCAAAGTGACTTGCCCAGGCTCACATCATTAGTGGGTAGAAGAGCTTGGACTTGAACCCAGTTCAGTTCCTAACATCCAGACAACTTTCTCCCTTACTTCATTCATTGCTTCCTTTTTGGATTCTCATCTTTTCTTCAAGTTCCCGACTCACCTACCCTCTCCCTCCCCAATTCTGCTCTGCCATTCTGTGAATGTCTTGAAGACAGAAATCTCACGAGGCTTGTGGGTTGGTGTGTGCCTGAGGCCTTTTACAACCACAGACACAAAATCTGGAACCCAGAGGATGCTTATTGGGTTGCTGAATGAATTGTAATTGGGCTTCTATTTCTTCATCTTGATACCAGTGGCCAGCAAGGTCAGGTTTTGGAGATTTCCATTATTATAGAAGGACTACTTGAGCAATCATTATGCAAATATAAAGGTGAGCAGAGAAAATAGTGTATTATAGGTACATTTTTTGTTTATTTTTCATTAACAAGATTGCACTACTTCTCAGTATCAAGTAGAGCTCTGGAGAAGCGTTGATCAATTTGCATAATAATCCCAGAGGTTTTCTCACAGGGAAAGGCTGGGAGCCTATCTCCCACTCCCTATGATGTGAGTTTAGAAGCATGTGGGTTGCCAGGCATGGTGGTACACGCCTGTAATCCCAGCACTCGGAAGACTGACGCAGGAGGATTGAGAATTCGAGGCCAGTCTGAGCCACATAGCAAGACTCTGTCTTAAAGAGAGAGAGAGAGAGAGAGAGAGAGAGAGAGAGAGGGGGGGAGAGAGAGAGAGAGAGAAAAGAAAAAAGGAAAAAGGAAAAAGAGAAAGGAAAAGAGAAGAAAGAAAAGAAGAGAAAAGAAAAGAAAAAAAGTCATATGTAGCTGAACTGGAGTAGCTCTAAGTGAAGCCTAAAGACAGGAGAAAGTACAGACAGCTCCAAAGAGAACTTGTCTGGAAGGCAGGGATGACCTGGTGATCAGAGGCAAGGACAGAAACATGGGACTTCAGTCAGCTTTACAGTCAAAGACCACGAGACATTTAAGTAAAAACTCCATCATGAAAGGAAGACTCCTTACCTCAGCTTCCGGCCTCACTACTCAGCACTCTGTAGGGCCTACCCGTAGTCTCTGTAGTGACCTGACCCAGCAGGGCATTGCCACCTCCTTAGAGGAGCATCCGCTAGGAGGCACAGGACTGGTCTGCAACAGTGACATCTTGTGGCAGGGGCGGAAACCACAGCACTAGGTGGGGCTTCTGCTCCCTGTCCCTGTTCCTGGAGGCTGGAGGCAGGGCTGGCCTGCTTTAGATGAGGTCCTCAGGGCACCTGGGTAAATTCAGGAGGGTGGAGGCCCCTGGATGGATTCCAGACTTCTTGCTAGTGAAATCTCAGGGTGAGCAATTAATTGGAAAAGTAAGAGGTGCCCTTGTTTGTACCCTGAGTTGTTGAAGCACTCGTCCATGACACAGAACGAGTCAGCTGTATCCACCCCATCACCAGTGACCACAACTATCCAAGCTAACAAGTTACACACGTGGGAGTGTTCTTTTTTGGAGCAGAATATCTTTAAAATGAATAATGACAGCAATGGCATCCACATACACACATGCTACAGTTTACAAAGCGTTTGCCCATCCACCCTCTTTTCCGAGCCTCCTGCCAGCCCTGGGAGGCAGCAGGGCTGAGCAGTGGTCCCTAGGGAAAGAAGGCTCAGACAGGGACACGACCTGCCCATGATTGCAACAAGTGAGCGAGGCCTCATCCTGCCCTTGCTGTAGCTTCCCAAGCTGCCTCCCAGGGATGCCAGATGCCAGGTCCCGACCCTGCCTACTCACAGCAGCATCAGGACCACGATGGCAATGACCATGAGGACTCCAGCCAGGATGCAGAGGCCCAGGAAGACGATGTCACTGGTGTCCTGGGTCACCACGGCCACTGGGCCCTCCAGGACCTCCGCCTTGTCCCTGGGTGGCGCCTCCTGAAGGTGCTCAGCAGTGGCAGCATAGGGCCCGAGCCAGTCAGAGCCGGACAGCAGGTGGACAGATGCCTCCTTGCGCCGGGGCTCGCAGCGGACCTCGTACTCATGGATGTCCTCCTGCCCAGCAGCTGAGAAGTCAATGTACAGCACGCTGACGATCACTGAGGTGTTGTTTCTTCTCTGTGGGGTCACAGGGCACTGGCTCACACCTGATGGGGCTCGGGGTGACCCTGCTCCCCCAGATATATATTCCCCTTCTTTGAAGGCCTAGATTCCAGTCCTTCCTCAGCCCTTCACTCCTTTCCCACACAGAGCCTCAGTGTTCCCATCTGTAAGGAGCAGCATGAGTGTGGGATCTCTGGAAGGACAGTGTCAGATTTGATGGGGCAGTGTTTGCTCTGGCTTCAAGGAGGCGGGGCAGTGAAAGATGGTACCAGCAATAGCAGCTAACATTTGGGGGTCATTAACAGGCTCTATTTTAAGTACTTAGCTCATTTAATTTTCACAACACCTCTCTCTGCTGGTACCATTAATATTCCCATTTTACAGATGAAGGCACTAACACTCGGTGGTTAAATCCCTTGTCTGAGGGCACATGGCATAAAAGTGTTGTTGCTGTTAGGTGCCATCAAGTTGGGTCTGACTCACAGCAACCCTATGAAACATCCCCAGCACGCTATGTCAGTGCTTCTGTTATTCATATGGTTTTCAATGGCTGATAGTTTTTTGGTGGGGATTGTTTTGGGAGTGGGCTGCCAGATCTTTCTGCCATTATTGCAGTGCTGGGGATCAAACCCAGGGCCTCAGAGAGTGCAGTGCAAACACTCTACCAACAAGTGACAAAGAGGATATTCTCATCCAGACCTGCCTGACTCCTAACTGTGCCGGGAGCATTATGCTCCACTCAAACCAAAGAGTACCTGGTCAGTCCCTACACTTTCCCTGTTCATAGATGTAGCAACTGAGGCCCAGAGGCAACAATTTGCCCAGTGTGAGGTCCAGAAGCAGGTCGCCTGCCTCTCAGTGGCTTTATCCCCAATGGTATGGTGAAGACTTCCTTTGTTTTTGTTGTTAGGTGCCGTCGAGTCGGTATCCGACTCATAGTGACCCTCATAGGGTTTTCAATGGCTGACTGTTTCGGGATTGCCTTGGGAGTGGATTGCCAGGCCCTTCTCCCATTTTTGCAGTGCTGGGAATTGAACTTGGGACCTCAGAGACTGCAGTGCAGCACTCTACCAACTGAGCTAAATCCCAGCCCGAAGACTTCCTTAGTGAGTCTTTTCTCCCAATGTGGGCAGCAGGGGTCCCTTCTATTGAGTCATTGGCCACTCAGGGTTACTAGCCTAGGGCAGGCAAGAGAAGTTAAGGAACGAGGGGGGTGCCTGGCACATGGCAGCCCCCTCACTCCTCAGATGAAGTGGGGAGGGGCAGGTTGCCCTGGGGCAGTGGGGCATATGGGTCAGGGCTCACAGGGCCATTTTGGAGGTCAGTCTGGTGTGGTCTCAGGGCGAGGATATGGTGACAGGGACTATTCTCCTACTCATGCCAAATCTGTTCCAGCTGTTATGCTCCTCAGCCCACCAACCTTCCCATCCAGGGGTGCTGCTTCCAAGACAGGCTTCCGAAACTCCAAGTTGTTGAAGTCAGAGGGAGCAGATGCAAGGAGGAAGCCCTAGTCCCCAGAGACTGGGGGACTCCCTCAGGAAGGGTGGAAAGGGACTCACAGTGTTGTGGACTAGGTACTTTAGGGACCTCTCTCAGTTTTGGGCTTCTGGAAAACACTGGCTCCCATGTTCCCAGAGGAGTTTTCTGCATCAGTGGCTCAGCCTGCCTGCCTGCCTTCCACCCACCAAGGGGAGGCCACCAGTGGCCTGGCTTTTGAGAAACAGAATCAGCACTTGGGGCCAAGCGAGAGAGGACCTGAGCATGGTAGGACACCAGGTAAGAGAGCCAAAGCCCATCTACATAATAAGAATGGAGGGGAAATCACAGGGGGTGCAAAGGGAGAGCTTGGGGCACTTTGGCAAGTGGACAGCTTGGGAAGGAGAGAAAGCCTCACAAGAGGAGAGGTGTGGAGGGTGAGGAAGTTGCTCGTGTTTTCAAAGAGAGGCACAGAAAGATTGGCTTAATGTTTTGATTGCTTTTGGCCATTGACACACCTTTGAAAATAATTCCAGGCAGAGACCAGGCCTCACAGTCGAGGACTGATAAGGGTTATGCTAAGCATCTATGAGTCTTGTTGTTGTTGTTGTTGTTGTTAGGTGCTGTCAAGTCGGTATCCAACTCAAAGCGAGTCTAAGGTTCTCAATTATGTTTCCAAGCCGATCACTCCATGAGCCCGTGGTTCTGTGGATCTGAATTCTGGTGGCATTCTGTGATCTGACACCATCGGTGAGACCTTGGTTCTAGGACTTCACAAACCCCTGTTCCTGGGGTTCTTTTTCTCCATCATCCCATGACTCCATGGAATGTGGTTCTTTCCTAAAGAAAATCTCTGGGGGCCTCAGGGCGAGGAGCAGGGGTGAGTGCAAATATCTTGGCAGCCAGGACTGACCCCCCTGGGCCTCCTCTCTTCTCAGTTCTAAAGGATACTGACTGCCAGGAGGCTGGGGAAGGCAGAGGGGCAGACTGGAGGGGCCAGAGAGATACATTTGACTAATGTCATGGGGCCAGGTGTGGCTTGCTGGTAATCGCATGATCTCTGCCAAGCCAGGCTGTGACCCCCTTGATTCCGAAGCTGGAGAGTCTCCCACAGAGGCAAGCCTCTGTTCCTTCTCTGCCTATCTCCCTTCCTGACTTTTTCCTGTGAGTACAAACATCCTAGGGGCTTGGGCCAGGGCCCAGTGACTCTCTGAGGGCCCCACACCTGGGTTCACAGTCTGTAAAATCCAAGGATAGCAGAAAAGTTTCATCTGTAAACCACGGAGCCCTTGGAGGGAGGTAGATTGCATTACTTGAAAGGCCCTTTTGTTTGTGGAGCCAGGGATGGATTTGGATCACCGGGTTGGGGAGGGTGGGCGGGAGGTGAGCAGGGCTGGATGACTTTGAGTATCAAAGGAGCTAGGATTTCCGGGCCCTGGGGTTTCTGAGGGAGAAGGGGAGGAACAGCAAGGTACTTTAGTGGTGTTTGCACTAGGACCATTTGAGAGGAAAGGCCAGTGCAGGCCGTGGGCTACTGCTGGGATCCCCAGCAGGACCCTCTACTATGTCCCCTGTTGAGTTCTTTGCAATGTCTGTACTGAGGAAGGGTGTTGAGATCAGCAAAGCCAGGGAGGGCTGAGTTCTGCATCCAGGCCTGTGTGGTCCCTGGGGCAGGAAGGGAAGCTGGGGAACAGCAGGCACCTTTCAGCAAGGTTTGCAGCCCTTCCCTCATGCCCCCTCCAACCCCTACCTGAGACTCAGTGCCGCAGGTGTCAAAGCGGGCCTGGATCCGGAAGTTGCTGCCCACCTCCTGGGCTGCACAGCTCCGGCTGCCCAGGTAGACCTTGGTCCGCTCCAGTGGGGCCAATGCCTGGGCAGAGATCAGGATCTGGAAGTCCGTGCGGGAGCAGGTCACGTTCATGGGCACCACTGGGAACAGGAGGGAGGAGATGGAGGCCTTTGGGTCAGGCAGTCTGACTTTCATGTCCCCAATTCCCCAAAGGGCAGTAGATGGGTAAACTGAGGCCCAGAGAGGGGAAGGCTCTTAGGGAGCCCTACAGGGCACAGTGTGGGGAATTTCCCTTGTTGCTTTATTACAGCCCTGGGACTGTGAGCTCTAAGGGCAGGAAGCATGTGTGATGCTCTCCATGTCCTCTGAGCCCAGCACAGAGCTTGGCAGACACATTGACCGCTGAATTAATGAAGGGACATCCATCATAATAAAACCTACCCTTTGCTAATCATTTTACCATGTGCTGAGTGATTCATTCAGTCACTTCATAAATAGTTACTGATGGCGTACTATGTGCAGGTACTATCCTAAGCACCACCAACACAGAAATGAAGAAAGAAACCAGCCCCAAACACCTGCCCTTGTGGAGCTTGCATTCTGGGTGGCAAAGGGGACAATAAATATATAAAATAGGCAGAAGTGTAGAGTGCTCCAAAGGAAAACCAAGCTGAGATAGAAGACAGGAAGAGCAGAGTGAGGAGAGGGAAGGAGAGGTACAGTTCCGAAGGCAGGGAGCCCACTGTGCCTCCCTGCCATGGCTCCAAGACCAAATCAAATTTAGGTTTGGAAACAGAGCTCTGAGAGGTAAAGTTATTTGTAGTGGCCAGGCTGGGGTTTTAGCCTTCCATTCTGTAGGATTCCCAAGTTTGTAGTCTCTGCTTGCTGTGTCGCAGCCCCCTGCACACCCATGAGGGTCTCTCAGTACCTTGGTTTGTGTGAGGGAGGGTGTGTGCACAAGGCACAGGGGTCAGGGGCAGGCCTAGTATAGGGAAAAGGCAGGCAGTGGTGAGAGGGGAGGGCGGGAGGAAGGGGAGGGACCTGGCCTGGATCCCTCAGCCCCTCTCCGGGAAATGCCTCAGACATATTTCAGCTGCGGGTGTCTGGGCAGGCGGGGATTTATGGGCCCGCCGTCTCCCGTGATGATCTTGGTGGCGCTGAACTGTGTGTCACCCCTGATTGATGCCGTGGTTGCCCTCCCAGTGGGGAGGCTGCCTGCAGCCTGGGCCCCATCTGGAGGCTGGCCCAACGTGAGTGCCCTGTCTGATCCTAGGCTCCCACGGGGACCTGGGGGTGAGAGGCTTCTGCACTGAAGCCCTGGAACAAGAGCCAGGATTAGAGCGCCCCTGCCCTCTGTCTCTGGGGACACTGCAGGGAGAAGAGGCTATATCACACAGAGCTGGAGGAGGCTTGGGCCTGAAAATAAGACTATCAGAGGCTACAGAGACCCTACAGCTCCTTTAGTCTGTATCCTCATTTTACGGGTGGAAAAACCGAGACCTGGAGAGAGAGGGATGTACCAGCTCCAGGAGCAGAGCCCAGATGGCCCCTGGCTTTCAGAACACTCTCCCCACTCCACATGCAGATCAGAGAGGGGGACAGGCTTGCCCAGGGGACTGAGCCTACCGAGGCCCAGAGGGGATGGGTCTGCCCAGTGTCACCTCTGGGCCACTAGCTTGCTGTAGCTGTTTCCTCCTCCATCCCTGAGCCCCCTAACTCCTCTGCTGCATGCCAGAGATCTTTTGAATGCTGAGCAGGCCTGAGATATGCGAGGGCAAGATGTCTTTGAACCAGGGGATGTGACCTGAACTACCTCGGTTACTCTTCACGACAACTGACCGTCAGCAGTCACAGCATTGGGCTGCTGGAACTCAGCCGGCGAAAGCCAGATAATGAGCACTTGTCCCCCTGTGCCACCAGATGCCAGCGTGACCACAAGGAAGTCCTTTGCCTCTCAGCACCTCCGCCTCTACGCCTACAAAAGGAGCTCTGCTTGGCCAGACAGACTGCAATGAGCCCAGATGCAGGCATTTCAAGGCCTGTGGCCCCAGGAGGGGTGGAGGGAGGAGGAGAGAGATGGTGGCCACCCTTCACTGACAGGTCTAACCAACACCATGGAGGCTGGAAAAGCCTAACACTAGCTTTCCCAGCCTCCTCTCCAGTGAGTCATGGCCATCTGGCCAAGGTCAAATCAATGTCTTGTGAGGGCTGTGGAAATGCTTTTGCTTTCCTGATAGAAGACATTTATAGTTGACACCTCCTCTACCCAATTCCAGCTTTGAACATGGGCATGATGGCTGGAGTTGTTGCAGTCATGTTACACCTGTGAGGCTGAGTATCCCAGCTATACCATTTAGAAATGTTGAGTCCCTGAACCAATATAGTCACTGTCTAGCAACCTTATTGTCATATGAGGAAAAACAAGTGCCATTTGTTCAATCGGTATCTCTGAATGCTACAAGTAGGGCCGGTAGGTATCTCCATGGCTCTACCAATTGTTCACCATAAAAAATATTCCCATATTTTGTGTATTACCCCTGGAAACAGGGGATCAACCACAGTAGGAGAGAGGCCAGGGGCCTGTGGGGAAGGAGCCTAATGGGGAAGAAACAGGCATCACAGGGATGGGAGCTGGAGAAGGGGGGTCCTGCAATAGTGTAGATAAGCCAGGGCCAAGCTGGAGTGGTCTGGAAGGCCCCTGGAGTGGGCAGTGGGGTGGCCAAACATGGAAAAAACCACCCAGGGAGGCCAGGCGTCAGTGTTGGGATGGAGGAAGGACACTGCAGAGCTCCCCTCTCCCTAGCGCCCACACCCTCGAGCCCAGCTGACCTCCAATGTAGGCCACAGAGAAGCCCCTGCCGGTGGTGCTGCGGTCTGTGTGCAGCAGAAGCAAGAGCTGGTTGTGGCTAGAGGTGACAGGTGGTGGCACGTGGTGGCCACACCAATTCCCCAGCAGTGGTGCCTCCTCGCTGGCCCCATCAAAGGCCATCACGTAGTCAAAGTCGCAGGTCCTGGTAAGACTGTTGGGCTCCTCCAGGTCCAGGTCCAGGAAGAACACTCGGACCCGGTAGCCGGGAGGTAGGCGGATGGTCCAGTGGCACCGGATGTTGTTGGGGTAGGAGCTGGGGAACTGAGGGCTTGAGAAGTTGCCTCGCACAGCTGTGTATGCCTCCTGGCATTCTCCTGGGGGGAGCCATGAAAGGGGAGAAGCCGCCTCTGCAGTCACAGCTCAGACCCAGGCACTGCAGGGTTCTGGCAGGGCTGGGCACCATGGCCAGCAAACCAGACAACTAACCCAAAGCTGCCTAGGCTGAAGCCAGCCGGAAGCTGGGACAAGCCCCTTCACGAGCACTGGTCAGCTTGGAGCTGAGCGATAACTCCTAATGTTTGTCCTCAGAGTCAAGTCTAAACTCCCAGACCAGGCAGCCAAGGCAGTCCATGACCTGGCCTGGCCCCTTCTCTCACCACCCCATTGAGGGGCTCGGAGAAGTGTCCCTGAAAGGCCTAAGTTAAAGGCTTAGTCCCCAGCCTGTGGCCCTACTGGGAGGTGGAGGGGCCCTCAGTAGGTGGGGCCTGGGGAAGGATACTAGGCCATTGGGGGTGCCCTCCTAAATGGACTGTGGGAGCCCCATTTCTGCCTCTCTCTTTTGCTTCCTGGCTGCCACAAGGTGAGCCACTTTCCTCCCCTGTGCATTCCCCACAGTGATGCTCTGCTATAGCACAGGCCTAGAAACAATACAGGCAGCTGACTTGGGACCAAAACCTCTGAAACCATGAGCTAAAATTAACCTTTCCTCCTCATCTCAGCTATTTCTGTTTATCTTGGGCATTTTGTCACAGCAACAGAAAGCTAACCATCACCCGCCCCTTACCTTGCAGCCTCACCAAATACCTGCTAGTACTGCATACACATTAAACACTCTGGGCTTCATGCCTTTGCGTACACTGTTTCCTCCGTTTTAAACACCCTTCCCTTCCTTCTGCTTCTGCTAACTCCTTCAAGGTACTACTCAACTCTCTCCTCCATGAAGCCCCTCCAGCCCTTAGCACATAGCACAATGAGTCATCATTGTCTTATCCATCTCTCCTACAGGACTATGAACTCCAAGGATTTCTACATTTCTTTTTTAAAGCATTAATTGAGCATCCTACATGCCAGGTACAAGGAAAAGCCCATAATGAGCTCACAGCCAGGCATGGGAGATGAACAGCAAACTACAATGTGGAAGTGGTAAGTGTTAGATCAGAGGTATCCAGCTTTTTGGCTTTCCTGGGAAAGAGGAATTGTCTTGGGCTGCACATAAATTATATAACATAGTTACTGCATACACATGATAAAAGGGGTCATGAAGAATATAAAAACTAAAAAACACATAATGTCAAAAAATTTTATGGGGCCACATTACTAGCTGCCTGGGCCATATGTGGGCTGCAGGTTGAATACGCCTGTTAGATAATAAAGAACTCCTCTGCAGCCGGGTGAGGTGGCGCACGCCTGTAATCCCAGCAGCTCGGGAGATGGAGGCAGGAGGATTGCAAGTTCAAGACCAGAGGCAATCTGCGTAATTTAGCGAGACCCTGTCTCAAAAAGTAAAAAATGGGCTAGGGGTGCAGCTCAGTGGTCCAGCACTTGCAAAGCACGCAAGCTCGAGGCCCTGGGTCCAGCCCCTAGTACCACCAAAAAAAAAAAAAAAAAAAAAGAAAGAAAAGAAAAGAAAACAGAATTCCTCTGCGGAGTTAAGGAAGGGACTCATTCTGTCTGAGTGCCTCAGGAAGTCTTCCCGGAGTACATGACAGGATTATGCCTTGGCCTTGGCCAGGAAGGGTGTGCTCCTGCATTCCAGAGAGAGAGAGCACAGAGAGTCCAAGGCCACGGGAGGCAGGAGCTGCCGGCCCAGGGGCTCTGGGTGGGGCTCAGCCTTCTTACCTGAGAAGTAGTGTGCCTTGAAGCCCCTGCCTCCGATGTTGAAGTCAGACTTGAAGACTACCTGCAGCTCGTGGCCCTGTGACACAAGGGTTGGGGGCCTGGTGGTGCCACAGTAATGATGCCCATGGGCAGGACCAGGCGCCCCAAGCACAGCAACGTAGTCGTAGGTGCACTCCTCGCTGCCCTCCATCTGTAAGTCCACAAACACTAGCTTGACGGCGGCGGGCCCTGTGGCCCGGATCACCCAGTGGCACTCCACATTGTTGGGGTAGTTGTTGGGGTACTCAGGGCTGGTGAGGACCCCAGACAGACCAGTCAGGACTCCACCACACACATCTGCAAGAAAGTCCATGTGAACTGACCTTTCTCTTCCCACAGATCCCAGCCTCCCTGGAGAGCCAGATATCCCTGCAGGCTGTGCCCACAGGGAGTCATGGGCACTGAGCACCTGATACATGGTGGGCCCAGGCCTAGCACTCAACACCTATGCCATCTTCTCAAATCTGCACACAAACCCCACCAGGAACGTGCTTTGGCTCTCCCTTCTTACAGGGAGAAAACTGAGCCACAGAGACAACAAATCACTCACCTGGCTGGGTTTGGGTTCACCCAGGCAGACCCTGAGACAGGCATGTGAGTGCCAGGAGTTTCTCTGGAGACCCAGGGCCCCCAGGTGGGGAGAGAGGGAGTGAGGCAAAGCCAGCTGCCCGACTCTACTGGGGCTGGCTGTGTTATGTCCCCAGGAGGGAGGCAGCTGGGGTGTTTATACACTCACCCCAGGGGTCTTGGCCAAGGGCTGTGGTGGGTGGAAGGACCTGCCAAACTTTCAGAAAAAGCCCCCAAACAAAGAGATTGTGGAAGTAGGCAGGAATAGCGAAGTGGCAAAGCCTCAGGGGCATGGGCCAGGCCCTGAGAGCAGTTGCCCAGCCAAGTGGGATTTGAACACAGGAAGGATAAGTGCACAGCTGTGCATTTGGCCCTTCTGCACTTCACTGTCCACTCCCGCCAGGCCAGTGGGGGCCTGGGGCTGAGGTACCTCATGTCATAACAGATAAAGAAACGGAGACTTTGAGGCGCTGATGAAACAGATGTGGGCTTGAAATCTGGAGACAAGTGGCCTCTCAGCTCTGCCTTTTTATTAACTCTGTGACCCAGAGCAAGTAACCCAGCCTCTCTGAGCCTCACCAGAGTATCAGAATTTATAAAACCTGCCCAGCCTGATCTTCTGGGCTCAAACTCCTGCAGAGTCTGAGGAGATGCTGTGGAAAGCCCTTAGGGACCCACCTCGGCCAATCCAACAGTGAGATTGGTGATGGTGAGCACCATGACTGGTTAGAGGTCACCAGCAGGGAGGGCACACTGGGAATGTATTTCCTGAGACCCCAGAACTGAGAAATTGTGAATGGAGACCCCCTATTGCAAAATTGTGTGACCAGAGCATTGCATTGAGGGTCCAAGGACTTGGCTTCTTGTCCCAGTATTGTCCCTCTCAGCTGTGTGACCTTGGGAAGGCATATGCTTTCTCTGGCCTCAAATTTATTATTTGTGAAATGAGAGGGTGGGGGTAGAGAGTGTGTGAGATCTTGCCAACACTAACAACCTCAGCAGAGGCTTCCAAGCCGTGTCTGGGACTCCCCCATGGCCAGGACACCAGGAGTAAATTTTATACTTATGCTATATTTCCATCTGTCTTCTAATGTAATTATGAGACAGCACCCACAGTCATGTGTCTTATATGTAAAAATTTAGCTCACTGAAGCCCATCAATATCAATATGTTTTTCTGATTGGTTTTTCAAAAGCAAATTAAATATGAATTTGTGCCAGGTGCCATGGTGCATGCCTGTAATCCCAGAGACTTGGGAAGTTGAGGCAGGAGGATTGTGAGTTCAAGGCCAGAGGCAGCCTGCACAATTTAGCGAGAGTCTGTCTCAAAATAAAAAATATAAAAGGGGCTGAGGGCTCAATGGTAGAGCATCTGTCTAGCATGTGCAACACTGTCTTTATTTCTTATATGTTGTTGCTGTTAGGTGCTGTTGAGTCCGGTCCAACTCATAGCAACCCTATGAGCAAAAGAAGGAAACATGCCTGGCACTGTCAGTGCTTCTCTACTATTCATAGGGTTTCTGAAGGCTGATTGTTTTGGGATTGTTTCAGGAGTGGGCTTCCAGGTCATTCTCACATTTTTCAGTGCTGGGGATTGAACTCAGGGCCTCAGGGCACACAGAGCAACACTCTACCAACTGAGCTAAATTGAAGCAGCCCTCATCTCTTATGTATCCAGGATTAAGATATGGTTCCATTTGATAGAAGGGGATTCCTGTTTATAAAAATGTTGGAAAACATGGCCTATAACATTATGACTTTGATATCTTAACATTCTAAAAATCTAGGGCTTAAAATTCCAAAGCTCTGATTCGATCAGCCTGCCATTCTTGTGTTTTAACATTCTACAATTCTGTGCTCCTAAATTTGGCAGAGACGGGGTGTCCCACTGCTTCCCTAGGATTGCTGTGGGTGGACCCTGTGTATCACGAGCCTCTGTGGTCATCCATTGCTTGGACTGCTGTGACTAAAGCCTTTGGTCTTGGCCTTGGGAGACGGGAGGAGGTTTGGGTCTGTGCATGGAAGTGTGAGGACAGGAAGAATGGCCCAGAGAGAAAGGAAGGGAGCAAGGCTTCCACTATGTGGCAGATGACAAGCCTGCCTGAGGGAGCAGGGAGGTGGAGGGATTAGGGATCCCATGGAAAGGACAAGTTCAGAGAAAGGCTGTGGGAGAGGAGGAGTCACCAACTGCACACAGACCCTCATGCACCTGCCGCCTGGGGCTCTGGGCAGGGATACCAGCCAAGGAAGGAGGGGGATGCCACAAAAATATCCACAGCCTGAGCAGCAGGAGGCCTTCCTGTGGCCTGATGCCATTCCTTGGGACAAGAAGGACAAGTGTAGAGGAGCATGACAGGCCTTGTTCCCAAGCACAGTGAGGCCCTCTGTGGCCTCCATGAGTAAAGGAGGGAGGTGTAAGAGTATCACTGTGAATGTGGGAGCCCCGACTGCCACGATCATACATGAGGCTGTGACAGCTGAGGAGACCACCTCTGCCTCCTTAGGTTGTATGTGAGGGCGAGGTCATACAGGTGGCTCAGCCAGTGCCTGCAGACCTCATCTGAGCCCCACTGCCCTTCCCTGGCTTGAGCCCAGGGCCAGCGTCTCCACCACCAAGCCCCCTGACCTTTCTGATAGCCTGCAGAAAAGCCTCGGCTGGCCACGTGCTTGTCTGAGTGGAAGACGACGGACATGACATGCCAGGAGGAGGTGAAGGGTGGCGGGGGCACCTGGCCACAAAACCTCCCCAGCAGGTTGCCCTTGTCTCCAGAGGCCCCGTTATAGATCTCCAGGAAGTCAAAGCTGCAGGTGTCGTGGTACTCCAGGTCAAAGGCATGGAAGGTGAGCAGCACAGAGGACCCCTCAGCCACCACGATCAGCCAGCTGCACTCTGTATTGTAGGGGTACAGTCTTGGGAAGTTGGGGCTAGAGAAGTTTCCAGAAGGTGCTGAGAGAACACCTCCACATTTGACACCTGGAGCAAGAGAGAAGGATGGCTTATAGTCAGTGCCAGGTCTTGGATACATGTGGTAGACGTGGAGGGCTAGCTATGCAATTGAGCCTTTGGGACCGGATGAGGGAGCACAGGCCACAGCCCCAAATTCAGGTATCCATAGGTATTTATTTCCTCATGCATTTACATATCCTTTGAATACCTACAAAGCATGCTTTTCATCATTGAACAAATATCCTTTGAACACTGGACCTTGTTCTTGATGTTGGGGTTATAGCAGGAACAAAACAGACAAGTAAAATGTAGAGCATATAAAATAGTGCTAAGTGCTATAGAGAACAAGAAAACAAGTAAATAAAGGAGGATGGGTGTGTTAGTTACTTCTTGTCTGTCACAAAATACTTGAGAAAGAAACAGCTTAACAGAGGAAAGATTTATTTTGGCTCACAGTTTCGGAGGTTTCAGTCCATGGTCAGCTGGCTTCATTGCAATGAGCTTGGGGTAAGGCAGAGCATCATGGCAGCAGGACCATGTGATAGAAAGCAGCTCACCTCATGGCAGCCAGGAAGCAGAGAGTGTGGGGGGCAGGGACAAGATCTACCCTTCAAAGACACTCCCCCTAACAAACCACTTTCTCCAGTCATACCCATCTTCCTCAGTTTACCACTTCCCAACAGTCCATTCAATTATGGATCTATCGATGGATCAATCTATTGATTGGGTCAGAGCCCTCATGATCCAGTCACTTCACCAAAGCACTACCTCTGAACATTGTATTAGGGACCGAGCCTTTGGCACATGAACCTTTCAGGGGACACTTCATATCAAAACCAAAACAGTAGGAGATGGGTCTCTAACCTTAGGTAAAATATTACCATATCCCAGGCCCTAGATATGTGCAATGAGGGATGTAAAAATTAGTAATAATAACAATCTTCTTCAGTGAAAGTGAGCACAGTCTATTAAAATGTTAGAAGTATGTTCTTTTCTTTTCTTTCTTTTTTTTTTTTTAATCAGTGCTGAAGCTAGACCCTAGGGCCTTGCACAAGCTAGTCAGATGCTGTACCACTGAGCTACATCCCTTAGTCCAAAAGTATATCCTTATACATAGGGCTGGGGTTTTGCTCAGTCAACAGAGTGCTGCTCTGTGTGCTCTGAGGCCCTGGGTTTGATTCCTAGCACTGCAAAAATGGAAGAAGGAGCTGGCAGCCCACTGCCCAAACAATCCAAAAACAATCAGCCATTGAAAACCCTATGAATAGCAGAGAGCACTGACATAATCCCAGGAATGGCACAGTGTTGGGGAGTGTTTCATTCTGTTGTACATAGGGTCACTAGGTGTTGGTCCCAACTCAATAGCACCTAACAAAAACGTATGTACATATTTGCTTATATTTAGAAAAGGAAACAATGAAAGGAAGCTAATAAGAACAATCCTCTGTCAGAGGAGTCAAAAGGGGGAGGAAACAGGCCTAACTGCTAGACCTTTTAAAATACACCTCATTTCATAATTTTGACTTTGTAATTAATCATGTGAAATAACTTATATAATTTTGAAAGATTAAAAAATTTAATATAATCCCTAAATGTCCCACTGTGAAACAAAAAAATATATAATTATGTATCAAGTTGGAGACACAATCATATTGGGAAAAATTATTACAAATGTCCTTGGAATACTGTATTTTTACTGTACATGCCTGGTAGGATATACCCCAAGGACAAAACGAATCACAAAGAAATCTTAAACCATATGCTGTAGTCTTACTATTAGTAATAATAATATTAAATATTGTTATTGTATAAATATTATTTATATTTTGGAATAAAGCAAATAAGTATGTTAATGTCAGTGGCAACCAAGATTTTCAGTAGTGATGAGAGACACAATATAAAATTTTAAAATTGAGGCTGGGGATCCAGCTCAGTGGTAGAGCACCAACTTGCATGTGCAAGGTCCTGGGTTCCATCCCTAGCACTGAAAAAATGATTGGCCAGGCACAGTGGTACATGGTAGTAATACCAGCCCTCAGGAGACTGAGGCAGGAAGATCAAGAGTTCAAGGCCAGACTGGGCTACATAACAAGACTCTGTATAAAAAACTTTTTGTTTAATTAAAACTCTTGTGGTCCTTAGTATGATTGAAAATATCAGTAGGAACTTAAAATTTAGCTCCTTTTTTTTCTTTTTCTTTTTTCTTAGGGTCTCACTATGTAGTCTAGACTGTCCTTAAACTCATTATCCTCTTGCCTCAATCTCCTGAGAGCTGGAATTACAGGTGTGAACCACCATGCCCAGCAAGAATTACTTATAAAATATTTCTAAAAATAATTTACTAAACAGGCCTGTTGTTGTTATTAGGTGCTGTCGAGTCAGGTCCAATTCATAGTGACCCTATGTACAACAAAATGAAACACTCCCTGACGTGCCATGCCCGGCACTATGTCAGTGCTTCTCTGCTATTCATAGGGTTTTTGGTGGCTGATTTTTTGGGGGGTAGGCTGCCAGGTCCTTCTCCCATTTTTTCGGTGCTAGGGATTGAACCTAGGGCCTCAGAGAGCACAGAGAAAGCACATTACCAACTGAGCTAAACCCCAACCCCAAACAGGACTGGAAGCAATAATATTTCAGTAGCATTTTATATCCCTAGGCTTTGAGGTTGTTAGGTGCTGTCAAGTCGGATCTGATACATAGTGACCCTCTGTAGAACAGAACAAAACACTACCCAAAACTGTGCCATGCCCTGCGCTATTGTCAGTGTTTCTCTGTTATTCATAGGATTTTCAATGGCTGATTGTTTGGGGATTTTTTTGGACGTGGGCTGCCAGGTCCTTCTCCCAAGCCTACAGCCTATTCCCAGGTAGTCTCTTGTCTAAGTACTAGCCTGGCCTGACTGTGCTTAGCTTCCGAGATCTGATGGGATCAAGTGCAATGCCCAACTGAACTGGGGTCCGCTAGGTACATGCCTGTTGCCAGGTCTAGTACAGGAAATATACAAAATACTCTTGGATAGCTTGTCATGTCAGATAGGCAAGAAACTATCAAAGATAGCTGGGACTGTGTCAAGGACACAGGAACTCACTTGAAGACCATACCACGTACGCTTAGAATGTCAAAAAAGAATAATAATTGCAGTATATTGAAATATATCAAACATGAAAACTCATGAGTTCATAATGCTTCTCAAAAGAAATTTTAAAATGCATTGGTACCTTTTAGAGGTAATTTTTTTTGAAAATTGATGTATAGAAAGGGAAAGAAATTAAGCTTCTGCTTTACTATTCCTAGATAGACAGGGTTTCCAAATAACCAAATAGCTAGTGAGGAAAAAATATTATTTATACAAGACTGCAGAAGAAAAACAGCATTAGAAAATCATAATTTTGCAAATCTTAATGAAATACTAGATCTAGACAACATCATCAATGCCCACTCTAATTGCTGAGAGGTAAAACCTAGATGGTTGCGTATACAAGTATTCTCTGGAAATTTCTTTCAATTTTGCTAATACCAAAAGTTAACTTAATAGGGAACTTTATAACAGATGAGTCAAACGTAATAACCCCTGAACCCACTGATGAATCTTACTATCAAGGCAGAACCCTGGATAGTATATCATGCATACAAACTGACACCCACAAAGTCTTTTTGAAACAACATTAGTGAACCTGGATCGATGAAATCTCTGGGTCTATCAGCAAGTTAGAGCAAAGTGGAGCCTAAGGGAGGTGTTCCTCTACCCCAGTGTTGGAGTTTGAACGGGGGGTGGGGATCATATGCATTTAAGCAAGTGCTATACCACTGTTAGGGCAAGGGGGTCTCTCACTATGGGCCTCACTATGCTGCCCAAGCTGGTATCAATCCTTGGAGTCCTTCCTGCCTCAGCCTCAGTTGGTACTGCAGGCAAGCCTCACCTAGGGGAACATTTTTAATGACTCCACAAGGATATGTTTGGCCAAGTCCAGAATGTGAGAAATTTTATAAGATACCCCAGTATTTCAATAAATGATAATGAGGGGCAAAATTGTTATATTTGAAGAGTCAAACAGCAACTAAAGACAATATATGGGTGGTGGATTCTGATCAGAACAAATCAACCATAAAAATTTTTCTTTAGGCAATAATTGGGAAAAACTGAACATGAACTGAATATTAGATAAAATTAAGGTTGCTGAGTTGGAACCAACTTGATGGCACCTAACAACATCAACAAGGAACTATTATGCTATTATAATGCTATTGGGGCTGTATATTGTTTTGTGCCTTTTTCAGAGCTATATCCTGACATATTTGTGGATGAAATAAAATGATATCTGAAATCTGCTCTAAATTTCTCCAGATTCCTCCAAATAGAAGTGGGGCGGGAGGCAGAACATTGTTTATGTTGACTGAGGGGAGATATAGGGATTTAATTATACAATTTTTCTTTACTATGCGTATGCTTGAAACTTTTCATAATAGCAAATTAAAAAGTAACCACCCTATGCACAATTGAAAGCCCCTCCTCCCATACTCCTTCTTTCCCTTTAGTGCTATTTTTTCATAACCTTCATCACCATCTATCATACTCCTTGTTTTACTGATTTATTGGTTTCACTGCTTGTCTCCCTCTGTAAAGATGTAAGCTCGTTAAGAGCAAGGATGTTGCCTATTTTCTTCCTTGCTGAATCCAAAGCAGGTGCTCAGTGTCTATTTGCTGAATGAATGAATGATCTCACATAATCCTCATAGCAGCCCCATGAAACAGGCAGGGTAGGTGTTATTGGCTCCAATTTTTTTTTTTTTTTTTATGGTACTGGGGTTCCCCAGGGCCTCACACTTGCATGCTTTGCAAGTGCTAGACCACTGAGCTGCATCCCAAGCCCATTTTTTTACTTTTTGGGACAGTCTTGCTAAATTACGCAGACTTCCTCTGGTCTCGAACTTGTGATCCTCCTGCCTCTGCCTCCCAAGTCACTGGGATTATAGACATGTGCCACCACAACCAGCTTATTGACTCCATTTTTATAGATGAAAAAATTGAGCCCCAGAAAAGGAAGTAACTTACTATAGCTGACTTCTGTTGCTGTGGTCTGCCCGGCACCCTTCCTCCAATTCTTTTTTTTTTTTTTTTTTTGGTGGTACTGGAGGTTGAACCCAGGGCTTCACACTTGCATGCTCTGCAAGTGCTGGACCACTGAGCTGCATCCCAAGCCCATTTTTTTACTTTTTGAGACAGGGTCTCGCTAAGTTACACAGACTGCTTCTGGTCTCGAACTTGTGATCCTCCCGCCTCCACCTCCCGAGCCGCTGGGATTACAGGCTTGCACCACTGCGCCCGGCCCCTCCTCCAATCCTTGTAACCACAAGTCCCCTCTTTTAGACACTGTTCCCCTCCCTTGCCTCCACATGGTAACCCCTGTTCCTTGCCTAGGGGAGCAGACACATGACTCTAGCTGGGCGATCCTGTCCGCCACCATCACTACCATAGTGACTGGCCTGCAGGGTGGGCATGCATTCCAGGCCAGGCTGGAGTTCTCAGAGTGTCTGGTTGCAAGTCCTTTCCTTCCTGAGCCCTAAGCTTGGATTGGGAGCCCTGGGTGGGACCAGGCTCAGGGCTTATGGAAAAATCGTGTCTGCAGATGGCAAGGATCATGTGAAAAACAGAAATAACTCTGGGGCAAAGAGGCCCTGGCTGTTGGCATCCCCAAGCCCAGCTCAGCTACACCCCTGCTTCCCTGGTTACAGGGTCACCACATTCTTCGTGCCTAAGCTTATCCACGTTGGGTTCTCTCACTTGTAACCAAAGGCGTCATGAAGCACACACTTGAGTAAAGCCCCTGGAAGAGAGGCACATTTGCCAAGGGTGAGCCCTGCCCCAGGTCGCTGCTAATTCAGCCCAGCGCCTCCCTGGGGATCGTGTAGAGGGAATGGGGGGAGAGAGTCAGGCAAGCAAGACAAAGCCACACAGGGCCTCTGGAGTCTGGAGGGAAGGAAGCCCATCTTGCTGGGGATGGCACTGTTAGGGGAGGGACAAGATTCACAGAGGAGGTGATATGTGAGTTTACTACAAAGACCAGGCTTTGCTAGCTGCGGAAGATCGAGGGGAGGGAACGGCTCCTTTGAGGCCTCTCACTGTACACCAAGCCTCTCTCATGCCCCTGTGAAGTGGAGATGCTGCTGCGGTTCTCACTGGGTTCTACGAGCACGGGGGGAGACAAAGGCAGTGCAAGGGCTGCCCAGATGCCCACCAGCGCACAGTATCAACTCCCTGCCTGGCCCCCAGGCAGGCCAGAAATGGTTCTAACTCAGGGCTTCATGATAAAGGGATGGAGGGACATTATGTCAGCTGCTGTCCTTGTCCTTCCCCCAGCCCTGCCCACAATATAGGAAAAGCCACACGAGTGTCAGAGCAGAACTCCTGATGGCCAAAGGCCCCAGGTGGGCCAGGACAAGTGGAGACTTTGTCCACCAGGACCCAGCCCAGCACCCTGGCCCCAGGACCACTTCAAGGCCATTGAAGACCTGGTAGCTGGAAGACAAGAACAGCTAGCTTTTCCTGCCATCCAGGCCTGGGCTGAGACACTTGGGCACCCAACCCAGCACCCAACCCTGCCAGCAATGATGGCAGGGTGACTGCTTCCTGAGCCCCAGCAGAGCCTAGAGAGCAAGGAGTCAGGGGGGCTGTTTGCTGCCCCTGACAGGCACGCGTGCCCCTCATAGCAGGGTGAGATGATATCACCCTAGCTTCACAGACAGTGTCCAGAGGGTCAGAGCAGTACAAAGCCACTTGGGACCACAGGACAGGCAAGCAGCTCTGGAAGTCCCAGAGAGAAAGAGCATCTGAGGCTGATGAAGGCTTTGTAGGGGAGGTGGCAGGAGGTGGCACTGACCTAAGCTTGCAGGATGAGGAAAAGAGAAAAGGGACTCTTCTCTCTTTCCCATAGAACCCCTGGAAAGGAAACTCCTTTCCGGACAGAGGGGTCAACAGGTTTAAGATCTCTAAAGATGAAGCTCCCCAGAAAGGGTTGCAACTCCCCTGCCAGAGATCAGCTGCCCCAGGGATGCAAAAAGCAAGGCTCAATAGTCCACAGATATTGGAGCCAGTGCTCTGGGCTCCCAGTGCTGTAATAAGGCGCTTTGATGCTTTTGGCCAACTGTGGGAAGTGCAGGAGGCTCTCCGAGGAGAACAAAGACTCCATCCTGCAATGAAACTTCAATAGTTCTCTGAGTCGTTCCCTTCATTCTTGGTAACCATGTGGCCCTGGATAGGTTACTTCACATCTCCAGCTCTCAGTTTCTCATCTGTAATGGGTGCTGAATATCCACCTTGAAGTTTGTTGTGATGATTAAATGCAAACATATGTGAAGCATCCAGCAGATAGTAGGCACTCAATAAGTACTCTCTTCCCCCATCTCGGAAACAAACACATGCTCACTACAGCCAGCCCCCTATGGGGCCTCCTGCTTTCTGGCTTCCCACATAGAAGTCTCTGGACCCCGGCTCCACCTGCTCCCCTCCACTTGTCCTCCCAGTTCCCAGAGCTCCTACCTTTCATGGCCTGTGCCCTGGGGCCTGGGCCCAGCAGTGCCATTGCCAGCAGTAGACAGGACCCCAGCTCCACCCGCATCTCCTCAGCAGGGGTCCCCACAGGGCTGCCGAGCTCAGGGAGGCCAGGATCTGAGAATCTACGTGGGGAAAAGAGCTGGGAGGCTGGAAGGGCCTCCAAGTTAAAGTTGGGTGAATAATTAATTGCCCTTTGAGTTCGTAAGCTGATCCCCAGGCGCTTCCTTCACTCCACGCTAAGGTGACGGATCTGGTGTCACCAGGTTGACACATTCTGAGATCTGTGCTGGCCACACTGTATGAGGGAGGGAAGCAGCTTAGGCCTGGAGGAAACTGGATGGTGGGGAAAGAGCCTAAGTTTTGGGGCCAGGTAGATGTGGGGCCAATCCCAGGTCAGCCTCCAATTTGCCAGGTGACGGAACAAGTCACTTAACTCCTGTAGGCCTTGGTCTTCTCACCCACCCAGTGGTACCATTCAGCCCTGCCTCTGGGATTCTGGGAAAACAAAATGAGATAACATATACTACAGCACACAGTAGGCACCCAACAGATGGCAAAGCACACAGCAGGTGCTTGCTACTGGTCTTCCCACCCTCCACCGCAGAGGGAGCAGAAAGGAGCCTTGAATGACAGATAGGACTGCTCCTTGAGGCATGAGAATTTATCTCAGGGAGAGAGGAGGTTGCTGTGGACAGTGACGAGGGAAGTGTTTTTCGAGGAAGAATGCCACAGGAATGACAGACGTGGGACTTCAGAATCATATTGTGCAACTCCTAGTACAGTAATGGTTCTGGGCCTCAGCACATATTCTGGCCAAGAATATAAAATGTTCACTCTTTCACGGATCCCCTGGCCTTGCTCGCACGTCACTATGCACCAGGCCCCGGGCTGAGCTCAGGCTGCAGAAGTGCCCTCAAAGCCTGGGTGTCTGGCAGGAAATGGGACCTTTCTTTTCCTCTGGGAGTCTTTCCCTTTGGTTTAGCCACCACCACCCACTTCTAATCTCTATATGTGTGCAGAGACTGCGCCAGGCCTAGGGGCGTCTGAAGGAAATGGGCCTATGTCTGCCTTCCCAGGCAGCACAGAGCCTGGGCTCTGGTTTCCAACAGACTGAGGTCTGAGTCCTGGTTTTCGCACTGCCGGGCTGACAGCCTGGGAAAGTAACCCATGTTTTCGGAGGTCCAGCCTCCTGCATGAGGAAAGGGGAGTGGTAGTAGCAGCCTGCAGTTTGCAAGGAGGACTTTTTCTTTTCTTTTTTTTTTGAGACAGGGTCTCACTATGTAGCCCCTGCCGGCCTTGAACTTACTATGTAGCCCAGGCTGTCCTCAAATTTGTGTCAATTCTCCTGCCTCTGCCTCCTGAGCTGCAGGGAGGATTAAATGTGCTCACTTACAGGATGTCTTGGCCAGCCTGGATCAGCATGTAGGTACAAGCATGCTTTTTTATTTACCCTAGAGGAACCCAGACATCCATCTGCCAGACCACATGTCACCTTGGGCCCATCTTTTCGTCAGGAAGTCCCCGGAGAGCCATTGGCTGCCATCAGAGGAGGCTACCTGGAAGGTGTTCAGCAAAGAGCATTAGAAGTGGTCAAGCCTGAGGGGTTGGCTTACTGTGGGGCTGGACTGGAAGGAAAGAAAAGTTCAGCAGTTCCAGGCAGTCTGAAGGGTGGGAGCTTTTATTAAATACCTACTGTATGAGGGAAGGGGCAGAGAGGGGACAGGGCATGGTGCTCGGGGTCCTCAGGTAGCTCAGGTGGGTGCAGCTTTCCAAGTGGCACAGCACACAGTCCACGCAGTCTGTTTGGGACGGATCAGGTAGCACAGGGAGGGACAATAGACAGGATGGGGAAGAAGCCAACTCAGAGTATGTCACTGAGCAGGTCACCCAGAGGGGGATGGGGCCTCGACCCCAGAGGTCACCTCCAGGAGACAATAGAGACAGTGTTGTCTAGTTGCTCCGCCACCCTCACCCCCGCCCCCCCAACGGATGAGGAAGTGGAATGTTCAGCTCCCATCTGCTGTTGGTTGCAGGCCCTTCCACCTACCCCTGCTGAGGCCTCATCCCACCTCCAAAACATCTGTCCCCTCTCTTCTGGGCACTCTCACGCAGCCTTCCCAATTATACCACCTTGCTGGGAACTGCCATAGTGATCCTCAGGTCCTCCCACATCAACAGCTCCCAAACTGAATGCTCACAGCCTCCCAAGCCCTAACTTGCTTCTCCTGTGCTGTTTCCTACTTCAGCCCACAGCAGAACCAAACCACCAAGCTAGAAGTATAGGGAACTGTCTCGACTTCCCTTCCCTTCTCCCCCACCTGCATTGGTCACACTTGAACCTTGTCACCTCTTTGGCCTCTGAATGACTTCTGAAGCCACCACCACCCAAGCTCACCATCTCCCCTGAATTATTACACCAGCCTGCTCTCTGCCCACCCCCAAACCACTCTCTCCTCTGATCTTTCTAGGATGCTAATCAGACCATGTCACAACTCTGCTCAGGGTAAAGTCCAAAGTCCTCTGTTTAGCATTCATGCCTCTGCAGGGCACCTCCTCGGCTCATCTCAGACTTCTCTGACTTTCTCCCTGTCATGAGTTCCAGGACCCAGCCACCCAATTAACATTTCTCTCATTTCTAGGCACCCACTGAGCCCTGAGGCTGGATCTCCATTCTTTCTGCCCCATCATCCCTTAGTGCCCTCCAGGGCTGGGTGTCCAGCAGGAAATGGGACCTTTCTTCTCCTCTGGGAGTCTTTCTCATTGATTTAGCCACCACCACACATTTCTAATCTCTAAGTCTGCCCAGAGTCTGCTCCAGGCCTAGGGGCATCAGGAGGAAAGTGGCCTATGTCTGCCTTCCCAGGCAGGACAGAGCCTGGGTTCTGGTCTCCAACAGACTGAGGTCTGAGACTTACTCACTGAGACTTACCCAACCGTTCAAACACTTGTCACTTTCTCCAGGGCATCATCTCAACCTCAGCCCAAGCTAGGGATGGTCCTTTCTCATTGGACACATACCAGCAGAGACGGCTCTGGTGCTCTGCCTGGCCTTTTCTTTTCTTTCCTATTCTTTTCTTTCTTTAGCCTCTCTCTTCTCTGAGACAGGGTCTCCCCATGTAGCCCAGGCTGGCCTTGAACTCACAATCCACCTGCCACGGCCTCCTAAGTGCTGAGATCATAGGCAGGTGGATGGCCCTTCAAGAAGCCTCCCATCCTGTGCCCTGCCCAGGGCTCGGCCCAGAGCATGTCCTCTCACTCGTCCCACTGCCTCACCTGGCACATTGTTAGTGCTCTGCAGCAATTTATAGATTGAATTTCTCAAAGACACACAGCTTGGCTGTGTCCTTGTCAACTTGGACCCATGTTCCTCTGGGTCCAAAGCCTGCTATCTTAGTTTGTTCAGGCTGCCATAATAAAATGCCACAGACTGAGACCTTACAAACAACAGACATTTATTTCTCCCAGTCCTGGAGACTGGAAGCTAAGATGAAGGTGCTGGCAGATTTGGTGTTTGGTCAGGCCTGTTTCCGTCGGGTCCTCATGTGGTGGAAGGCAGAGAGTCTCTCTGGGATCTCTTTTATAAGACCACTAATCCCCAAATCATTTACCTTCCAAAGGCCTACTAATACCATTGCCTTGAGGTTAGGATTTCAACATATGAATGGGGGGGGGGTCACAAACATTCAGGCCATAGCACCTGCCCACTGGAATAGCAGGATGGTCTGGTGTAGTGGTTAAGCATGGAGCTCCTAGACCCTAGACCACATGCCTTGAATCACATCTCTGGCAATTATTGGCTGTATGACCATGGGCCAGTCATTCAGCTCCTCCAGGCTTCTGTTTCCTCCTCTGGGAACTGAAGAGAACAGCATCTGCCCATTGGGTGCTATAAGGACTGGATGGGAGAGGCGCGAAAGTATACAGGAGAGCACCAGCACAGTTAGGAGCCTGATTTCCCTTCAGCATCCCATTTGTGTGGACTCCAAATGCTATGCACACCCCAGCTCTTGTCATTTTCATTTTAACCCATCTCTCCTTAAAGTCACCCCCAGGTGGGACCTCCTGCTGCCTGGCTGTCCCTCCATCCAATCAGACCCTGGCCATGGCTCCTCTCCTGATCCCCAGGGGAGGCCATAGAAAAGGAACAAAAGCTGCAGCCTGCCAGGGCCCTGAGGGTGTGCCCAAGCTGCCCATAAGACAGTCAACCCTAGGCAACTGGGTTCCTGAGAGTGCTCCACTGTGACATGTCCACCAGGCTGAGCCCTGAGGACCCACTCTCAAACACCTGGGGCAATCTTGGCACAAGGTGACCCTCCTGTCTGGGGCTGGCTGTGCAGCACCTAGAGCTAAGGGACTCGGGGGTCTCGCTGGAGGGGCACGAGCCCACACAGTTGTAAGTATGCCACCCAGGGGAGGAGACCCATGCCCTGTGTGCTCATGTGTCATCATGGGGCCATACTGTTTCCTTGGTGCAGGAGCCCACCTTGATGCCTATGCACTGGGCATGAAGTGCACTATTCTGTGTGTGTGAAGTGCACTTTCTGAGTGTGACTACGTCCTTGTGTGACTGCATCCACCACTGTGCTTGTTCATATGTTTCTTTGTGAATTTATTCATCTCCCATGGCGCTCACAATGCTGTCTCTGCATGCATCTGGTCTCCCTGTAAGTCTAAGGACACACATGTAGATCTGCAGGACCCCACTATGGATGTGTGTATTTCCCCCTCTGGACATATACAAAGATTTGTAAGGGAATGGCCCTTGTTGTGTACACTCCCACGTCTCAGTGCAAGTGTCATAGCTGTGCGTGTGCATGGTTGTCCTGGGGACTAGGGGCCTCTCCATATGTACTATTTCCATGGTACACATTATCTGCGACTGTGTAGATCTGTGTCTCTCCAGATGAGCACATCTGTGTGTACCACTATGAGAACAGATGCTCACGTCACTCAGGGCTACACAACTGCGGACTTTTGTGCATTGCTTGCATCTCTCAAAGTGTGTATCTACAGCTGGGATTCCACTCTAAGCCAGTTTTGTCTTCATGTCTGCATCTGTCACTGATTGCTGGGTACAGAGCTAGTTCCCAGGGGACAGCAAGAGTGCTGCTTAATGCCTACCTCCCTGTTCCATGGAGGCCTGGGCTGACAGGGGGCCTGTGGCAGAGGGTGGAACCAGGGAGCCTGGTCCATCCCTTGGGACTCCTGGCAGAGTCCCAGAGGAGCCACATCTCTCCCTTGATAAGGGACCCAGGAACTCAGGGGAATTTCCCACAAGCATGAGTGACCAGGAGAGAAGGACACGAGGGAGCAGTCCCCACCCTCTGCACCCTGTCTAGTGTGTGGAGCCCATGACACCCCAAACTTCTGCTGGAGCCTCACAGAAAACCTGGGGTCTGCACATTGGGAGTGGGTAGAGGGTCTTTAGATGATGGCTGAGGAGAAGAATGGGAGTAGGGGAGAGAGTGGTGAGGGCCTGAGAGAAAGGCAGAAAGCTGAGAGCCAGGGAGGAAGGAGCAGAAGCTGAGAGTGGCTGGGGTGGAGAGCTCACGTGGTAAAAGGTGGCCCATGGGGTCTTGCTGGCTCCTCACACCCCAAGAAGCCATGCCCTCCCCCCAGGGCTGGGACCCCACATCTCTGAGTCTTTGTTTTTCTTTCACAGCCACTCTGCACTATTCCTATTCCCAAAGGCTGGTGTGTGGAGGCCACCTGCCAGGAATGACACCTCCAAAGTCTAGATGGGACAAGGACATGGTTTCACAAGAGTCATCAGATAAGACCGTGACTGTCTCAGCCACTAGCTCTTGGGCCAACAGGAAGAAAGTGAGGAGGGGGCTATAATCACTGCTGTTTGTGGACTGCCCTCCCCAGTTCTGTACCCCACCATCGCATCTCATTGAGCCGCCCACAACCAGAGCTTCACAACCCAGTAGGAAAGGTGGTACTGTCTCCATGTCACAGACAAGGAAACCAAGGCCCAGCATACCAAAGGCCTGCCCCCAGCGCTGGAGCTGAGCAGAGGGAGTGCCTGCCCTCCTGGGACAGGGCAGGAGCTGGGGGTCAGGCCGAGAACAAGCCCCCTCATGGAGGTGCTAGGCCCCTGGAATGCTGGGCCACTGCTGTTGTCCATGGTTTAGTGGAAGACAATGGTTTGGGTTCGGAACTTCCTGGGCTTGGACCTTAGTTCCTCATTTCACGGACAGGGTAACCTTGGGCAAGTCACTCCCTGCTCTAAGCCCCAGTTTCCACATGGGTGAAGTAAGTTTCTGAATTTCACTCTGCCTCATTGGGCTGCCGTGAGGACTGAAAGCAAGATCTGGGAGGTGAAGGGGCTTTGTAAACTCTAAAGCGCTGGGCACCTCTAGGTGCCGGTGTGGTTACAGGTTCATGAGTGTGAACAGCAACTTGAGCTTCCCGAACTGGGTGTCCCGCCCACTTTATGTAGGTCACTTCATTTGGCCCTCATCACAACCTCTGAAGAGGTTCCATCACTGCCCATGGCCCAGCTGGGAACCTGGGGTGAATAGCTGCCCAGAATCCCAACCCCCACGAGTGGCAGAACAGGGCTTCCAGCCCACTGGGCCCCAGGGAGCTGCAGGGGGTAATGGGGAAGGCTAACAGAAGGAAGTCCTGGCAGAGGGGGTGCAGAGCAAGGAAGCAAGGGGGTGAGGAGATACACAAAGGAAGCCTCCTGCTGGCCCAGCTTCTCTCCTTCCCTTCCTTAGATGACCAGCTAGTCCTGCTTCTTTGGCCAAGCTGGGGCCTCTCCCCAGCCAAGGCAGGTTAGAGGAAGTTCACATTTACACAAGGGGAGCCTGCCCTGAGGCCCTTCCCTGCCTCAGGCTCCAAGGAGTTGTCTGGAAAGTTTTGTTGCCTCCTCTTGCCCTCTGGGCCCTCCTGTCCTCACCCCTTGTCACCATCCCACCATGTTCTGCTCCTCAGCTGCTCACTCACAAATAAGTCTCAGGGACTAGAAAAGCTCAGCACCAAGCCTGGATACCAAGTCTAAAACCTCTCTGCTCTATCATAAAGCAACTATTGGCCAGGCACACACCTGTAATCCCAGCAAATGGGGAGGCAGAGGCAGGAGGGTTGCAAACTGAAGGCCAGAGTCAACCTGCATGATTTAGCAAGCCCTTATCTCAAATTAAAAAATAAAAAGTGGGCTTGGGGTGCAGCTCAGTGATAGAGCACATGCAAAGTATGTGCAAAGCCCTGGGTTCAACCCCCAAGTACTACACACAAACACACGCACACACACACACACACACACACACACACACACACACACACACACAGAGCAACTACTGAACTTGTACTGATTGTCAGGCAACGTTCATGTCCAGCTGCATCAGCTACACGACCTTGGGCAAGTTCCTTGAACTCCCTTCTGTGCTTCAGATTCCTCATCTTTAAAATGGGAATGATGAATTAATATTTGTAAAGGTTATAGAAGAATACATAGGCATGTGGTAAGCTCTAGGCATTTGTTAAAGTCCCTTTAAAATCTGGCTGGGCATAGTGGCACACTCCTGTAATCCTGGCTACTCAGGAGAGTGAGGCAGGAAGATGGTCAGTTACAGGCCAGCCTGAGAAATTTTGTAAGACTTTGTCTGAAAATAAAATTTTGAAAAAGGCTAGGGCTGTACCTCAGTGGTACAGCACTTGCCTAGTATATGTAAGGCCCTAGGATTGGTCCCTAGCAATGAAAAAAATCTTTATACCAAGTTTGCAGAGTAAAGATTACCAGCACTATTTCACCATTAGGTGATTAGAGTTCAGAGAGAATTGCCTTTATCAGGGTTATTTCTTCAATAAGCATTTATTGAGCACCTGTATGCCAGGCCCAATGTTTGATACTTCATGCACATTATCCCATTTACTCCTCACAGCTTTTGAGAAGGTGATGGTATTCCCCGATAATTCCACACACCGCCTTGGTGGCAGTCCTACCCTGGCTGATGGCCCTGTGATGGTTATTGTCTGTCTCCCTTACGGCACACGGACACCAGGAGGGCAGAGATCTGCAGTGCATTCACTGCTGAATTTCTGCACGTGGTGCTGACTAAGTGCTCAACAAATAGCTGTCAAGAAAAAGAAAAATATTCCCACTTTTTAGCTGTGGGAACTGCAGTTCAGAGAAGTGAAGTGACATGCCCAAGGTCACACCGCAGCTCAGTGGCAGAGCTGAGGTTTGAACCTACTGAGTGACCAACTCGAAACCTGTATTCTTACTATGGTGCTAATTCTGCCCTGTGGAACCCCACTGCAGAGAGGAAGAAGAGGTCTGAGCTGCCATGCTGGCTTGGGGCACTGGGCTGTACATGCCTGGAGTGTCAGGTAGCTGGGGTCAAGTCCCCCACAGACTTCTTTGGTGAGCACCTGGCTTCCTCCTGTCTCCACCTTGCCCACATGCGTCTCCTCAGGCCGCCAGTCACGCCAGTCAGAGGAGCAGTGCTCCCTTATCAGGTGCTCCTTTGAGAAGGGCAGCCAGCCAAGGTCCCAAAGTCTAGAGGGAGAAGTTGCCACTCTCAGCCTCTGGGGCCTGCTGGCTACATGCAGGTTCATGCAGGAGCTCAAGGTAAGCAAGAAGGGTTTCCACTGGAGAGGGCAGACCGAGTGGCTGCAAGGGACTTCAGGGAGCAAGTCCAACTCCCTCTCCCTGCCCATTTTCTGGCTATGGAAACTGAGGCCCAGAGAGGACAAAAAGAAAAGACAGAGGCCCACATTGACTGAGTGTCACTGTGTACCAAGCGCAGTGCCAGGCCTTGTACATTTGCCATGATGGCGTGTGCATCCCCAGGAGACAGTGGACAACTCCAGGGCCCTTAAGAACCCAGCAGAAACCTCACATAAGCAGGCATTCAGAAATGTTTGCTGAATACTCTAAGTGAATGGTTATTTAGCCCTCAGAATAATCAGGGAGGTAGGAATTATTGTGTCCCTGAGGAAACTGAGGCTCAGAAAGGAAGAAACTGACAATAGTGTCAAATGCTGTTGAGAAATGACCTCTGGACCTCAGAGACCTTATCAGGACATCCAGCGTGGAGAATGGAGCAGATGGCCTATTGCACTGCAGTGGGGCGAGGAGTGGAGGGAGGCGGGGAAGTAGACCCTGCGAGCAGTGGGCAGCTGTCTGAGGAGAGGGAGACAGCAGAAGAGAGCCAGAGAGACTTCGAGGGAGTGAACAAGCTCAAGAGCAAGCACATTTTCTGTTGGAATAACACGGAGGCGAGGTGGGCTGGACTGTGGCTTTGTTTTGCTGCATTCACTCAGGGGAAATTGGGACAGGCTTCAGTGCTAGTGGATGGAGCCAGTAGAGATATTCTGGACATTCTCTGGAGGAAAAGATTTGTTTATCTGGAGTTTCAGGGGATTACTGAACTGAGCATGAAGGCTTGCTTCCTGTTAGAGGCCCCTATTCCCCTAGAGGGGTAGAGGGGAGACTAATCAGGGTTGAGACTCACCTGTGGGCCCAGCCCTGAGCTGAGCCCATTACTTACACAATCCTCTGTACCCCTCAAAGCATCCCTGGGAGGAAGAGGAATTACCACCCACATATTACAGGGGAACACATGGCTTCCACCAGCCATTTATTCATTCAACAAACACTGCTGCAACATGTACTGGCCAGACATGGTGTTAGGTTGTAGAGCGGGGGACACAGTATTAAGCCCTGTCCTCATGCAAGAACACCACTTTCTCCACTAGCTGTTTTACCTCTTCAACATTTCTCTCACTGACAATAAAATGGGGACGTTCTTGCTCTCCAGCGACTGTGGTCATTAAGGAAGATGATGTAGTAGACACTTCATGTGACACCTGTATCATCCTGCCCACTCAAGGCACCTGCAGGAAGTTTCTATGGATACCGATGGCTTCCTGTGTCTCTCTGGTTGAGGGCTTCTCTGACTGCCAGACACTGAGCCCACCCTGGGGCTCATGCTCTCGGCCTGTGAGGGAGCAAGACTGTTGGCAGATGAATGCCCCAACTTCCTTATCCCTCAGTGGGGTAATTCTGAGGCAAGTCCTACAGCCTCTTGGCAAAGACCTCAGCAGGATGAGCTCCATTTGCTGGGAGGGGGAAGTGTCAGCCCCAAACCTTTTATTGTCTTCCCTCCCCAACTTCCTCATCACATTTCCCTGAATCGCTTCTCCTGTAAACTTCCTGCACCTAAATTCTTGCTCAGAGTCAGCTTTGGGGCAAACTCAGCCCTGAACAATGTCATTTTAAACTCTGGTGCCCAGTAGACATTCAACAAATGTTCACCTCAATGCTCACTTTCGTTTCCTCAGAATCAGACATCTTCAAAAACACAGTTACAGCTCCAGCTGAAGCACAGCAGGCCCAGCAGAATTATCCAGGAGCAGGTATAGTTCAGTGGCCTGGGGACACAGCAAGAGATAGGGGTCAGGGCCTTGGACCTTAAGGAACTCATTGTAAACTGAACCACTCAGAACCTGGTTAATTTCAGCTATGCACACAGCACTACATGGTTTCTAGAGCTCTTTCCTTGTGTTCTGGGTTTTGCATCCATTTTCCATCCCAGTGCTCCCAATCATAGGCTCCCACTCAGGGATTTATGTCCAACATGTAGGCTACAAGTCCAAATCGTGTTTTCCACAAACACCTCCTGCCCTCCTCTCCTCCTTCCAGGTTCCCCTGTGGTCAGCCAGGCTAGAGGTGAAGTTCCCCTGGATCCAGGCAGAGGAGCTGATGCAGGCCCACTTGCCCCCCAAGCTGGCTGATGTGGCCTACCATCCTGCCCAATGTGCCCAGCTGGCCACTGTTCCGAGTGCCGAGATCTGAGACCTGGTCAAAGCTGTCACCTCGCCCCGCTACAAGCTAGTGTGTTCTGTCAGCATTAAGAGAAAGAGGCAGGATGAGGTGGCGATCTCCAGCCAGAGCCTGTGGGATCCTTACTCAGGCAGATTCGCCACCTCCCTCTATGTGAGCCCCACACTCTTCTGTGTGGTACTGGTGCACACCATCTATTTACAGTGAGCCTTGTGCAGTGAGGGGGCCTAAGGCCCTTGTGGGGCCCTACACTGAGGCTTGGCCTGTTAGTCAATGACAACCTGTGAAAGAAGTGGCCACCTGGGCAAGGCCAGCAGCACCCATGACTCATGCCAATGAAAGAAGAAAAAGAGTGAAATGCTTGTCCACTGACCCTGCACGGGTCATCCAGACCACATACACCACAGAGCTCCTCTGCCCCTGGCCAGGATCATGTCAGCCACATGCCATGCCCTGCTAGATGCACAGATCAGAAGCTCTGAGCAGCAGCTATGTTTTTTATTAATAAGAAGTGAGAGCTAAATTAATAATGACAATGTATGTAATTTTGGGACCAAAATCTTTCAAAACATGGGGAAAATCATAAAAAGGGGAGGGTATTCTTTTTCCTTTCTTTCTTTGTGATAGGGTCTCACTGCATTGCCCAGACTGGCCCTGAACTCCTAGGCTCAAGCGATGCTTCTGCCTCAGCCTCCTCAGTAGTTGAGACTGCAGGTGTGCCACTATCCTAGGGTATGGAACTCTTGATAGCGAAAAGTTTGAGAACAAAAGTTGTCCTCAGATATCACCCATGAGCCAAGCACTGCTGGGGAGAGCCCCAGGGAGAAGAGAGAAAGGAGAGGATGGGGTCTCCCACCCACTCAGTGCAGGATGATGTGCTTGGGGCACACACACTTCCCTCATCTTCCCACTCATGGCAGAGAAGTGACCTGGCAGACAGTACCACCGTCCCCCATTTTATAGATGAGCAAACCGAGGCTCAGAGAGACCATGTTACTTGCTGTAGGTCACAGAATCAGTTAGATGACTTGAACCTAAGTTTGCTTCGTTTAAAAAGAAAAAAAAAAAAAAAAAAAAAAAAAAAAAAAAAAAAAAAAAAAAAAAAAAAAAAAAAAAAAAAAAGACAAAGGAAGAAGAAAAGAGTTTACCACAGTGGTCCCTGGCAAGTCACTCTGGTTTGAGTTTATGAAAAAAAGAAGAGGACAAGCAGAGGGAACACCCTGTCAGGTCTGAGTGCAGTGAGTGACTTAACTCCCTTTACTGTCAGGTCTCCACACCTAGAGAGGGCCTGGCCACACAGCAGGAGCTCACAGAGAGTCTTCAATGAATGACTAACTGGCATAAAGGGCAGAGCCTATTGTGAAGTAGGAAAGAAAGAGTGAACACTTTTAAGCTCTGAGTTTCTGAAGTGCATTGACCAGCCATATTTGATAACTTTTCTTAAAAATATCTTTATTATGGAACTATTTCAAACACAGAAATCAAAAAAAAAAAAAAAAAAAAAAAAAAAAAAAAAAAAAAAAAAAAAAAAAAAAAAAAAAAAAAAAAAAAAAACAAAACACCAAGAACATACTATAGCAGACATCAGGGAACCCATCACTCAAGATTTACCAGAAACTCATGTTTGGCAATGTTCATTTCAAACATGTGCAGATACAGACAAAAGCCCCTCCACCTCACCCCATTCTCTTCCATCTGTCACCAGGGTTACCCGTATGCTTGCCATTGGTGTATCTCCTTCTCGGCAGTGAGCATCATTTTGGGTTTTTACAATTTCCAAGTGGAGGAATTTGTTGATCTCACTGCAATGTGCATTTCACTCCACTGTAACGTTTTTAGGATTCTGTCCATGTGGATATATGTCGATGGGATTCCCTCAGTATAGCTCTGCTCTGGTGTCCTACTGGATGAGTAAGAATCCCTTTGTTGGAGCTGGAGTATACCTCAGCAATAGCATGCCTGCTTGATATGTATGAGGTCCTGGGGTCAAGCCCCAGCACCAAACACCCAAAGATCAGTTCGTTACTCTATTCTCTTCTTCATGGACATATAGATTTTAGTCTTTGCTATTTCAAACCACATCACAATAGAAATCTTTACACACACCTCCGGGTGCACTAATGCCACATATAACCTTTACGATTACCACATGATGGAATGTATGTCTCTGTACACAATCTTGGGAACTGTTTGATGTTTTGGAAGCTTAGTTCTCTCATCTGTAAATTGGGGTAATAAAATGGCATGAAGACTCTGACAGATACACATATAAGAACTGCCCTAGAATCTCTACTCTGAAGTGGGGACCCTCTTGCACCTCTAGTTATGAGTAGGACCATCCCTTTTGAAGCCTCTGTCCTCAGTGCAGTCAGTGGTAGGGCCCTTGCCCTCCCCTAGGTGAGCCTACAGCCCCTGTCTGAGCACTGCATGCTCAATTTCTCCTGCACCCATGCCTTTTAGAACTATGGGTTTAGCTGCCCTGCTTGCTGCTGTTTCCTTGGCATCTAGAACAAAGTCAGGCTCACCATCGGGCTGTAGGAGCACCTGGAAGCAGAATCAATAGGATATTCTAATAGAGAGTAGGAGGATGACATACAGATTCCAGAGGCTCCAACAGGGAAAGTGTCTTGCCCACGGCATAGGCCAAGCAAGAGAGCACGGTCTGGAGCTCTGACTCTCAGGGCTTTGCGCTCTCATCACGCTGTGCTAGAAGGAGCTTGAGTCCCATAGAAAAATGTTCCATAGGACAAAGCTTGAGAAACTGGGTTAAATAAAATGAAAAGTTTCTTGACTGTTGGTGTTTTTGGAGCCTTTAATATGCTCATATGTGTAAGATTCTTGGAGGATGTCACATCCAATAGCTCCACATCTTGCTGTCATGGAACCCCTGAGAAACAGTTTGAAACATTTGCACAGTCCCCTAATTGCATATTATGACTATTTAGTGACCATAACACAGAACAGAAATTTGTTGCCACTTTGGGGATGACCCAGGAAAATTCTTCCTGATAAAATTGACCCTGATCCCTGATGTACAGACGATATAAAATCAGACCTACTGTCACCGAAGGGGGACCTAGAGATTTCCTCTGGCCATCCCTTCACCACTGCCAACCAGGCAAGGAATCCTTGTGCCCTGTGCAGCCCAACTTGAAAACCTTGGTGCACTGCTATGAGCCAGGGGTTGAAATGAGGACACTTCTTGTACTGGCTCTGCCACTAACTCTTTCACCTTGGGCAAGTCATTTAGCCAGCCTCTCTGGGCCTTGATCCCCTCATTTATAGGATGAGTCTGCTGAAGTGGACACTTTCCAGCACCATTGAGTTTCAGCCTTGCTATGAGGACTGCAAGTCTAGGACTGTAAAAGCCTAGTTCTTAAGGTTCCATGACTTTCTAATAATACTCCATTGCTGAGTATTCTAAGCCTGGGACTGCCTATAGCCAGATTGTACTGGCACAGCACATGGGGGACCAGGTCACGAAAAGCAGAATTTATTAACTGCAGTGTGCTGCCCAGGGGCACCAGAATCCCTGGAGAGGGTAGGGGCTGGGTGGACCTGAATTGGCAGCCACTCAGTGGGCAGAGCAGGGAGAGGGACCCAGGTCTTCTGATTCCTGCTCTATCTTTAGATCTCCATAGCAACCGTCGCCAGGGCACTGAGCTGAAGGCACAGCCAGAGCACTGAGCTGGGTGCTTGCAGGAAGGAGGGCCATTTGCCTCCTGTGCCTCTTCTTTTGCTGAGGAAAGGACTCTGGGCTGGACTCTTAAGCCAGGGAAGGGAAACAGTGTTCACAGCAGGAAAGGCGTGGGGCCTGTATCAGTCAGCTGTGTTGGGGTAGCAGGAAAACCAATCCAAACAAACTATGGGGGAAGAGGTTTATTGAGAGCTCACAGAGAATCAGCCCATAATGGTGGCAGGGCAGGCATCACAGTGGCAGTGGCAGAGCCTGTGGTAGACGACCTCATGGCATGGTGGACCAGGAACACAAAGACCAGGGCTGATGCTCTAGGGTAAAAACCTCCAAAGGCTCGTCCCTAAGGAGCTTCTTTAACCAAAGGTTTGCCTCCCAAAGTTACACAACCTTCCAGGACAGTGCCACCAGCTGGGGACCAAACAATATGACCTTTGGGGGGGACAATTTATGTCCAAACCATAATAGGGCCAATATAGATAATCTAGGACAACACCTTGCTGGAAGAACATGATCAGGTCACAGAACCCAGGGCTTCCGCTAGCTATCAGGCTTATGACACTGACCGTATGTAAGTTAAGGTCCTTCTCTGAAGACCTCTGGGCCTCCCCTGGGGCAATTCCCTAAATTCTTAGGGAGCACCTACTCATAGCTGGTGCCGAGGCCACACCTGGAGCCCTTCACAGGCCCTCTAACTGGAGGGACCAGGGAGGTGCTTCCTTCTTCTCCTGCCCAACTCCTACTCATCTTGGGCTCAGTAGGACTTGGCTTCCTTGGAGGAGCCCTCCCTGCCTCCTAGGCTGGCTGCTGGCTGCTTCAGGGCACCCCCAGCCCTTGTCTTCCTCCACACAGCAGAATGCCATGAGGGAGTGAATAACACTGTGGGGCACACAGGAAATGGAAGTCCCAAGGATGAAGACACATGCCTAAGGTCATCCGGCAAGTCAGCAACAGGGCCAGACCTGGACTCCATGTCTTCTGATTCTAGTCAATGCTCCTTCTTGTGTCTCCATAGCAGGCCCCTGGCCAGGGTTAGAAGAGGAAGTAGGAGTCCTTGGTCAGGCCCACACACATCAAGCACCTGGCCATGTCCTCAGTAAACTCAGGAGAGCCACAGACCAACGCAAATGGCTTTCTCCGACAGTGGCCCACCAGCTCCTCAACCAGGTCCCGGCTCAGGCGGCCAAAGCGGGTTTTCTCACGGTAACTCCAGGGAAGCTTCTCTGAGGAGTTCTCCTGCAAAGATGAAAAAGGGCAGGGGGACTGCTGGGGGCGGGGCGCTTGAGATCTCTCACAGCTCTTCTCTGCCCCACGAGGAAACTGAGGTGAGAAGTAGGAAGCAGGGAGCCAGGATCTTCCACATCACCTGCACAGCAGCAGTGGGGAGTTGTCACCCTCCCACAGCAGGGAAGGCAGGAGGTCGTCAGGCACAAAGGAGACAGGGGCTACAGCAGGCAAGGAACTCAAGTCTACCACTCTCGTCTCCTCCCTGCAGCTGCTGCATGGGTCACTGGAAGGCTTTCTCCCCACTACAGAGAGCGTCCCAGAACTCCTGCATGCACCTGTCATTGTCCTCTCGGGCATGCTCTCATCCACTGGTGTACAGCTTTTAAGCAGTAACGCTTGACATGTACTTCCTGAGTGCTCACTTGGCACCAGGAACTGTGCTAGGCACTGGGGACATGGCAGCTGTTCAAACAGACCAGGCTGTGGGCCTCATTCTGGCTGTGCATACCACAGGTCTCAGTGAGCTGCACACATAAGCCAGGTGGGCAGGCACCCCAGGGAGGTAGGAGGCCCCAGATGGGGCTCCTCTTGCCTCTCTAGCCTTGGCTGATGCTTTCCTCAGGACCACAAAGTGAAAGTTCCACTTCCAGCTGGCTTGGAGGAATTTCTTCTACTGGATTAAGCAAACATTTTATTGGAGTGTAACATACACATAGACAAGTGTACAAAGTGCTAAGTACATGTAGTTTGAAGAACTTTTGCAAAGAAGCAACCAGTGCACGAATAAAGAGAACAAAGGCCAGCAGAGCAGGACAGTCACTGCAGCTGCCAGTTCCTGGGCCTAGAAAGATGGGATGGAGAGGAGGTGGCAGCTGAATTCTAGCTCCACTGCCACTTCCCAGCTAAGTGACTGACCTCTCCAGGCTGTGGGATGAGGGCACGGGCTGAGGAAAGCCACTGTATGGTGAGCCACAGTGAGGGCACAACACCATAGGCCCCTGAGCCGAGCCTCTAGTCTCAGGTGTGTGGCAGGGCTCACAGCCCCACCTCATGGAGCCTGTCTGACCCCCAGGGCCTCTGGTGCTGATGAGGGGGCTCCTCCCTGACAACCTGGCTCTTCCTGGTCTGGCCCACTTTATGGGGCCTCAAAGGCAGGGCCCCCAGATTCACCTCTCCATTCTACTGCCCAATCTCTGCCAGCCAATTGGGTTCCACTGGCCCCACCCCAACTGAGCACCTCAAGATGCACTGGGTCACTGCTGAGGTGGGGCAGAGGCCCTGTAAGCAGTGATGATGCTTTGAGTGAGTGCAGGAAGGAGAGCTGGGGCCGTGACAGCAGGAACAGCAGCACGAGCCAGGGCTCCGAGAGAGCTTCCAGGATGGAACTCCTGCTCAGCAGGGCCAGGAGGGTAGGTGGGTGCTGGAAGAGGCAGGGGAAATGGCTTTCCCTGCAGGGATACAGCAGGAGCAGAGGCAGCAGCAAGAAAGCAAGGTGCACTTGCACCTACAAGCCAACCAGTGATGCCAGGATGCAGCGTGCAGGGAGGGCAGGCCAGGCACTGAGGCTGTAGAGGTTGCCAGGGCCACTGGGCCTGGGCACCGTCCTGAGAGTGGTGGGGAGCCAGGGAAGGGCTGGAAGCAGGGAGGTGATGTGCTCAGATCAGTCCTCTGCCTGGAGGGCAGGAAGCAGGTTGTCTTCCTTTCTGTGCCCGGGGCTGGGAGGTAGAGGGCAGTGAAGGTGAGTCAGCCAGGTGCCTGCCTCCCACCCCTCCCCCCTGTCCTGGCCCAAGCTCTTGGGCAGGGGTGCTGTGTGGCTGGCCTGTGCCTGCTGTCACCACACCCTCAGGCTGCACACCAGCCTCCTGTTTCGTGCCCCAGTTGGGCACTTCCTGCTGCTCCTGCGGAGCCCAGGAACTCTGGTACTAGTGAGGAAAATACAGTTTCCTAACCTCCCTGGTCAAGATACTAAGGATCATAAGCCATTAGGGACTATCCAAAACTGACTCAAAGAGGAAACTGAGAGAGGGGTTCACAGTACAGGGTAAGGAGGCTGAGCCTGAGCAACAGGGAACAGAGGGAGGCCCCAGCAAGAAACCCCAATCCAGGGGTACAGGAAGAAATAAAGGTATAAGCCACAGGAAGTAGGGTGGACAAAGGTGGCTGAGGGCCTGGCTATGATATGTTGCAAAGAAGGTTCCCTGAGGGTTAGGGAGGTGAAGGGCTGGGGGAAGGGTCACTGGAGTGAATGGAGGGAACAGGAGTCAGAGGTACAAGGTATCAGGAGATACAGCTATGGAATTTGCAGCTCAGTAAGTCTGGTGGCAGCTATCCTACCAAGGAGGGACAAACTGAGGCGGCAGAGACCTTACTAATGCAGTGAACTTAGCCCGGCACTATGCTAAGCCCTGTGGAGAGAATGCTGATCCCAAAACGTTCTCCCGGCCTCACAGACCTTAACAGGGTTGTCACCTGCCTGACTTCACAGCCAGGCTCCAGCCAACACACCTGGGGACACCAGAGGGCGGCAGCAGAGGACTGCAGCTGGGAACTGGAGCTCAGCAGTGTGCCAGCCTTGGGGCGCATCCTGGCTCTATGGCATGGCATGCAGGCCCTATGCCTCTGAGCTCCACTTCTTCCTCTGTACAATGAACATGGGGACACCTGCCTTCCATGCCACTTTGCCAGGGGCAGGGAGTATTAGGACAGCTCAGGGTGAAGAGGCCACAGCTGGGCTTCAGGACGGGTGCAAGGGGAGTACAGCATCTCTGGGAAGAACGTCACCACCCTGGGCTCACCTGGCTGAGGACAAAGAAGGTGCGGACATTCCAGAAACGGGCCTGTTCCTGGAGGAAGGTCTTCAGGTAGATGCCTTCAAAGGTCTTGAAGCAGCAGACTAGGGTGACAAAGGTCTCATCATCTGCATTATCTGTGATGCTCCGTAGGATGGACACCATGGGGGCCAGGCCTGTGCCCGCAGCCAGCATGAGGAGCTCACCGTACTGTGGAGTAGAATGAGCCACAAAGGTGGGCTGGGGGTTCACAGGGCCTTCTCTTGGGCTTGCTTGGGCTGGGTAGGAGTACCCCTCCCAGTGTCCACCATCTCTGTCCCTCTTGGCATGCCCCAGGCTTGTGAAAACATGTGAGGCCTGCGTAACAGAGACTATGGAATCCTGAGGCTGAGAAGGAGCTTAACAGTACAGCCCAGCCTGTAAGTGGCTTGGCTGCCTTTTAAAGGGATACCCACGAACACTCTCTGCTTACACACTTCTGCTATCAGGGAGCTCACTAGGCAGCTTGCTCTACCAGGCTGACTGCCCCTGCCAGGGAGGTCTTCCCACCTTAGTCTGAGTGGAAACCTGCTGCCACCAAAGCCCTGCCCACTCCCAGCTCCATCCCATACCTGCTCTCTGGGGACCCCTGGAGAGATTACAGGGCCCCCCCCCGCTGGACAACCTGAGCCTCTCTTCTCTAGGCTAAATGAGATAATATATACAAGTACCTAGCACAGCTCTAGCCCAAGATAGCCATACAATACAATAAATGGCCCAGTACCATCAACTCACTGAACCCATTTCCTGGTTTTAGGCCTCTTAAACAGTGGCAAATCTTTTTAAATTCAGTTACCTAAAGGTTAGTACCTGACCTGCACAGAAAGGTATCCACATCCCTCATTTTAGATATTAGGCCTCTCTGTCCACAACCTCATGTGATCTGGGCAAGGTCTTTCACTAATGTGAGCCTCAGTTTCTTCGCTTGTTTAAAAAGGAATAGCACTTTCTCATAAAAGCACCTATCTCAGAATTGTAGTGAGGATTAAATGAGATGGCATAAAGGGCTTGGGGCAGGGCCAAGGTTTAAACCAATTAGATTCTTCCCCCCATGAAGTCCTAGACTCCTTCCTGTCAGCTGTTGCTGGGCCACATCATCCTGTCCTGCAACTGTGCTCCTTCCAGCCTCCAGGTCTTCAGCCTACCTCACCCCTGCTCTCTCTTGTCCCCACTCAGGCTGTCTTCTAGAAGCCTTTTCTGAGCAGGGTCTCAGGGTGGTGGGAAGGCTGTGGTGGTCCAGAGCCTGTCTCCTCCACTAGACTGTGAGCTTCTGTGGGACAGGGGCCTCCTGCAGCCCACCTCTGGCTCCCCAGAGCCAGTTGTCTACTGTGGATGCCTGGGTGTCGATCCTCAGGCTGATACAATATCCGTCTATAATGGAGCCAACTGCAGAGGAGCAAGGAAGAGCCAGCAAGAGGGCAGGAGCATCTGAGCATCCTCATGCAAGCAAAGCCAAGCCCTGGCTGAAGTTTCAGCGACCAGTCTGCATGCATGAGACCCCATCTCTGTTCCTTGCTGCTGGGCCCAACCACCCCTGGGTAAGAATGTGGGTGCTTTTAAGTATTCTGTGGACACAAAGGAGCAGTCAGGAAGCATTGGGGCTCCCTCTCAGGAAAGTGGAAAGCGGCCAAGATAGCTTTCATCCAGTGTCCACTCTAGACCCGGAGGAAATGGTCACTCCCATGTCCTGCTTTCAAGGGGCTGGGGGACAGGGGCACACTCAGCTAAACTGCAGAGCCAAGCATGCAAGTCTTAGAATACTGTGGAAGAGCACTAACAAATGTACCCCGTGTATGTGTAAGATGGGAGAGGGGAAGTAGCTGAGAGCTGTTATGAGAACTTAGCAAGTCATCACATGGCAAGTGCTAAGGCCAGAGCCAGCACTGTAAGGGGTGTTACACATTTTGATAGTGGTATTATTATTACTATTGTTACTGTTATTGTTATTTGGTGCTGGGATGGAGCTCAGGGCCTCATGAGCACTATGCAAGTGGTCTATTACCGTACTACACCTCCAGCCCTAATGGTATTATGAAACACAAACACGTGAACGTCTGTGTGCATATGCATGTGTTTGGATCATACCTATGCATGGAAGATGGTTTGGAAGAATATATAGCAATGTAGTAAGATTGATGCCTCTGGGAAGATGGCCTGCAGGTGGTTGTTTTTTGTTTGTTTGTTTGTTTGTTTTGTTTTTTTGTCTCTCTTTATCTGGTGATCTTTTTGTTAGTAAACATGTATTGCATTTGCTCCAGGGCACCTAGCAACAACACTGTACTTGTAATAAGGAGAGAAAACTAAAAGCCATTTTAAAATTAAACAAAAAGAACGAAGAAGCAAGTGTGATTCATTCTTTCCATTTGTTTTTGTTTTGTTTTGTTTTCCTAATTATAAAGGTAATAGGTGTTCACTGTAGATAATTTGGAAAGTATAATGAAGAAAATAAAAATCACCCATAATTCCACCAGCTAGAGCAGCTAACATTTCATTGCATTTTCCTTTCATATTTTTTTCTGTACATTTTAGTTTCCCAGCTTGATATATATTCAGTTTTGTACCTAGTGTTTGTTACTTGATCTTACAGCATAGGCATATAACATCATTTACAAACATAACTTTCAAATCTAGGATATTATTCTATCAAGTACCTATAACTCAGCATTCTTAACTGTTCTCCTGTTTTTGGATATTGAGTTGCTTCCAATATTTTTTGCTATTATAAAGATGCCATGAACGTGTGCAAAAGAGTCAACATTCAAGATTCTTTCCATAGAACAGACTTCCAGAAGTGGAATTACTTGGTCAAAGGATTTACAGATTCTTAAGACTTTTGGAACATACTGCCAAACTGCTTTCCAGGCATGCATCAACTAATTCTCCCTGGGAAAATCAGAGAAGGGTCTGGACATACCATGAAGATAAGGGCTCAAGTCTTCTGAGCCGGGCAGCAGTGGGCTCCCAGACAGGAAGCCATGGGCTGTGTTTAGTCTCATGAGTGGAATGTGCAACTAGAACAGTATCTGATGGTTAGAGGGTATTAAGGTCCTGAACACCAAGTACACAAGTCTGGTTTTCTGAGAAATAGGCAGCGATGGCTAGTCTTGGAGCATGGCAGGCAGTTTTGTTTATTAGGGCCTATTGCAAATCATGTCCACCCCGAAGGATACACTGGGGCTTAAGCTCTGGAAGAATGTCACAGTGAGCTTCTATGGCCTGGAACAGGGGGATCATAGCCATGGAGGACAACTAGGGGAGCTCCCTAGAACTGAGGGTGCTGGCACTGACCTTGTTTGGTTTATAGAGGAAGCCTCCAAAAGGTCCTCGCCAGAAAGCCATGTCTCCTGCTCTCCAGGACTCCACATACCGGGACATCAGCCCGCTCTGGTAGCACTGGAAGCAAACACAGGGGTGCTCAGTTTGCACACACACGCTTATGGGCCCAGGACCTCCCGTGAGTGAGCTCATCTCATCCTCCTGTGCTCCCCATAGGTCGGTCTGCCACTCTCAGTTTTCAGCTAGGGCCCAGATGCTTACACACAAGTCAGTTGGCAAAGATGGGATGAGACTCCCCAGGACCTAGAGCCTTCATGAGGGGTCCCTGGCCTACAGGGACCATGCATAACCAAGAAGAACCAGGTGATGGCTAACATGATTAGTGTCAGGGAGATAGCAGGGAGCAGTGGGGACTGTGACAGACTGGGGAGGGATGCTCCTTCTAAGAGGGGGAGCCACTTTGTAGGTTCCAGTCCACTGTTTGTAGGGCTGATGCTGCCAGATCTTCTGATTTTCCAAGAGAGGGAAGAAATCCATATTTTATTTAAAATCTTCCATTTCTGAAATGCTGGCAATTAATTAAAAACTTGAAACACTGCAGGCTGAAGCCAAGTACATTTGTGTGTTGGATTCAGTTTGCAGGCCACCCATTTGAAATTTCTGGATTATCCAACACCACCTTCTGGCAGGGTGAAAAAAATGGAGGGTGTGGAAGGGATACTTCCACAGGGATGGGCAGTGTATGCTGTCTGAGCACCTGGCTGCTCTGTGCCAGGTGGTAGGCTGGGGCTGCAGGGCAGACATCTAGGCTCTAAGCTCTACCAGGTACCCAGTGTCAGAACCACACAAATGACTTAATAATTATCTGAGTCAATGAATCAATCAACTAATCCAGATTCAGGCCCTACCCTGAAGGAGCTCACAGTCTAAGAGGGAGCTACATTTCAGACACACACAGGTAGAGACTACCTAACACCCCAGGAAAAGGGTAAAGTGCCAGGAGAGCCCTGAGGTCACTCCCACAGAGAGGGATGATGATAGCTTCCTGGAGGAGTTGGACCTTGAAGGATTTGAGCTGGACCTTGAAGGATGGGCAAGTTCAAGTTCTCTGGGAATGGGAGCAGCAGTGCAGATAGGACTCTAGGTACCAGGAGTGGTATGGTCAATGGTAGGGCAGCCCCTGTGCCCCTGTCTTGTTTTGAGAGCACCAAGTGGCCCTTGTGGGGTAGGAGGAGGGGAAACAGTGGGGGACATGAATGAAAGGGTGTGTGGCGTGAGAGTCTGTATAGTCTCGAACAAGAGATGGGGCTTGGGTCCCCAGACCTGCTTTTGAGCACCCACAGCCACTTCCCATGCCATCGCTGCCTCCATGGACTCCACGTGCATGAGGTGAGCAAAGCCTCCAGCTTATAAGAAGTCTGGGAGGGAGGATTTGGTTTTGCTCCTGCCTTACTAGAGGCTTGCTGGGCTCATGCTTTGATTTCTGGCCCCAGTCTGGGGAGGCACAACCCCAGCCATAGACCCAGTGGCCTAATGGTACAGATAGTACCAAGGACAAGAGAGGGATACTTCTGCATCTCCAGCAGCCACATGGAGCCTGGCATGGAGTAAGTGCTCAGCACATCCTTATGACACAACTCACTCTGAACTTCTGTCCTTCAACTGGAGATCATCTGGCCCAAGAGGCCTTTGAGTTTCGGGTTCTTCATCTGTAAAATGGGGATATGATCTATTCATGGTTATGGGGTGAAATGAGACATTGAGAACAAAGAGCTAGAGCAGTTCTGGGTATCTAGTAGGTACCTGAGAAGTGGGATCTCTCCTTCCTTCCTGCACAGGGAGGTAAACTAGCTAACCTAGCTGCCTTCCCAATTTGCAAAGACATTTCCGGTGCTTTCTTGCCAGTGGCTTAGGGATAATGAGGTACCTCTCTGCAGAAAGGTTTTCCGGCAAGTGAAGAAGAATATCAGCCTTGCAGCTGGGAGGGACCCAGCTGCTCTGGAGGCCTGTCTCCTGGCTTATCTTCTCAGCAGAAACACACCCAGACAAGCAGCGCAGGGAAGCAGGCCATTTGGAGAGGATTTGTGGAATCTCCCAGACAAACATTAGCGTGCAGAAGGGAGCTCATCCAGGCTTACATGAGAGGGACTAAATATTCGGGCTCTGCAGGCAGGCATGGATGGCATGAGCCAGAGACAGTGCTGGGGTCTCAGAGGTAGGGGCCACCTCGCCCACCTGCAGCACTTCTTACTCTGTGCAGACCTTGGGTCCTCCTGAGCTTCAGCTTGCTTATTGGTGAAATAGGATAATGATGCAGGCTTGGAAGGGAAGTTAAGATGTGAAAGCTATTCTTCAATATTGGTGCTCCCTAGTATTCCATCTGGGAAATGACAGAGCTATACTTCAGGTTGACCCACACAAAACTGCTCTTGATGCAAGTCAAAATGTTAGGGTCAGCAGTTTTGTGTCCATCAAGCTCATTCTCTCTGTACAATTGGTCCTGCATTATTTCATGTGTGTTGTGTTGCCTAGTCCTCGGGTCTCAAGGCATTTTTGTATCTGACCCACTTTGCCCATTTCATCTCTGCCAACTCCCCCACCCACCCAGCCGCCCCATCATTCAGGCTGGATATAGTTTCCAGAAGACCTGCCCTGGGTTACTCCTCCCTACGTTGGGCTATCCATCCTCTTGGCCCAGAATGCTATTCCCTGCCACCAACAATTCATACTCTTTCAAGGCCCACTTCCCCAAAAATGTGATGTCAGGTTAGTTCGGTCCACAGGGTTCTTGTGCCCCACCTCCTGCCTGACTTTCTTAACTTGCATCCTGCCCCCTTGGCACACCCTCTTCTGTGCCTCTTTTGCTATGCTATTCCCAGCCCTCGGCGCTTCCCTCTCATGTTTTCCCTTGTTCCCAACTCCTGAAGCACCTTCAAGGAAGCCCGGTCCTCCCTGAATTAGGCTGGGCTTCCTCTGCCACCACATATGTCAGGCTGCATTGTCTTGGTCCAGTCACTTGTCCAGGGGTGGGTTCCTCCAGAGCAGGCACCACATCTCACTCATATCTGGACTCCAGCCCCAGCACACAGTAGGGATGGGGATTTGTTTCCCTTCTAATTCTGGCTCAGTGCTCACTCTCCACCAATGGATTAAAGGTGAGGAGGAGCAGCTTTCCATAAAATCCCTCAGGGACATTGCCTCTATGAGTGGTCTAATAGCCCCCTCCCCAGGACAGGAGATGGGAAGAGGCCCTTTCACCTGGCCCTGCTGCTCCACCCAGGTAAACACCGGGTGGGAATTGCCCATCCCAAGCAAGCCGGTAAGGGAGCACAAGCCTATGGTGCCTTAGAGCACCCTCCACAAGAGCCAACTCACCTTGATTAAAACATCAAAATATCCTTGTGCATTAGCAGGGCTGATGGGTGTATAGGCTCGCTGAATTTCTAAGTCATCCACTATCCCTCTGGGAAAGAGAAGCACATAGACAGGTGATCAGCCAGTCATTCAGCAAACCTCTATGAGGTATCTCCTCTGCTAAGCTGGTGAAAGGGAAGGTGAGGTCGGGTCATGCGTAGAGGTCCTCACTGAGGGGCAGGCAAGGTGTAGCAGAAGAAGAATGCTGGGCTCACCCACTACCACAGACAGACCCAGGAAGGTCATGTAAGCCCTCAGCAGCATCTCCTGCAAGATGGGGGCAGCCATCTATGTCCAGGTTGTGTGACTGCACTAGAATCATAGATAGGAGAGCGCTTTGAAAAGTGCACTGATAATGGGAGCAGTATGGGGACATTACATGGATTCTCCTGACCTCTTTTCCACCATCAAGTGGTAAAGATAAAAACAGCTACTTAGATTTATGAAACACTTACTACTATGTGTCAGGAGCATCAGACTGGAAGGATCCTCAAAGGAGCCCTAGTCCAAAGCCCTGCCCCCTGCCTGAACTGTCTTTAGAGTGTGATCAACAATGGGGTCAAGATATCAATCATAGGTAGCAATATTAGCCATATGCCTTGCACACCAAACATATATGCATCATATCATTTTAAACACTAACCCAAATGCAAAATCCAATGCTTAGAGAAGGAAAGTCACTTGCACAGCTAGAATTCAAACATAGCTTGCACTTCAAGCTAGGTTTCCCACTACTTCTCAAAGCTTCCCAGGAAGCTGGGCATGGCAGTACGTGCCTGTAATCCCAGCATTCAAGAGGCTGAGGCAGGAGGATCAAGAGTTCAAGGCCAGCCTAGGCTACACAGCAAGACCATGTCCATGAGGAACAACAAAATAAAAGGAAAAACTTTCCAGGAGCACCCAAGCACTCCTCTCTCAAGCCCTACTGTGGGCAGTGCACTCTGTATGGAGGTATGCAAAGATTAAAAAGGCCCTGTCCCAGTGCATCAAATGCAGGCTGGTGACAGATATATTTAAGAAATGCTTAGGGAATAAATGAAGAAATAAGAAACAGAATACATGACATGGCTTAGACCTAAAAAGCACTATACCAACTGCCACAGAGGTAAACACAGACATGTTTCAGAAGGAGCGACCGCTCTCACCTAGGGAACCTCAGGAATATCCTCAAGTTGGGTACTGAAGCATGAAAGTGGGGACAGGAAGAGAAGTAATTCCATGCAGAGGGAACAGTTCAGATGAAAGTTTAGAGGCAGGACAACGTAGGCAACAGAAACTGATGGGCGACACATGAGGCTTAGACAAGGGGCACATGTGGAGTGGAGAAGGGAGAACTTAGTGGGAAGGGAGGCTGGGGTCCTTGGGTTAGGATGTCATCATGGAAGCGATGAGGTACACCAGAAGGTGTCTTAACAGGGAGTGACAAGGTCAGATGTGTGCATTAGGAATGTCACTGGGGTAGTAGAGAGGATGGAGGAGAGGATCATCCTAGAGGCAGGATGTTCTGGGCATCCCAGGTTTATGGATAGGGGATTGTATGGAACTATGACTTGAGTGTGTCTCCTCCTGCCACCTTGAAGACTGAACTTCATAGACTGCCACCCAGGCCATAGACCAGAAGGAAGTGAACACAAACACCAGGCGCCAGTGTGAGGCAAGTGGCCTGACTAGCAATAAGCTCTCTACTGGTTCCTACTATGGCTTCTGGCTGCACCATCTATATCCCTTTGCTGGCTCCTCCTCCTCTTGTCAAGACCATAAGCTCTCTTGTTTTCAGGGTTCATATTTATGTGCTTTCCCCTTTCCACATTAATATGCCCCCAAATGCCATCCAGATATGTGCTGATGACTCCCAGATCACATCTGCACCACTGATCTTTCTGCTGAGCCTCAAACTCCCACAGCTGACTGCCTAGCAGACACTTCTCCCTGGTATCCCAAAGCGTCTTGTCACTGGCAAGACGTGAATAGGGCTGGGGGGAAACAGAATGTCAAACCAGGTCAGGAAGAATCTCAGAAGAGAGGTTAAGAATGTAATTCAAAATCCAAGAGTGGTATCACATGTTTGTATTCCCACGACTTGTGAATGAGAGGCAGGAGGATTACTGCAAGTTCAAGGCCAGCTTGGTTTACAAAGTGAATTCCAGGCCATCTGAAGCTACATAGTAAGACCCAGTCTCAAAAAAAGTAGCTCAGGGGCCAGGCTGTCCTGGTTTGAATCTTGACTCTCTATGACATAGTAGCTGTGTGTTACTGGGAAAGCTCCTTATTCTCAGAGACAGCGTCATTTCTATCAACTGGTACTAATCAGTTAATTAAGTTAAAGCCACAGGCTTTAGAGCCAAACTATTTGCCTTCAAATCCTGGTTCCAGTGCTTCCTGTGTGACCTTGGACAAGTTTCTGAACCTCTCTGAGTTTGGTATCCTCTGGGGAATGACAATGGCACCTACCACACATTACCCTGTGGAGGTTAAATGAGTTCATGCATATAAGTGTGAGCCTTGGATAGTAAACACTATTAAAGTGCTCATGTTATTACCGTTAATCATGCAAACACATTATCTAGTTCCATCCCAAGAACCCTGAGTTACACATTCCTATGTCTACCTTGAGCATGGCAAATGGAGGCCATGCAAGGCCAAGCAAGCTGCCCTAGGCCACCCAGCTAGGAAAAGGCAAAGGCATGGCAGCACACTTTGGTCCTCCCACTACCTGAGTGTACCGTAGGATGAGGTGCTGTCCGGGCTGCAGGCCAAGCTGACTGTTCCCAGGCAGTGCAAAGCGGATGTGGTAGGTGTCCTTGGTGAGTTTATCCATGGCACTGATGCGGAAGGCCAGGAAGGTCTCTGGGCTCAGCTCGGAGAAGCTCTGCAACAGGAAAAGACCTGACAGAGCCAGGTCAGCCTTCCCACTTTCCCCAATGAAAGCAATCTCTGCCTATGAGTTTTCTGTGTGACATTATCCCCACCTTACTTCCCTCTGATCCAATAATGGCAGAGCAGTGCACATGGAGCTTACCCCGCTCTTAAGTCTTCCGCAGCTCCCGTCAGCCCTGGGATCAAGTGCAAGCTCCTTAACCTACACTTAAGGGCTCAGTGGACAAGCCTCAAGCCTCATTCTATCTCCTGTGCATCAGATACCAGACTTTTCTCCCCCCTCCAAGACTACCTGCTGCCTCTTACCTGAGTTTTTATTGATCAAGCTGTATCTTTTATCTAGAGCATTCACATCTCATCTTTCAGATGTGCTAAAGTCCAGATCTGCAAAGTCGAGAAACTGAGATGATCTAATCCAATATCCTTATATCACATATGGGAAAACTGACGCCTGAGTGGTAGTGGCTCACTTATCCAAAGTCACACTGTGAGCAGGGACTCAAATTCATGTCTTCTGGGTCTCAGCCCACTGTCCTTAACATCCCACCTCTTCCTGTACCTCCTCTAGAAAGTCTCCGAACGCTCTAACTCACAGAGCTCTCTCTCCTGTAAAATGCCCACACCTGATTCACCCGACCTGCACAAGTCAGGGTGCAGCACCAAATTTGGAACCCCAATGATCCATGGTAGTGCTGAAAGTGTCTCAGCACCACCAGAAACTCTCAGGCTGAGTGTCCTAGGCTTTGTCTCCATTGCACGCCTCCTATGCCCCCATCCAGGCCAGGATGACTTCCTCATCATCAGCCAAGAGTACCTGGACACTATCTTTCACAGCTGCCTGGGGTTCTGGAAAGAGCACTGTGCCAGCAGTCAGGAGCACTGTTGCCCACCTGTGGGGCCTTATGCAGATCATGTGGTCGCCTGGATCTCAGTATCTTAGTCTGTAAAAAGGGGCCACTCTTCAGTGGTAGAGTACTTGCCCAGTGTGCACTAGGGCAAGTGCCCTAGATTCACCCCCGCCAATACTGCAAAAAAAAGGGGGGGGGAGGGGAGAGAGGACTCATCCCTGATAACTTTATAGGGTTATCACAAAGGTCAGATGAGATAACAATGTAGAAGTATTTTATAAAATGTAAATTGCTATGGAAATGTACCATATTTTTCTATTATTATTATTATTTCACTAAAAATTAAAAAGTAATTAGATTGAAATATGCTATTTTGTGAGAGTTACCAAAATCCTGTATTATTTAATTTTCTATTTGTTATAAAAGGTGATGACAGTTACTATTTACTGAGCACCTAGTATGTGCCACATGCTTTATATGTTTATCCCTTGAAATCCGGATAACCTACAAAGTATTAACATCCTCATTATTCAGATGAGAAAACTGAGGTTTGGCAAACTAAAGTAACATGCTTAACATCACATAATTAACTGTCTAATATGGGTCTGGACTCACTCTTTCCATTATGCCCTTGTGGTTCTTTTCCCTCTTCTAGAAGCTATAGTTTTTGAGAGCTGGTACCCGGGCATCTTTACTTTATCAACAATTTCCTTCTGCTTAACATAGGATATAGTACTCAGCAGATGCAGGAGAAACTCATTCATTTGCTCAACAAATATTTATTGACTGTAATGCCAGGAATTGCTCAATGTGCTATAGATAGAACAGTGAGTGAGATACAGCTCCCTTTCTCTTATAGAACTTATATATTAGCAATGAGACATAGACAATGTACACATAATCAAGTACATCTGGAAGGTGTCTGGTGGTACTGAGAATGAAGAAGAGAAATGAGATTTGAGCATAGAGGAGAAAGAAGTGAAGGGGTGAGTCATGTGGAAGTAGAGGCAGTGAGAAGGAAGACATACCGGCTGTCATGACCATTCCACAGTCACTGACAGGGGCCACAGTGCTCTGGTCTCTACCTCCTTTCATAGCAGAACTACAAGGAGACATTAAACAGGGATAGATATAAAGTTGTGTTCTGGAGTTTGAGAAAACAACTGCATTTGTTTAGGATGTACGATGTATAGCTTTGGAAGAACATGCATAAAAATGACTGAGCTTTATTCTAGTTTGGGTCCTAACAATAGAAAACGATTGGCAAAAAAGTGATGGTGAGGCCAGGCTGCACAGACAAAGGCAGCAATGGAAGGAGATATCTGGACTCCACCGTGGTCAGGAGGGATGTAGACCATGGGAAACCCATTCTGAGCTGGGAGAGCAGGATGGGACAGATTCAAAAGCAGACCAATGCACAGCATCAGGAAAAAAGGGTCCTCAGTTTCCCCATCTGTATAATACAGGGGTTGAACTTGATGGTATTCTGACATCTATACTCTATACTTCTTAACTGTGAAAACTCTTGAAACATTGCAATGAGTGGCTAAACTTCTTGACCTAGACTATGAAGGTCCCTGTTGTTGTTGTTATTAGGTGCCATTGAGTTGAATCTGACTCATAGCGACCCTATGTACAACAGGATGAAACACTGACCAACATTGTGCCATGCCTGGCACTATTGTCAGTGCTTCTTTGCTATTCATAGGGTTTTCGATGGCTGATTGTTTTGGGAGTGGGCTTCCAGGTCTTCTCCCAAGCTGACAGCACCCAGTATTCCCAGGCAGTCTTCCATCCAAGAACTAATCAGGCCCAACCCTGCTTAGCATATGTGATCTGATGGAATCAGATGCCAGGATGCTATGGCTGCAGATGAAGGTCCCTAGGAGTTCAGAAAAGGAAGAAAAATTCAATAAGGGTCAGAGAAAAAGAAAAAAATAACAACAATATTCCTTGTACACCTAGTATATCCAAGGAGAAGGACCTGGTAGCCCATTCCTGAAACAACTAGCTATTGAAAACCCTACGAATATTAGAGAAGTACAATCAAATAAAGTGCTGGAAAATGAGCCTCTCAGTCTGGGAGGCATTCAAAAGACAACTGGAAAAGAGTTGGCTCCTGAAAGTATAGTCGATCTTAATGACAGGAATGCAGTAAAGCCCTTAGAACCTCCTTCTCAAAATGAGAAGAACCATAGTGGCTACAACATTGGCCCAAACATAAAAAGATCATGTGTATGGCACTGAGTTGAGTAGTGTTTTGTTCTGCTGTACATAGGGTTGCCATGAGTTAGAGCCAACTCGACAGCACCTAATAACAAATCTAGTATATACTGGTACTATATGCTAGTTTGCTTTATGAAAGCAAGGACTCTGTGTTGCTTATTCTCAAATCTTCAATGGCTTATAGCAGTGGACCCCAACCTTTTTGGCTCCAAGCATTGGTTTTGTAGAAGATAATTTTTCCATGGGTTTTCGATGGCAGAGCTGAAGCGGTAATGCAAGCAATGGAGAGAGGCTGTAAATACAGATGAAGCTTTATTAACTTGCCTGCCGCTCACCTCCAGTTGTGTGGCCCTGTTTCTAACAGTTGCACTGGTCCAGAGCCTGGGGGTTAGGAACCTCTGGCTTATAGGACCTGATGTATAATAGGTATTCAATAGATACCTGTTACATGAAATAAATATCATTACAACTATTTAGCCCCATTTTGCAGATGGGGAAACTTAGACTTAGGGAGGTTAAGGGACTTTACCTAAAATCACACACGCCTAGACTTTGACTCTGGATCTGTTTTCATTATGCCCACTCTTTCTTCTCTGCTGTCCAGTCAGAATTCCTAGAACAAGTGTGCTGGGCAGAGGCCAGGCCAGGTAGACCTCGCTCCCCTGGGCCATTAGGCTGAGGAGCAACCTCTTTACCTGTGAATGCTCCCCACTCAGCAGACTCCTATCATTGCTGGCTCGGGCCACCTCCCACCTTGCCAGGTCTCGGTGATACAGGTCGAACACACAGGGTGAGCAGCCACTGCCACAGCACTGGAAGGGCAAAGGCTCCACAGGTCGCAGCTGCAGCCAGGCTTCTTCCATGTCAGCCTCCTCCTTCTCATCCATTGGCAATGGGGCGTGGGCAGCCTGGGAGGCACAACTGGGTGCTTTTCCAAGAGCAGGCCAGGCCTTGTGAGGCCACAGGCCCAGACTGTCCTCCTTTGCCTGCCTGGGAGAAGGAAAATATGGGAGTTATAGTCTGGTCTCCTCCATTCTTCACGTTCTTCCCAGGCTTGCAGATGTCAGGCACTGGTACAGGGATAAATGGATCAACTATGGATCTGCTGTCTTCTAGGGCACACTTACTATGTGCTATCATTGGTTTTAGAAGGGCAGTCCTTCTGTATGAACTAGATCTTTTCTTAGTTGAGAAAAGGGTTTGGCTTCAGAAGAGCTGTTTCTACTGTGCATGTGCTGTGTGACTTCAGGAAGGTTTAACAGGCTGGGACTCCGAGAGGACAAGGACTGTGTCTTAGTCTTTCTGTGCACTTCTATAAAGCACAGCCTCACATCCGGAAGCCTCTCAGTCTGGTGAGTGCAAGGAAACAGAACAGGACATGGTCTCTATCCTTATAAGGTCTAGCATGGTGTGACATCAATCCAATCCATTTTCATTTTGTGCCACGTACCTGGTGTATATCTTTTTTCCTTTTTTATTTTTTTTAGGTACTGGGGGTTGAACCAAGGACCTTAAACATGCTAGGCAAGAGCTCTACCAGTGAACTGCACCCTCAATCCCTTTTTATTTATTTTTTGAGACAGTGTCTCCTAAAGTTGTGCACCCTGCATTTTGAACTTTGGATCCTCCTGCCTCAGCCTCTCAAGTCACTGGGATTATAGATGTGTGCCATAGCACCTGGATTGTACCAGATACAGCACCTGGATTGTACCAGATACGTATTATGAGTGAATGAGGTGTGGTCCCTCTTTACGCCAATTTCTTACTCCCTGTGTTTTTTTTTTTTTTTTTTTTTGGGGGGGGCAGCTAAAGTGAGATAAGAAATGAAATCTGTTAACTGTAACCTGTTATTCAGTGTGAGGGTTAATTATATCAGTTTCTGTCTTAAACTTACCTTCCTCATGTTTTAATAATCTTACTTTCTCTGCTGTTTTGGAAAGTGGTAGAAAGGTGGGCCATGTCAATCATGAATTGTAAAGACACGGTTCATGCCATTTCATTTAGGCTTTATCTTTCCAGTCTAAGAGGCCTCATCTTTAAGTCAGGCCTTGATAGATACTACCTCTGCCTAGATGCCTCTCTCCACCCTTCAGGCCTTGGCTGCAAGGTCATCTCTCAAAGGCACCCCCTGAACTTCCCCTCTTGTCATTCTTCTTCAAGCACTCTATTTGCTAGTTTCCATAATGTATTCATTCATTAAATATGCATTTGCTATGTGTAGGAGTTACATCAGGGACAAAACGGAAACCCCTGCATTCATGGGAGACAGTCAATAAACAAAATCAAAATGAAAAAGTTATGATACTGTTAAATTCGAGGGAAAAACGGAGAAGAGGCAGGAAGTGTGTGTTACTATTATTTGTTGGCGTTGTCTGCGTTCGGTGTCTCTTACAAAACGTGAGCTCCACATCTCAGGTTTTATTCACCAATGTCAGGCTGGTGCTTAGCACAGCGGGCATGTGATGAGCAGCTGTGGAGCAAAGGAGCACGCCTGGCCCAGCCTCTAGAGGGCAAAAAGGGAAATCCCTACTACAGACAGGAAAGTAAGTAGCTTTTGGCGCAGGGGACGAGGGCTGCAGGACGAGCAGCCGAGGGTACAGCTGTGTGGCGGCGGGGTCACTCAGGGGAGGAGCAGCAATAACAGCACCCGCAGAGAAATGAATAGGGAGGAAAGAAAACTTCTCCAGGGCACCCCGACGTGCGCGACGTGGTGAAGGTGCGTCCGCTCAGGCAATTCTGACCCTATTTTTACAGAAAGGGACATTGGGGCCTCATTCAAGCTCCAACTCGTATGCGGTCAAGGACGTTCTAACTTCAGGTTGGAGGTCTGGGCATTCTTTCCGTTCAGCCTGAGCCCCTACCACGACCACTCACCTACACTCCAGCAACTCACTTCACGTGGGGATCCTCCAGGTTCCCAACGCCTTCCCGGGAGCGCTTAACAGATCCCATCTATAAGAAAATGAGAACGGTCAGCGGGGCGGAGGCAAGACAAGAGTATCCCGACAGTGATTGGTTGAGAGATCTGCCATTCGTAAAGCGGGCGCTCGGCTCCTTTCACTCCCGGCAGCCCCTGCGCGGCGAAAGATGGCGGCGTCCAGGTAGAGGTCTTGAGGTAATCAGATCAGTATGGCATTGACGTCGGGACCCGCAAAGCGGGCGCTAGCTAGCTCTGGGCGGTTCGGCCTTGGGAGTGGCGGGGCCCCGAGACGTGGGGCGTACGAGTGGGGCGTGCGCTCCACACGGAAGCCCGAGCCTCGCCCACTGGACAGGGTGTACGAGATCCCCGGAGTGGAGCCCATAACCTATGCGGGGAAGATGCACTTCATGCCGGGGCTAGCGCACCCAGTCTTCCCGCCCTGGGACTGCGACTCGAAACACCCACGGTACTGCCGCCCGCCACCGATTCACGAGCATCCGCTGTACAAGGACCAGGCCTGCTATGTCTTCCACCAGCGTTGCCGTCTCCTTGAGGGTGAGGTCCCAGGACAGGTGGGAGGGGACTTGTTCCTCTGCCCAGCATGGACCTTGACCCTCTGTGGTTTTGGGCAAGATGGTCAAACTCTGTGGCTCTTGGTTTCTTCGTGTGCGAAGTGGGACCATAGTGACTTCCATCTGTTGAGAGTTGTCAGGATTAAGTGGGAGGTAAAGAGCTGTGTTTATTGTGAGGGAGTAATAGAGTTTGAGTGCCCAAAAGACGTAGTCCGTAGGCTTAGTCTTCTCTTTCTCTGAATCCTTTTGGGTAACTAGCTGAGTTTCCTGAGTCTCTTGTTCTTATTAAACGAATGGCTGTGATGAGACAGTTCACACTGCCTCTCCCAGCACTAACCTCCTGGAGGGTAAGCGTACATTTAAGAAATAGATGGAGGGAGGTCATAGTGGATAGAGACAGCAAAGAGTGTTTACTCTCCAGGCCTATCACCTCCTGACACACAATCATCGATTGTAACAGAGAAGAGAAGTGATTTGCTCACAGATGCACCATGAGTTATTAGTGAAGCCATGTCTACATCTCTGGTATCATAGGTCAGTGTCCTTTGTCAAAGGTCAGAGCTGTGATGTTTTCAAGGAAAAGATCTGGGCCCAAAATTCTTCTACTCTAGTGCTGCTCCTGTGTCTCTAAGAAGAGATTGGAATAACTAAGCCAAAACCTGTCTATGTCTTTTGAACAGTTTCAGGAATTATTTTCCACACTCTGTGGAAGAGGGGGCCTCTTTACTGAATGTTTCTTTCCCCTGTCTTCAGTCTTCCTTTGTGTTGCATGACGTTTTGGGGGAGATGTAAAATTTACATCTACATCCAAACTGGGATTGTACCAACAGCCCAGGTTGACTCATACAAGGTCATCTTGATTAATAAAACAAGGGTATTACTTATGGAGCAGTGGATGACTACATACAGCTGCGTTTCCTTGAAGTTACTAACCCCCCACCTATCAAGCTCGTGTTTTATATAGCTCTAAGTCCACAGCAGAATTAATGCAAACCTAGGCTTCAAGTGCTTCCTAGTGTGAAAGAAACAAAGGTGACTACAGGATCATGCAACATAAGGCACAGACAAAACGAGACTCTTGGAATGTTTTATGTTTTGGGGGTACTCTGTCCTTGCCCTTATTAGGGATTCTCTTGTCCATTCTGTAGGAAGGATGGATTGTTTTGCTGCAGTCTGGCACATAGAACAGCTGCATAGTGGCTTGTTTCTAGATAGAGTCACTGTAGCTAAGATTCAGAGGACTGGTCTCATTGTACTTCCCCAGCCAGATCAGGATAGGGATAAGACAGGTCCCGACAACAAAATGATTGAGGTAAGTAGGAGAAGTACTTTCCAAGGGGTAGCTAGGAAAGAACGCAACCTGGCCGGATTTGGCACTAAACTGGAGAATAAATCCTAAGTTTGAAAAATGAAGTCAAGTGACCAGCCTCTTAACCAGCTCAATCCTGTTCCTGCAAGGTGATTTTTCTAGCCATTAAGTCCTTCCAGAGTCCTCACAGGGTGCTGTGAAGGATCTCACAAGACTTGCCACCTTTGAGTGACCCTGGTAATGGAATATCAAGTGCATAAATGTGTTTGCAGTATTTTAGAAGTTAAGATTACACTCATTCAACTAGGCTGAAAATGTATCCTATATCCTACACTTTCACCCCTCACAGAGAGGTTTTATAAGGTCTGTAATAAAACTCTGCAAGATACAGGGCTAGAGAAGCCAATTGGGGTAATGGAGAGATTATGGACTTTAGAGTAGACAGATTCAGGTTCTCCTCTTAGTCTATCACTTACAAGGTATGTCACTTGAAGCAAATTCCCTAGTTTGAGTTTCTCCTTCATTTCATAAAATTTTATCTAACTTGTAGGTAAAGCTCTTGGCAGAGGGTAGATGGTGACATTCGGTAAATGGCAGCTCTAATTCTTACATATTATGCATGGGTACTAATGAACCATAAAAACTTAATGCTTTATCCATTTTCAAGTTTAAGGAACAGTGGTGGTGTCAGGTCCAAAACTCAGTTTTTCCGACTCCCAGTCCAGGATTCTTTCTGCTGCACCTCCAAATCTAGATGTTAGATTTCCAGATATATGTATTTCCGTTGCAATCTTATGAGCCTTAAGGTGAAACATCTCACTGTCCTTGTTGCTGTTCATTTATTACCACATGAGAAATTGCCTGAGGTATCCCACCCCACTGTTTTTTTGTTTTTTTGTTTTTGTTTTTGGTTTTTTTGGCTGTTCTTAGGGAGTTGAACCCAGGTCCTTGCACATACTTTGCAAGTGCCCTACCACTGGGCTGCACCCTCAGCCCAGTTAAATTTTTTTTCAATTATTATTATTTTGAGATGGGGTCTCACTAAATTACACAGGTTGCCTCTGGCCTCGAACTTGCAATCCTTTTGTTTCTGCCTCCTGCAATGCTGGGATTACAGGCATGCGCTACCATGCCTGGCTCAGACATAACTTTTCAACTGAAGATGTACCTTGGAGTCATAGTAGTAGCTTTCCAGCTGGGATTCAGGTCAAACGAGTCAGCTAAACATATCAGTCACCAACTCTTTGTCAATTGGTAGGCACAATCACTGAAAAGAACATGGTGCTAACTTTCATCTGAGAGTAAAAGACTGGTGTGTTTACTTGGTCCAGAACTTAGTCTCTATGGCTGTGTCTGTTCCTCCCTTAGGAAAGCCAGATTTGAGGATATTGAAGCTGGGGAGGTTTTTCCTGGCACTAGAATCAGTCTCAGTCTGCAGCTATAGCACTGTGGCGTCTGATCCTGTCAGATCTCGAAAGCTAAGCAGGGTCGGGCCCGGTTAGTACTTGGATGGGAGGCCACCTGGGAATACCAGGTGCTGTAGGCTTGGGAGAAGGTCCCACCAACCTACTCCCCCCAAAAAACAAAAACAAAAACAAAAACCAAGCAGCCATTGAAAACTCTGTGAATAGCAGAGAAGCATGAAAATAGTGTTTCACCTGTTGCATATAGGGTTGCTATGAATCGGATACCAACTTGACAGCACCTAACAACAATAACAGAGCCCATCTCAGTAAAGGTAGCTAGGGCTATTTAATGCTAAGATTCTGCCTAAATCAAATCTAGTTTAGTTTATTTATACACCACTTTTTCCTGAAAGGTACTTTAGGAAACTTACAAAAAGTTTACAACAAAACCAGATTAAATTAAAAATAGATAGGTGTGGGAATCAGCACAAAGGAAAATTAAATTGTGGTGGATACAAAAAAAGCAACCCTGAGAGGTTCTAGTTGTTAAAGGGGAGCCCCAAACTTGGCTCTGAGCTTGCTAGCAATCAATAAATGTTACAGAGGTGGGGTCAACTAATTAGGCCAGCTCCCTATTTTTGTAGGTAAAGTTTTATTGGAATGTAATCATGTGCACATGTTATGTATTGCATGTAACTGCTTTTGTGTGACAATTGCAGAATTCAGTAGCTGTGATAGAGAATTTATAGCCCAGAAGCTTTGAAAGCATTTACTGTCTGGCCCTTTAAGAAAATGTTTGTTCACTTCTAGTGTAGAGAAAAACATTTTCAGTTATGCAGTTTTTTTTGTGTCCATAAGACAAAACAGTGCTGTTCCCAAGAAAAGCCCAACTTTTCTGTACTAAGGCCAAAGAGAGATTCAGAGAGCACCCTGTAATGAACAGAACTACATCTATACTATGACTCTTTGGACAAATACAGCAGTATGTTTTATAGTGCTGCTTCATAAAAAAAAATCTGTATATAAACTATTTCATTGTAGAATATTAGAATTAATTTAAATGAAATGTGAAAAATTATGTATTCAAGTGGTCCTAAATTCAGGGCTCTTTAAGTTACTCATGAAGATCCAAAAGTTATTTCCAAAAGTTGCTCTCCCTTGATGAGGTGGTGGTAGTGTCCTTAGGTGCTATCGAGTTGCGTCCAACTCATAGCAACCCTATGTACAGCAGAATGAAACACTCCCCGACACTGTGCCATGCCCTGCACTATGTCAGTGCTTCTCTGCTATTCCTAGGGTTTTCAATGGCTGATTGTTTTTGCAAGTGGGCTGCTGGATCCTTCTCCCATTTTTGTGGTGCTGGGGATCGAACCCAGGGCCTCAGAGAGTGTAGAGTAGCACTCTGTTGTTGTTGTTAGGTGCCATCCAGTCGGTATCCGACTCATAGCAACCCTTTGTACAACAGGGGAACACTATTGTCAGTGCGTCTCTGCTGTTCATAGGGTTTTCAATGGCAGATTGATTTTTGGGAGGGGGTTGCCAGGTCCTTCTCCCAAGCCTACAGCTTCTGGTGTTCCCAGGCGATCTCCCATCCAGGTACTAACCAGGCCCGACCCTGCTTAGCTTCCCAGATCTGACAGGATCGGATGCCACACTACCAACTGAGCTAAACCCCAGCCTCCCCTGGATAATGTAGCATGGGTTTACTCCTGGGCTCACACCCAATAGATATGATATGTTTGATAAACATGGGCTTTTCTAGTCAGGGTTGGGGTGTGGATTGATGTAAGGGATCCTAAATGAAGGGCCAGCATCTGCTGATCTAGACCACAGCCTCAGGTCTGTTGCCTCTAGTACCCTAGAACCAACTCTAGGATCCCAGCTACCTCAGCCACTGTTTGACTCGTGGTGGCAGGTGCCCAGTACCTCAGTCACCTACCTGTTCACTACCTTGAATAAGATGGTCATTCCTGAAGCCCAGGCGCAGTCTGGCTCTCCTAGTTTCCACTCCTCACTCTTAGTCCTGTCCCCTCAGTTGTCCCAGAATAAATCTTGTCCTCTCTCAAGGTAGCCTTTCCCCAAAGTGCTGCCCGGCAGGCATGAGCATCTCTTCCTGAACCATCTTCTCTTTTTGTTTGCTGCTGATTGCCCCAAAGGTGTGAAGCAGGCCCTCTGGCTTACTAAGACCAAGTTAATAGAAGGTCTTCCCAAGAAAGTGCTTAGTCTTGTTGATGACCCGAGAAACCACATTGAGAACCAAGATGAGCATGTTCTGAACATCATTTCTCATGCCCGACTCTGGCACTCTACTGAGGACATCCCCAAGAGAGAGACCTACTGGTAAGTTTTCCCCAAGGGAATAAGATTTCTAACTGATGGATCTTGGAGTTAACCTGTTGCTTTAAGTCCCCAAATATTTGTTCTTTTCTCCCAGCCCAGTCATTGTGGAAAGCCTGATACAGCTCTGTAAATCCCAGGTTCTCAAGCACCCTTCTCTCGCCAAGCGGATCTGTGCCCAAAACTGCTTGCTATCTGCCACCTGGAATCGAGGTTGGTTATCTTGTACACTAGAGAGCCTTGTTCTCTCTACTCTTAGCTCCACCACCAGCTCACACCCCTGCTCCCCCCACCACCCTCAACTCACCTACCCATGTCACTCCCTCATGCCCCAATTAGGCTCAGACACATCCTCAGTATCATTAGCTATAGGTGTCCCTTTTCTGTCTTTAACCTCTTTCTAAGACTGTTAATTCAACCATTAGCAGCCAGTCATATCTACTGAGTGCCCAGAGTATACTTGAAGGTAAGGAAATAACAAAGCACATGGGGTCTCTCCTCTCGCCATGCTGGTATTCTATTGCAACAGCCTTCTTAACCCATTCACACTTCTGCACCTTTCAAGTCCTTGTTCAACATAGCTGCTAGAGTAGTCTTTCTACAGTGCAGGTCTTTTCATGCCTCTCCCTTGTTTCAAATCCTTCACTGTCCCAGCAGCTTAAGCCACTTATGGGTTATAAGGCCCTCTGTGATTTAGACACCCCTTAGTCTTTCTAGTCTAACCTCCTGCTTTGCTGCTCCATCCCCCATCCCTAAGTGAGCCACCTGCAGTTTTTTAGTATCAAGCTTTCCCACCTTTGCGCTTCCTTTGCATTCTATTTAGAATGCTCTTTTCTATTTTTCCTCATGTGACTAAATTCTACTCATCTGCAAGGCTCAATTCAGGTCCCTTCCTAATGGTGGCTGGTTACTGTTCCTCCTCTGTGCTCTTTATGCTCCTTGTGCCATCATAGCTCTTATTACACCACATTGCAATTATCCAATACCTTTTTCTGTCTACCCCACTAAACTGTGAACCCCTGATGGGAGGACCATGTCTTCTTTTAGTCCCCAGTGTCTAACAGTTCATGGCACCCCATTGGGACTGACAGAGGGACAGGGTGTTTCTAGTTGGGATGTCAGAGGACATAGGTATTCCAGGTGGTGGAATCCTGGAGCAAGGAAACCAGCTGTTGAATACTTTGGGACTTTAGGGCATCTGTTTGGTCAGGTTCCCCCAGCTAGCCCCTTTGCATATAGACTTCTTGGCAAGCAATCAGCCTTGCAGAAGTAATGGCACCACTAAGGAAATTAGTGAACCTCATTAATAAAAAGTACTTGTTGGCCCCTCGTCAAGTATTACCTCTAATTAAGCTGCCCCATTTGGAGCTGTCACTGGAGGAGGGATGTGGAGGGAATTGAATTAGAAACCACACTAGAGTGGTCTGTGGGGAGGATCTAAAACCCAAGGTTAGGAGAGGTCTGGGCACACTTAGGTTCCTTGTAGATTGTACTTGAGGAAATGCTTTAGGAAACTAATCTTGAGGTGCAATTATATTTTAACAAACAGATTCTCCATGTGCAGATGGAGTGTCCATTTTTTACATCCCTAGTGAGGGAGCCACACAGTAATTAAAAGGCAGTGCTGTTGACCAAACCAATGTTTAGACCTATAAGAAAGCCAGCCCTAATCCATTACTTTCACCTGGTGATTTGACTATTTCTGAAACCCGAGCACCTCCAAAGAAAGGTTGGTCTCCACGGAGCTCCCTCAGGAGCTCACATGTAAGCAGTCTTCTAGGCACATTTTGTCTGGTGGTGGCATGTGGCCTCTGTGGGGACACCACAAAGGGCATCCACAAGCATTCATGATGGCAGGTTTGTTGATTAGTCAGATGTGAGTTTGTTTCCTCTGACCCCCTGTATCTTCATGTGGTATAAATGCTATTCCCACTGGAGAGGCTTCTTGACTGGCACAGCTTTTTTCACTCTCAGTTGTTGAGAACAACATGGGCTTTGCCTGGGCTTCCAAGTCTCCTCCACTTCTAGTCTCAGTGCTGCTCTCTCTCCATCTGTCCTTCCTTCCCATACCATGCTATAGTCATCCGGATGCATTGTTCATGGAGTCACCCATTCCTATGTCTTTGCATATATTATTCCTTCTTAACTAGAATGTATTCCTTCCCCTTTCTTTGCCTGGCAGACTCCAACATAGTGGTTTTCAATCAGAGATGGTTTTTGCAATGTATGGAGATATTTTTGATTGCCATAACTTGGATGGGGCTGGAGAGGGACTTCTAGTGGGCAGAGGCTAAGACTGCTGGTAAACACCCTACATGTATAGGAAAGCCCCCTCAACAAAGAATTACTTGGTCCAAAATGTGGATAGTCCTGTTCTGCTCCACCTTCAGAGGCAAATATTAAGGCATTGTTTCTTTCAGGATGTTCCTCAGGCCTCACAGAGGTCCGTGTCTGAATATGGTTTGTACTTTTTGCTGTAGCACTTCCTGTTGAAGTCCTTGAGTGCAGAGAGTAACTCTCACTCATCTCTGTGTCCCAGCTTAGAGCTGATGCTCAGGAAGATCTCTGTGGGGCCAACAGAACCTGTCTGGATCAGTAGTCCTCAAGAGTTTATCAGGAAGTAAATATGGGAGGAAGAGTGACCTGAGTCCTATCCTTCTTGAGGACCCCAGCATTAACATCTTAATGCCAAGTGTTGTGTTCTGTGATTAGGTCAGTCATCTAGAAAAGCTATAGCACACTTAAGCTTATGGAGGATGAAGCCTTCAGAATTGGCTGAGCTGAGAAGAGGCTTTAGACCAGGTTGGACTAATCATATTTTCCCCCTTTTAGAGTCCATTCTCCTTCAGGTCCGTGGTACCAGTGGCACCCGACTAAGTGCCAAGGATCCTCTGCCCCCCATCGCTTCCAGAGAAGAGGTCGAAGCTACCGAGAATCATGTTCTTGAGACCTTCTATCCTGTGTCTCCCACTATTGATCTTCAGGAGACCAATGTCTATGACATGAAGGACAGCACAGGTGAGGGGCAAAGCCTTCAGCTGGGGCAGTGTGCAGACAGGGACATGCTTTGCTGAAAGAAGATGTATGAAGAATTCACTAGGTGCTAGGCACCTCACATTATCTCTTAGGACCCATGTAGCAGTCTGTGTGACATGTACTGTGCCCCCAGTTTACAGGAAAGGAAACTGAGGCTCCCGGAGGTTAAGGGATTTGCTCAGAGGCTGATTTTACATTCTACTTCTGCAAAGTAACTCTGTAACATAGAGTTTTAATGGGTGACTTGAGAAGCTTTTGACCAAGGCTTTTCCTTTAATCCTGGATCTCCTGAAGGGCACTCTCTTTTCTGTTGACCCTGTAGACTCTGGCTGACCCCTTTTAACCTTCCTCAATGGGCCTTAGGTGGAGCTCTTCATCTAAACTCCATCCCACAAAGCCACAGCCAACCAGTCCATCAGCCATGACAGAATTATGGTAGCCAGATTAGGCTAGTGCCCAGTTCCCACCAGGCACTCTGCCATCTTGAGCTGCAGATCTTCCTCCTAAACCTCTTTTCGCCCTCATAGCTGTCCTTACCAACCTGCTGCCACAGCTTCTCGACTGATCAGGATGACCCCACCTAGCCAGCAGTTCCAGAGGGGCCTTTCTAAAGCACCGTGCAGCCTCACCTCTTCACATGGCAGCCTTTGTCTGCCCCTGCCCCTTTATCCAGCCTCATCTTTGCCTGTTCCCCCAGCCCTCATGCCCTTTCTCACCACCTGCTTTGCACCTCTCTCCGCCTGGACTTGTGGCCATTCATCCCTTTTGGTTTGCAGCTTGCTAACTCTTGATCTGTCAAGGTTCATCTAAGGAATCAGTTCCTCTCAGAAATGCTGAGCTATTCAGTCTCATCAGGGGCCTTTCATCTCTCCTTCCCCAGCCCCTGAGCCACCTCGGACCTCAACATGTCCCTACATCCAGATATGCTTGATTTTCCTGTCCGTCTTCCCTCCAGACTGAGCTCCCCGCAGGCAGTGGGGGCTCCGCTTGGGCTCTGTCTCTGCTTCCTGACTCAGAGCTCGGCACTGAATGCAGGCTGGGTATTGTCCATGTGCTGAGTTGCTGAGCGGCCCTGAGGACCAAGCCTTGCACGAAAGCCACATCTCAGCTGGTACTCTCTGGGGAGGGGGTGGCTTCAGAGCCTGAGTTCCCAGCTTCTTTCTCCTTCCTCCTCTTCCACCCACATTTACTGATCCAGGTCACTCATTCCAGAGGCCCATAGCCTGTAAAACCTAAAATGTTTACTGTTTGGCTCTTCACAGACATTGCTTGCCAAACCATGATAGGCATTTCTTGCATGCCCATTTTAACTCCATCCCATCTCTCCCATTCAAGCACACAGATGACAGTGTGCGTGACTGCCAGGGCTTTCCTCACAGCCATGCAGGATAAGAGGCACACAGCTTGACAGGGCTGGGGCTGAAGTGATGAATGCTAAACTTTGATCAGCTGTAAGATACGAGGCAAGTCATTCGTTACTAATATTGAAGTACTGGATTCTGTATAGCATTTACCACAGCTTTGTTGTCTGTGTGCTCAAATAAGAGAGAAAGGGTAGAGTTAGAATGAGTGTTCAAAAAGCACCTGTCACGATGTGGCAGGCATTTTCTGTGAAGAGCCAATAGTAAACATTCTTGGTTTTGCAGGCCACATGTGGTCTCTGTCTCAACTACCCAGGAGGCATATGTGGATGAATGTGGTTGTGCTCTGGGAGAAATGTTTATGGAAGCAGGCAACAGGCTAGGCACCAAGTGAGAGGGATGGTATGCACCTCCTCCAGATATCTCTGTAGTACCTTCCCTGAATCAAGGCTCTGGCAGGCTGGTTAATCTGTTCCACTCCCCATATGATGTATCTTTTGTAGGATTCCGGGAGGGCTATCCTTACCCCCATCCCCACACCCTGTATTTCCTGGAGAGAGCCAATATACGGCCACACCGCTTTCAGCCCCCTCAGCTGCGGGCCAAGATGATCCTGTTTGCTTTCGGCAATGCCCTCGCTCAGGCCCGGCTCCTCTATGGGGTACGTAAGTGGAGAAGACTATGGAGCTGCTTTCCATGGTGTGGGTCACCTGCTAAGGACATGCTCAGAGGCAAAAATGGGGTGAGGGACTAACTCTTTGCTTGACTGAGGAGGCCTAGGAAGAAGCACTTGTACTCAGCTTGTGGCCATGAGCTGACCTCCTTTGGGGGTTGCCTGGGCCTGTGCTTTACCCAGATAGTTGCCTGCAAGGTGTCATTGAGAGTCCATTTCCCAGGCCATGCTACAGAATTTCCTTGAGATAAATGGCTTGTCCCACAGTGTGCAGCAGCATGTAGTGGAGAAAGGCGTTAGCCCCTGGGTCCCAGGTGCTATAGAGTGGAGGCTGAGTGGTTGTCACAGATAGCTGACCCAAGACACACAGTGAGCCCAGCACTGGAGCCAAGGCCTCTGGGGAGGGGAGCGCAGTATGGGGGCCCCAAGCAGGCCTGGGACATCAGATCCCTGGTCTTAGGTGTGGGAGGCAGGGGTCTGGGTTAGAACTTAAGGCCCCCCTGGAGGAGTGAAGAAACTATTGTTTCCCATCCACTGGGTCTGGGAACTTGTGGGATTGGGAAGGTTTGGTTACCTGCGTGGGTAGGAAGGAGAACAGAGCCTTCCTTACTGAGCACCTCCTTTACCCCAGGGATCATTAGGGCCCTCACTATCTGTGGTTCTCAAAATATGTTCTGGGATGAGTAGCAGGAGCCTAACCTGGCAGCTTGTTGGCCCAATGAGTCAGAAGCCCTGGAGTCGGGACCTAACAGTCAGGGTTTAAACAAGGTGCCCAGTTAATGCTGGTACAAGTTTTTTAGAGTTTGAAAAAAATTGCACTAAATATTAAGGACCACTGCATGATTTTCTTCTTGAGCAGCCTTGTGTGGCAGATGCTGTTAGCTTCACAGTACAGATGAAGACACTAGGGTTTAGGGAGCTAAGACACTTGTCCAAGATTACAGAACTCAGAGACTGGCAAGTAGGCTGGAGGTGTGGCTCAGTGGAAGAACACCTCCTTAGCACATGTGAGTCCCTGGATTCCATCCCCAGCACTGCCAAAAAAAGGGAGGGGGGCAGATTAGCTACTGTCACACCTTTATGTGACCTTCTCGTGTCTTTCTAATCCTGAGAAGGCTGGCATTATTCTCATTCCCTCACTTTATTTTCTGAAGGCTCTGGGAGGTTAGGCAACTTGGCCAAAATCCCATAGACAATGAGTGCAAAAGCAAGGATCAGATCTGTGATTCCTCCATCTTCAAAAGATGTTGCCTCTGGCTGGGGCAAGGGAAGGAAGCAGCTACATTCCTCATCCTAGGCCTAGGCTTGTTGTAGTCTCTGTGCCAGCTATTGCCAGAAGAGTCTGGGTAGCAATGCTGCCACTAATTGCCACCTGGTTGGGTAGGAGAGGAGGTCCCCCCAGCCCCTCCAGGTACAAATTATTCCTGGGGATGTGAAGTTGAGCAATTATGGGAAGAGCCTCCATGTAAAAGGTAAAATTGCTGAGAAATTTATGTACTACCTGCAGTTTTATTGATCTGTAGAGGGAGATAAGAGTCAATACAGAATTCTCAGCTAACACTTACAGGTACTTTTCTTTTTATTTATTTCTCATGCAGCTAAGAACAGGTATTTCTAAGGCCAACAGCCCCAGTGTGGGTCACACTGGGATCTGCCATTAGCTATTCCTAAAGTCAGATCAACCCTGGAGGAGGAATGTCGGCAGCATTTTGCATCAGGCATGTGCTGCTTTGGGGGCCTGCCTATTGGAACTTTGTCTAGTGAAGAGCAGTCACAAACTGGATTGCTGCAAAGTCTCCATTGGTTGACCAAATGATCATTCAAACAGGGCACTATGGAGAATGATATACTGGATAGCAGGTGTAAACCAAAACAGTGGGGTTTTAAGAGACTTAATAGCCTGCGGTTTGATCCTGGCTCACACCTCATTGGTGCCCTTGAGAAAATTGTACCACATCTCTGAACCTTAGTTTCTTTCTTTCCTTTTTTTTTTTCTTTTCAGTACTGGGGTTGACCCAAGGCCTTGCACATACTAGGCAAGTATTCTAGCACTGAGCAGCACCCATGTCCTTTTTTTATATTTTTATTTTGAGACAGGGTCTTGCTAAGTTATGCAGGCTGCTTCTGGCCTCAAACTCTCCATCTTCCTGCTTCAGCCCCCTCAGTTGCTGCAATTTTAGGTGTGGGCCATGGTGCTGGGCTAAACCTCAGTTTGTTTATATGTTAAGTGGGAATATACCTGTAGATTTATAAGAGTAGAAGTGAGTTTATGGAAAACCAGCAAGAGGCCTTCTATAAGTGATTTTAATGTCATTACCATTACCATGTAACACCATGAAAGAGTATTAGCAAATGCATTGACTGATGAGATCCTGTGTGATGCGGCTGAAGTGGATCCTCCAGGAATGTGGCCCGTTCAGTTACAGTGAGAGTGTGAGGATGACCACAGGCATAGCCATTGTGCCTTTAGGAGGCACACAGCAATACCATGCCCTCAGGAGCAAGGCGGAAATGGACAGCATGCTCTCTCTAGCATGAGCCACTTGGGCTCTGATGCCACATACCTTTGTGACTTCAGACAAGTCATTTTACCCCATTGATTCTATTTCCTCATCTGTCAGGTGGAGTGAGAACTGAATGACATTTATTCATTAATCTTCTTGGTTAGCATTTGATAGCTGATGTCACTGTTCCCCCATTAGGTAATGTGGTACATTTGAGAGATTCCCATTAACTTGCCAGTTCACCTACTGAATTTCATGGCTTGCCTAACAATTCCTTCTTAGTGGTGAGGATTATTACTTCAATGTGCTCATGTTAAAGAGTGGGATCCCTGGGCCCTCAAGGCCTAGAAGGCCAGGCAGGGGCTGGGTGTGGGCGGGCCTGGCCCTGGACAGTACCCAAACTCCTCATTTTGTATATTATTATTATTATTATTATTATTATTATTATTTCATATTTATTTATTTATTTATTTTTGGTCTTTTGAGACAGGATCTCACTATGTAGTCCAGGCGGGCCTGAAATTTTCAGTCCTCCTATCTCAGCCTCCTCAGTGCTGGGATTCCAGGTGTATGCTATCACACCCAGCCTTTTTCTTTCTATTTTAACAACTGCAAGATGAAGCCATTAAATGGGAGCAGGTGGGTGTTGTAAAGGGTAGAACTGAGAGCTGCCAAGTCTGTGCTGTCCCTTACACTCCCCTAGGTTCTCATTTACTTGTGCTCCCCTTTCCCTCTCAGAATGCCCCCAAGGTCTTGGAGCAGCCCATAGTTGTGCAGAGCGTGGGCACGGATGGCCGTGTCTTCCAGTTCCTGGTATTGCAGTTGAATACCACTGATCTGGCCTCTGACCAGGGCATCAAGAATTTAGTCTGGGTGGACTCAGACCAGCTTCTCTACCAACACTTCTGGTGTCTCCCTGTGATCAAAAAGAAGGTGGTGGTGGTAAGTCCAGCATCTCTAGCCTGGTGACTGGAAGGGGGCCTGCCTCATCTTGCCAAGAGTGAGCTGGGGTTGGGTGGGTCGGGTGAAGGGACACTCTGGGAGGAGGGCACTGGCTTCCCTTCAGCTCCTGCTTCCCTCTGCACCCTCCTCCCAGCCCTGCCCAGCAGGCCTTGCTGCTTAATTATGCCTAATTACCCAGGACCTTTGTCCACGCTGCCCCTTTTGTTGGGGGGCTTCTCCCTCCCTCTTTCCTGTCCCCTCTCATTTCTCTCACCTGGCCATCCTCCACGTGTCCTTTCACATGTCACTGTTTCTTATTGTGGGAAACATTCCCTAAGCCCCTCCCTCTACTTCAGTACCTCTGGGGGCCAGAGCTGCTGCCCTCTCATCACAGCCTGATGTCCCTGCTGCACTCTGGTTATCTGTGCACATTTTCCTCCTCTGCTCCCCCTGCCCAGCCCCTCAAGGGCAGACCTGCACATGCAGTCCCTGGTTTTATCCCACTGATGGGGACGGGATTGCTCCCATGGCACTGTCGGTGTTGCCCTCAGGGCTCAGCTGACAGAGCCCAGCCTGCTGTCTGCAGTGGCAGCTAGTGCACTAGGCAGCGATCAGCACACCGAGGAGATAAAGCACGATCCGGGGTGAGCACAGAGTAGGGGTGCTGCCACGTCTGTGACTGGCAGTGTCCTCGCAGCCCTGAGTTAGACTGGCTGAATGACATCATAGTGCGTTTGAACATTACCAGCATGTGGGTTCTGAGGTGACCTCCCCAGTGTGTAGTGGGTGTCTACCCTGCAAATGCCTTCCTGGTCTGTGCTCTTCTCTTGAGCCACAGACCTCCTTTTCTCCAGTGCACAGTCACGCCAGCCACCTCCTGTCTCTCTGTTTTAGTGTCATCCCCTTTGGGTCTTCATTTCCCCCCGCATCCCCACTTCCTGCCTCTCCACCCAGCACCCTTTCCATTCTCATCTGTACTGTGCCATTCATATGCTGCTATCTTGGAAGCCTCGTTCCTTTCTGGCCCGTTCTGCTTGCTCTTCCATGTGTGAAAGTCAGTGAGTTAGTCATTTCCCCCCTGCTTTCTTAGCACCTTTTTCCTACTTCTGCAATGATGTCTGTCACCTTTTACTCTTACTGTGTGAATACCTAAGCTCCTGGAGGGCAGGAACCGGATTCACCTCACCACTGGGTCTCCAGCACTGAGCACAGGCCCAGTTGAACGAGAGTAGATGCCTGATAAGTGGGTGAAGGAGGAGCGAGGGATTACTGTCCCCAGGATGAAAGGGGCAACCACCATTTGTTCCTGGTGGTTGAAGTGAGAGGACTAGGGAGCAGGATGGTGTCAACAGATGGACTGGCTGATGGGTGTCAGGAATGCTTCCTGTCCCGCTCTCCACCACAGCCCCCAGGTGTCTCCTCAGTGCCCCCTCCTCAGTTCCTAGTCCACGTGAGGGAAACTGTGATTCGCCAGGCATTGGAGAGTTCAGTAAGACCGATCTTTGTTTTAATTGTTGCCATTGTATCCACTAGCAGGATCCTCATGGGTTGTGTTCTTTCCAGGAACCTGTTGGGCCAGTTGATTTCCATCCAGAGACCTTCAAGAAGTTTTTAGCTCTGTATTTGCATGGTGCTGTTTGAGCTGAGGCTTTAGCCGAAGACTGACATTCTAAGGCCTGATGTCCCCTGGGCCCTGGCCCTCTGAAGAGCCTGCATCCTGGGCAGGCAGTGCCTGGGGCCTGGCTGAAGCCCTCACACTCACTTGCCCAGCCTAGGGGGTCTTGCTGGCAATAAAGAGCCCTTACATTGCCCTAGAGTCTGTGTTGATGTGTGAGTGCTGTCGGGAGGAAGACTTCTGTGCCTGTGGGCCACACCATGTGCTGTCTTGCCTCAGCACAAGTGCAGGCCCTGGAGCCTGGGGGCCCTCAGCACGAAAGCAGCTCTTCCTTGGGCCCCTGTTGGGACCTTAGGTGGGTATCTTCATCTTTTTGAGTTTCAATTTCTTCATCTGAAACTGGGGGCTAAGATGACCTCCCTTGTTTTGCTTTGCTTTGTTTTCTTTGAGACAGGGTTTCACTGCATAGTCCAGCCTGGCCTGGAATTCATAGTCCTCTGGCCTCAGACTCCCAAGTCCTGGGATTACAGTTGTGTACCACCATGACCAGCCTCGTGCGAGTTTTGAAGATTCTAATTAACCTGTGTCTGTCATGACTGCCTCATGGAAGATGCTCTAAGTGTCTACTGGATTAAATTACGTTCCACAGGGAGTGAAGAGAATCTGAATGGAGCATTCATTGTAGGTTTCTCACTAATGGCCTGGTTGGTGGGCCTGGATTAGCTGGCCCCTGTCCATATGATGTCTATTCTTACAACAGCTCCTAACAACAACAATAACCTGATGCTGTGTCACTGTGCCAGATGCCTTGGACACAGCATCTGATTCAGTCCTCACCCAACCCCTGAAGGTTAACTGCACAGCAAATGTCATCTCCATACTCCAGAAAATGCCAGTGGCTAGCATGTGCAAGTCACTGTGCTTGGCCCTGAAATGAGAAAATAGATGACAAAGCACTCGCCCGAAGTCCCACCACTGGTGTTTTGGGTCAGCTTTCTCAGGAACCCACTGGAGATGTGTGAAGGTCTGGGGAGAAGCTTCCAGCTCAGCATCTGTGGGGATCACAGGCGGTTGCAGTAGGGGAAAGGGACTGAGCTCAATGTCTTGCACCTGAGGCCTTGGTCCATAATGCCCTGGAGCCAGAGTTGTCCCACCTGACACAAGAGCCTGAGCCTGTCACCAGCCATCGGATAGCTGCTGCTCCCCCAGTGGGTGTGGCCTTGGGTGGTGGCTTTGCCAGCTGTGGGCAGTGCCCACTCAGCCCGCTGAGAGTGGTCACGGTGCAGGTCCCTGGCAGCTGGAGGAGCATGGGGAGAAGGGGACGCTGGGGCATCCCTCAGCGGGTCCACCTCCAGCCAGTACTCTTTCCTCTGCAGTTTCTTTTCAGGCTTGGTGGGGGTTGTGGACTTGGGGAGGTGGTGGCGGAGGGTCATCAGGAAGAGGTGGTGAGGGATGAAGGAACCTGGTGTGTGGGAATGCCTGGAAATGGGGTACAGGGAGAGTTGGCACGGAGGCTGGGGCAGCCAGTTAATGAGGGCCTCAAACCCCAGGCACTTCCACCTTCCTGTTGGAGGGACTGGTATGGGGGGTCCATGAGCCTTGCTGCCCGTTTTACCTTTTCCTCTACAGGTGAAAACAGTTTCATATAAATGGTGAAAATTAAGGGAGTTCAGAAAAGTACAAAAGTCAAGTCACCCCCTACGGCAATCTTCAGTCTTTGCCCGAAGGATGCCTCCACTTAATTTCTTACATACTGCTTGTCAGAATGTGCACATGTGACCAGCCTGAACTGTGTCCCAGCTTAGCGCCATTGTCCTTCCAAATGTCCATCCTTCCTTCCCTTAGGTCTCACAGCGTCCTGTGGCAGCAGCGCACGCTCTTCCTGCTCCTTCCACCGCCTTTGCCAGTGTAGCCACTGGGTGAATTCCTGGCCATGGAGTTGCTGAGTCAAAGGGATCTTCTCTAAGCACTGGTTGGGACACAGAGGCCAAGTTGTCAGAGCATTAGTGGGGTGCTTGGCTGGGGCTGCTGTGGCCATCTTCAGGGAGTGGGAGAGATGGCTTGGAGCTCCCCAGCAGCCTGACTCCCTTGGAGACTGAATGGGGAGTGAGAGGGCAGTGAACTCAGGGAGTGAGTTCTGAGGAAGTGCAGCCAGTCGTGACCTCACAGCTGGAGGGCCAGGGTTGCAGGGCAGCCACAGCCCATGCTCTGAGGCCAAGTGAGCACAGCCTGCTAGCCAGCACAGTGCTGTGATGCGGGGCCTGGAGCCCACTGCACTTAGCAGAGGGACAGCTGACCACCATGAGCAGCAGGGGTGGCGGTGTTGTCCTCCCTCGCAGATGTGGAAAGTGAGGTCCGGAGGCCACATGATGTAGCGAGATGTCTCCCCTCTCCCTGGAGATGTACCCCTTTCCCAAGTCCCCAAGGCCCACCGGCATCCTGGATACCACCTTATGTCCTTTTTGGGGTAACATTAAGGCCCATCAGGCTTAGAGCCTGAGGACAGGTGCCCAGCTGGCCAGCCTGAGCCTGGGGGAAGGAAGCAAGAGAGGTGCTGTGCAGGAGAGAGGAGGGAGGCCACAGGGTCACACTTGATACCTGAAGCCCTCCACAGGGACTCTTAAGCCAAGCCCAAATGCCAGTCCCGTTGTGGAGCTGAGCATGAGCACAGCTCTCCGTGTCGGGTGTAAGTGCCAGCACGATCCATCAGAGTGCATCCCATTTCCAGCCGACTTGGGGCAAGGCAATCGTAACTTTGGCCTCGGGGGAGACCACTCCCAAGAGCTTCCTACATGCAGCTGTCTTTAGGATCTCCGCTTTCTCTGCAAAGTGGACACAAAACACCCCCTTTCAGGAATTGTCACCTTTGTATCAAATAGGCCACTTTTGGCTGGGAGGCTTCATGTAGATGGGTTGGAGTTTTCAGAAACCCCATAAAAAGCTGGGCTCTGGGGGACTCACTTTAGGCTGCTCTGTCCTCTTCCAAGGCTGCCTCAGGTGGCCCCTAGGTGGGTGCTTGACAGTAGCTCTGACTTCACTTTCGGGGCTCCATCCCTCACTTGCTGCAGGCCCTGCCCCTGAGACAGAGCAATGAGCAAAGCAAGGTTCTCATGGCGTTTGCTTTCCTACGTGAGAACAGACAGTGATGCTACAGCTGTCAGGTGATGGAAGCAGTGGGGAGCAGGGCAGCCTAGGTAGAGCTTCCTGGAAGCAGGCTCTGAGCTGGAGAATTGGGGGCCCGCTTCAGGGACACCTGTGAGGAAGTGGAGGACACGGCTGGGTGGAAGGAGAAGCTGGGCCCTCAGCTGACCCCACAGAGAACGCTGGCACCAGGAGGGCCTGTCAGAGTTGTCTCAAACTGAGGCAAGGTGGCAGAGCCTTGCCCCACGTCAGCCTCTGGCTCCTGGCTACTGCTGGGGAGGAGGTGAAAGGCTGGGGCAGGGAGCCATCCACAGCTGGGGCAGGGGTATGAGCCTCTCCTCCCAGGGCAAGGAGTGCTGCATTAGGGTAACAGGTCCAGGAGGGCCTCTGTGAGACGGTGGCCTGAATGGAGGTAGGGGCAGGCTGGGAAGAAGCCTAGAGCCAGTGTGGCAGCTGAGACAGACGTGGGCTTAGTGACTGAGGAACAGCAAGGAGATGAGGGAGGGCCCTGCTGGAGTCCAGGCTATGCCAGCAGAATTTGCACCCTCTGCCCCTCTCCACATGCAGACCACTGGCCTCCCCTTCTCTGCAGCACTTGCAGAACTGAAAAAGGGGAAATGGAGTCACAGGTCAGCCAACCTAAGGGGACCTCTTAGAGATGGCCATCCGGCCCTAAGAGGGGAGGGGCCTCTCTGAGGTGAGAGTGAGTTCTGACTCCAGCCCTGCCCCTGTCCCCGCTGCCACCAACCTGGGATCTCAGAAGCCAGCCTCCCCCTCCCACACACACACATGTACCCACCTTTCCTCCCCCAGCTGGCGGTGTCACACACATCCTCTAGGCACAGCCGCTTTCATCTTTCAGCAGCTTTGATGGCACAGTGTCCTCGTTGCAGGAGGAGTTTAACCTGCAGCCTCCACTGCAGGGCCCAGCTCTGCCTTCTGGGGCCGGCCCTGGAGACGGAGCCTGGGATTGCGTGCAGACAGCCCAGTGCCTGCCTCCCCTGACCATCCCACTTCAGTCACCTGCCCCAGGGCCCATGGGACCTGATCTTCAGCTAGGATATGAGTAGCACAGGGGAGGAAGGCCAGCTCTTCCCATTCTGGACATTCTGCTTTGGCTGTTGCCACCTGAGATCCTCTGTCCATACCAGATACCCCATGGCACATCTCAGACCCAAAGCCTGCACCCAGGGAGGTTCGCTGCCCAGGGCAGGACTCCGTTCCTTAGAGTACAGTCTGTTGAGAGCAACATGGTCCCTCTCCAACACACAGATACCTGACACCTGGCTCTCCTCATCCCCACCTAGGCCAGTGCAGCAACCCAGGACCAGATCAGGACTGAGGACTGAGCTCCAAGGTTCCCTACTATAGACCTCGGTGCAGTCCATTCAACTCATTTCAGCAGTGCCTACTGTGTGCCAAGTGTTGCGCTGGAGTCTAGAGATCCGGAATGAGCTCCCAGTCAGCCTGGTGCACACCCATGGCAGCCAGTCTGTTTTGCATTTGCAGTAACAGGTACCCACAAAGGCCACCTCTTTCCCTACACCCAAACACCTACACACAGGCGACAGTGGACAGTGGAGGGGACAGATGCTCTGAGCACATTCCCAGGTGACTACTCGGCAACCTTCAGTTACTCCATGAACCCTCACTGAGCTCCTGCCAGGAGCCAGGGCCTTTGCTGGCTGATTCTGGGGACAAAGATGACCCAGACATAGTCCCTGGCTTAGAGGAGGCAGGCATTGATCCATAGGGCACAGGGGCTCTGGCACCCAGACAGCTGTCTCAGCCTAGGTGTTGCCTGATAGAGGGGCCCTGTGAGCTTCCTCAGGGCAAGAAGGCAAGGCATGCCAGGGAGGGCGCAGCAGGAAGGCAGGAGAGCCCATGGGCCACGCTGCAGGACTGGTGAGCTAGGGCTTGGCCCCAAGGCCAGGGCATGGCGCTGGGCCCCTCCACGCTTCACACCACCTCCCTTCGCTTGGTCCCAGAGCCTGGCTCTCCTGCCCTGCCCTTCTCTGGTCTCGCCTGTTTCCCAGGCCTCTGATCACTGAGAGTCCAGGCCTCTTCTCGGGCCTGTCTCCATTTGCTCCCTGATGATCTCAGCCTGTCTTGTGCCATTGACACCATCCAAATGCCAGTGACTCCCTACATCTGCCTCCAGCCCAGACCACCTAGCATCTTTGCTGCTGTTCTGTGCCCCTCCACTTAACCTGCCCAAGCAGCTCTTGCTGCCGCCTGTTCCGGCTTGGCATGGGCAGCGCCATCCTTGCCAGTCTGCCTCCCTGGGCAGATAAGAAGTGCTCAGCATACGCGTGACAGGTGGATAAAAGAGTGCAGAGGCTCAGAAGTAAGGTCTTTGTGGCATCTCAATGGCTGAGATGAGGCAGGAACTGCAGAGGTGACCAGATGTCCAGCGTGTCCTGGGAAGGGCAGGAGGAAGCACTGCCACGGAGCAGAAGGGATCTCTGTCTCTTAGCACCCTCCCCACCCCCGCTGTCAAGCACCCAGAGAGCCCACAGCTGGGCTAGGCAGGGCCCCACAGCTCCAGACCTGGAGACAAGGCCTGCACCCCAGCAGGCCCAGCTCCACATGTCAGGGAGGCTCCAGGGTGGTGGGCTCAGCCACCTGGGGTCCACATAATCTTGGTGCAGCTGCCCTTCTCTGCAGTGGATGGAAGGGCTTGGCCAGTGCAAGTCCTGCTCTGGGTGTACTGCAGCTGCTGGTGGCCACCGTCCCTGCCTGGGTGCAGGCGTGCTGCTAATAGGGAGGGGGAGGGGATGCAGCTGTCCGGCCAGGCCGGCCCCTGAGACCCAGCAGGAAGGCAGTGGTGGTGCTAGGGCCTGGGCTCTGGAAGCCATGGGCCTGGCGTCTCCATGCCTGCTTGTTTGAGATGGGCTGCAGTCCTCTATGGAAGGACAAGTGTGGCACAGTCTCCTGCCCCTCCCTCGGGACCCTCATGATGCTCAGCACAGAGCTCTAGCTTGGCCCTCATGTCTTGGTTGGGCCTGGGCAGGGCAGTGACACCATCTTGGTGAAGAAAAACCAGTCTTGTCCTCAGACTAGACCCTGGGGTGTGCCAGCCTGAACCAATTCTCACCAGACCACTTGTGCTGGGAAAGGAACTGTGGGTGCTGCTTGTGGGCCCAGGGAATGGCACAAACGCCCAGGGTGCCACCCCCCAGGCAAAGGTGGATGGGGCTCGTTGGCAGCTGTCCCCCACCCAACAGGGCAAGGGCAGAGTGTGAACCATGTCCTGTCCCCCAGCCTGGGGTTTGCAAGGTTGGGGGCAGGAGCCTCGGAGCTACTGATGCAGGTCTTTCACCGCCTGAGTCTCCTCATTCCTAACAGCTAGCAAGTGTCTGTGCTGAGAAAAAGCCCAGGAAACCTTGTTCCATGATGAGGCGGCAAGGACCAGATGGAATCTTCCAGATCCTTGCAGCCACTCCCCATCCCAGTTGGGCCCACCCCATGTGCAAGTACCAATCTGGCCAGGGGCTCACACCTGCTACTTTTATTCCTTGTGAGACTTTTGGGAGCACTTCACAATGTTAACCTGCCTTCAAACCCATGAGGGGGGGTAAACTGTTCTCCCCCGTTTTCTAGGTGAGAAAACTGAGGACAGGGGCACAAACTAACCTGTCTGACCAAGCAGCAAGGAGTGGAAAAGGTGAGGTTTGCCTGGCAATTTGCAATCTGGTCCCTTGGAAATGGAGACTGAGCCCACACTTTGCTGGAGCTCTACCCCACCTCCCGTGGGCCTAAGGTGAGGTCCCCAGAGCTCTACTTTCTAAACACTGTCAATCAGTGCCCCGTCCCCCAGCATTTCTTGCCTACATGACAGCTGGGAATGGCTTGCCTCCCATCTTGTCTAGTCCCACTGGTAAGCTCTCAAAAATTCAGGTCTGTGCCACTCTTAAAATTGTTCCAGGGCTCCCCATTGCCTTAAAGCTTTCAAAAAAAAAAAACCCCAAAAACCAAAATCAACCTCCTAGTGGCCCAGCACCTAAGGACTTCCATGTTGCTCCTGCAGTCCTGGACACACCAGACACCTCAGGCATGGGTACCTTTGGCAAAGCAATTTCAGTCCACCTGTCCAGAGAAGGCAGAGTGCAGATGCAGCCACAGGGCCACCGTGGCCATAAGACTCCATAGAAAACATGGAGCTCCAGGAACGTTTTCCTGTTTCCAGAAACAAGGACCTTCTGGCAAACTAAATGTATAGTATGCAAGACAAGAAATTGAAACTGCCTCTCAGCAGGCCCCAAATACTTGCAGTGAGGCTGACATTCTGATCCCCTCTCCACTCCATCTTCCCAAAGGCTACTGCAACTCTCCACAAAGTGCTCAGAGAGTGAACCTACCAGGGAAAAGTCAGGCGCCAGGAACAAAACCTGTGCCCAATGAGTCACCTTGCATTTCACAATCAGCGTAATAAACTCCAACCCACGTTCCCCCAAACATGTCAGGAAGGGCTGCGGAAAAAAGATGTCCCTTTAATAAAACGTTATCAACATATATCGTACACAAACTACAATGTATCATAATTACTTTTTTCTTCCTCTCGTAATTCAGAACCAGACTACAAGGTAAGAAAAAACACAGAAACAGCTACAATGTTCCCAATAATCCGCACAAGGTCTTTTTTCAGGCAGATGGTATCTCACATAATATGATATACATGGGTCAGAGAGGGGAGGTAATAAAACAAAGACCAGCTACAGGGGAGGGGAGGGCAGAGAAGGGAGTGTAAATGTACAAAGAATTCAGTGTCTTCCAGGGCAAGACACAAAGGTTTCCATGGGGCTGAAGTGAGGGAGGCCGTGAGTCACCCCTCCTAGGAGGGGGCAGGCTCCACCGTCAGGTTTGTCGGTTTTTTGAAAATAAAAACAGGACCGGAAACAGCATGTCTGTTTGTTTGCTGGTGCTCCCCCCACCCCCCTAGCTATGCCGAAGTCTTTCCATCCAGTTCCAAGCATATACAGAGCAATTCTGGTCAATAGGCCATCTTTGAAAAAGGATGCATAAAGAGAAAAAACAAAAAACAACCAAACAGAACAAAAACCAAAACCAAAAACCCCCCAAAACCAAAGCTCCAGCCCACCCTGCCCGTGCACACGACAACGATGTGAGGATCACGGAACCAGAATGTGGAGGTCACAGTTTCCATGCCCCAGGTCATAGCCATCCTGTAGGTGGGCCTCTCCTACTCTGCTCTGGGCCCCCACTCTGCTGGCAGGACTCTCGCTGGGAAGATGGGTGGGGGCTGAGGAGGGGCTGGAGAGGCCGGGAGGCCGGGCAGGAGGTCCAGGAGGAAGCAGTCCTGGGAACACATTGCCATTCGCCAGGTCACAGGGACAGTCTCAGCTGCGGCAGGTCGGTGGTGTGGTCCTCTGGCCACACGATGGGGGGATGGGCTGGGGGGGGTCCAGAGGTGCTGCCGTTGCCAACCAAGCCAAAACAAAGCAGATTCCCACCCCTCCCTTGCCCAGCACACAAACCCAAAACCCCAAGCGGAAAAGGGTGACTTCCTTTCCTTGCTTTCCAAAAACAGCTTTTTAAAGAAACCACCAATTGTAAACTGTCCAGTTTATTATTATTATTTTTAGATGGCTACAAAGACAGTGTGACATCTCACACCTAGACTAGCTTTCCTGGTGGAAGGGCTTGGGGACAGACAGACAACAGGGCTTGTGGTGTTTTCTTTTTTCCTTTTTTTTTTCTTTTTTCCTTTTTCTTTTTTTTTTAAAGAAGAGAGCAAAGAGGTTGATTTGGATGGGGTGGAGGGCTTGCTAGAAGCTTCCATTAAAAAAAAATTCCTCCAACCCCCCCCTGAAAACAAATAAAAAAATCCCAGCAACGGTAAAACCCCAAACAAAAAAACAAAAAAGTGTCATGTACAGAAAAGGTCCTTTTGGAAAAGGGCAAGGGGTGGGATTTTTCTGGTCACTGACTTGAAATATATTTTTATTGAGTTTTGTCCTTCATGTTTTATGGAATAAAAAGTTCGGCCATTTTATTGCATGAAACTAAAATTGGGAAAGGTGGGGGAGTAGGGGAGGAGCAGAGGGGAACAGGAGATGCCCTCCCCTGGCTCCTGGTAACGACACCTCACTTCTTCTTGCATAATTTCTGGCATCTTCCGCTTGCAATGCCGGCTCTCAGAGTCTCGGAGAGGGGGGTCACACACTCATCGTCATGCTTGGAGAATACTGCAGGGGAGAAGCAGAGGGTGGTTGTGAGGGCAGGGCAGGCATGGGCTCAGTGAGGTGCCCACAGCCTGCTGAAGTCTGGTGGCACACAGCTGAACAGAGCCAGGCGCAGGGTTTGGCTGGGCTGGGGATGCACAGGGCGCTTGGCAGGAAGGTGCTGAAGGCCACCTCTCGGAGCAGCCTGTGCCAGTCAGGAACGACAGCAGCTGATGTGGCCTCCCACTCCTTTCCTGCTGAGTCACCCCTTCTGGGAAACTGAGATAGCAGGGACTAGGGCACAGTGAGCCAGGCCTCTACCAACGGTGCCCTGAGCTGAGGGCCAGCCTGGGCTTCTTGGAAGCTGCCTTCTTCAAACATGACCATGCAGTGAAGCCCTCTGTGGAGAGGAGATGGCCAGACCTTTGGTGCTGAGGCCTCCGGAAGTCCCTGGACACATGAACCTTCCTCCCCCGGAAAGATGTTAAGTGGACCCCAGGGGCAAAGCTGCCCCAGACTCAGCCCATGGCCTTCCCAGCCACTTCGGCTGATTAGTGTCAGAGGTGTCCAGCCTGCAGGAGTCCCTCCAGGAGGAGGCCAGGGCTCTGCACTTGTGTGGACAAGTAACCCAGGTGAAAGGATCACAACATGGCTGTATGCCACAGCTCAGTAGGAGGCCAGGACCACATGGCTCCACAGCTTGCTAGATGGAGTCCCCAGGCCTGGGGTCAGAAGGGGACCAGGGATTAAAGGAGCCCCCAGGGGGTGGGTTGGGGCTCACATTGTCGTTCTGGAAGGAGTGGAGGAAGTTCCCTCCCAGCTCGCCGTCATCTCGAGGGGTGCCTGGAGGATTGCTAATGCCACTTATGTTGTTAGGAGAATTCTGTGGAAAGAAGACAAGGGAAGGGGTGAGCCTGTGCCTGACAACCTGCCCTCATGGGTGGGAACTATCAGGGAGTGGACATGGAGGGCACACTCACTTTTGGAAGTCCATCTATGTCACCCGACCCTGAAGAAAAGAAGAATCTAATTCAGTTTTTCTGTTTTTAAAATATTTATGTATGTGTTTGTATTTATTTTTGAGAGGGTCTCACGATGTAGCCCAGGCTGGACTTGAACCCATGATCTTCTTGCTTCAGGCTCCCAAGTGCTGGGATCACCGGTGTAGGCCACCATACCAGGCCCCATTCAAGTTCTTGCTCACTCTCCCATGGAGGAGTCCGCAGCCTCTGAGGGGATGAGGATCCCTCCCTCCCTGGCCTCCTTAGTTCCAAGCCCTTCCACTCGAATCTCACACTATCTCTGTACAGACAAACTCCTGTCTGGGTAGCATCTTTCTCTCAGTATCTTTCTATGCACCCTGCAAAGGCCAAGACTATGCACCAGGCCTACGTGGGCAGGAGCTGAGGCCAAAAGCAGGCTTCCCAGCAGGCCGGGTAGAGTGGCACACGGCCATGTTTGGGGCTTACCTAACGATCCATTCATGTGGTGTGGCTCCATGCCGCTCATGCCTCCCATTGGGCCATCTGAGCCAGGACCCATTGGGAACTGAAAGAGAAACAGGAGTTGTGGCTCAGTGGGCCCAGACCCTTGGCATCCCTCTCATGACTCCCATGCCCAGTGAGCTCTTCAAAGCCAACTAGCATCTTCATGGGCACAGCCCATGGGCCACGGCTGCTCATGGCACCTCTGTTGTGGCGTTCTCTCCTCACACATGCTCTGTTCAGGCACTGGATGCCTGGGTGGCTGGAGCAGGCTCCTTGCCTCCCCTGTAAGTGCTGCAGGGCACAAGGGCTCGCTCGTTCCTGTGTACCAGGCAAAGGAACATACCCATGAGGCCCAAGGCCATCCAGTCCATGAAGAGGCAGCTCTTAGCCTGAACTCCTGGCTCCCCTCACAGGGCTCATCAGCCACAGCAATGCAAACAGGTGTACGACCACCACATCAGGCCGTGTGGAATTATTTACTTTCCACCTGCACTTTACAGATGAGGGAAATGAAGCAGAACACAGAAGAGCTTTGCAGTCTCCCACACCAAACTGATGGTGTAGACGGATCTGGGCTGAGAGGGATCTGCTACCCTGCACTCCAATCAGGACTGCCTCAATTACTAAACTCAACTTCAACTCTTAAAGCTGGAGAGGTTACCTCCCACCGCCACAAGCTGCTAGGCTGGGGCAGGGCAGCTGGGTCCAGTCCAGAGAGTCACAGCCTGTGAGGCAAAGTGGGTATCAGGCAGGAGGGGGTGGGCTTGGTGGAATGGAGCACTGGGGGCACCTGGCCTTGACTGGGTACTGAGGACACAGAGCCGAGGCACACCTACGCCATAGCTTACAGGAGCTCATGGATTCCCAGCCACCCCACAGGACAGAGGGCTGAGGTGCTAAGTTCCAAAGACAGCTGCTGCCAAGGCCCCGCTGCAGCGTCAAACAGCAGCAGCAAAATCACAACAAGCTACATGGAAGCGGTGGCAGAGAATTCCCATAACTGAGGGGGAGTTTTAGCAGACCTGGTCACAGAAGCCATCTCAGGGCTCCTGTGTGTGAAAGGCCACATAGCAGTGGCAGCACAGAGGGCCAGGGCAGAGAACAGGGCACAAGGAGTCAAGTCTGGTGACTCCAGCGCAGGGCTACCCATGAGCCACTTCACCATGCCCTTCACTCACCCCAGGCCACTTGGGGTGCAGCATCCTTGCTTCCCCTGTGGCTTTTACTCCCAGGTTTTGAGGCACATTTTCCCATCTGGCAACAAATTTTGTGCTAATTAACTCAAATGATAACGAGGATGAGGGGGACCAACTTTTCAGGGCACAGCCATACCAGACCAAAAAATCCCCTAACACACTAACATAATATACACTTATACACATGTAGTATTATTTTAACAAATATGTCATTATTTTAACATAAACATAACATATAAATCAGGCAACTGTTTGAAATTGTATGTTATTGTATACTTTTTGTGTATTTTTTAACATCTTTATTGAGATATAATTTATATACCATATAATTGACCCATTTCAAGGGTACAATTCAGTGGTTTTTAGCGTTATCACCACAGTCAATCTTAGAACATTTCCATCACTCCAGAAAGAAACCCTGTACCACTAGGAGGCATTCCTCAGTACCCCCAGCCCTCAGCCTCAGGCAACCATTAATCTATTTTCTGTTTCTGTAGATTTGGCTATTTTGGACATTGCATATAAACAGAATCGTGTGACCTTTTGCAGCTGGCTTTTCCCACTTAGCACTTCAAGGTTCATCTATGTTTCTGTACAAATCAGTATTTTATTCCTTCTTCTGGACAAAAAAAGTCCCCTGAATGGATATACCATGTTTTACTTTTCCATCTGTCGGCTGATGATACATTCAGGATGTTTCCACTTTTGGCTACTGTGATTAATGCTACTATGTCTATTCATGTGCAAGTTATTGTGTGGGCATTTGTTTTCATGTCTCTCAGATAAGATACCTAGGAGTGTGACTGCCAGGTCACATGGTATTCTGCTTGACTCTCCTCAGAACTGCAGACTGTTTTCCATAGCAGCTGCACCAATTGACATTCCCACCAGCAGCGTATGAGGGCTTTGATTTCTCCACATCCTCCCCAACATCAGTCATGTCTGTCTTTTGCACTGTAGCCATCCTAGTGGGGGAGAAGTGCCACCTCCCTGTTTTTTAATTTGGATTTCCTAATGACCAACGATGCCAGCATCTTTTCATGTATTTATTGGTTATTTGTACACCTCTCAAGAAATATCTATTCAGATCATTGTCCCGTTTTTTCAGTTGGGTTGCCTTTTTATTATTGAGTTGTAACACTTCTTTATATATTTTGGATCCAAGGCCCTTATCAGATATATGATTTGAAAATATTTTCTCCATTCTGTGGGTTGTCTAACTTTTGATCTTTCTTTCTTTTTTTTTTTTTTTTGAGATGACTCCATTATGATATTTCCCAGGGTAGCCTTGAACTCTGGGGCTCAAGCCATCCTGCCTCAGCCTCCAAAGTTAATGTGGCTACAGGAGTGCGCCAATGGCTGTTACCTTTTTTTTTGGTTGTTGTTTTGAGACAGGGTCTCGCTATGCAGCCCCAGCTGGCCTGGAACTCTCTGTGATGTCCAGGCTGGCCTCGAACTTACAGTGATCCTCCTGCCTCAGCCTCTCAAGTGCGGGGATTATAGGCATGTCCTTCTTGATGGTGTCCTTTGAAGCACAAAAAGTCCAATTTATCTTTTTTGCCTTGTTCCTGGTACTTTTGGTATTGTATGTAAGTAGGTTTGCTTAACCCAGGTCATACAGATTTTCTCTCTCCTACATTTCTTCTGAATGTTTCATAGCTTTAGCCCTGACATTCAAGTCCATGATCTATTTTGAGCCAATTTTTGTGTACTGGTATAAGGAAGGAGTCCAACCTCATTTACCTCCCTGTGGAAACCCAGTTGTCCCAGCACCACTTGTTTGTTGTATATAATTTACTATTCTGTACATAAATGCTATCGTTTAAAAAAAACAACAGGGCTAGTTAACAGTAGCAAGTAATAGGTGAACTAGTTAAATTAATGATACATGGGGGAAAATGGAGCATTATTATAATGTTTCTGTCTTCTCATTCAGAAGTTTACAGGAAGATCCCAGGGAATATTTTTGCTCAGCTTCCTTTTCCAACATGTGAATAGCCTGTAGCCATCAGGACATCTTTTTTTTAATGCAGTGGTAAAACTGAATATAGTCAAATGTAAAACTCACTCCCCTGCCTCTCTGCCCTTATCAAGCCCTCGTTAGACTGATTCCTGTGTCAGATCAGTGTAACACCAAATGATCTTCTCCATGATGCATAGAGAGTAATTAGACCTTCACTTATTAGCAGGGGCTCAGGAGTGGGTACGAATTACTTCTAGCTCCTCAAGACACATACCCACCTTGTGTCTACAGGCTGGCTTTGACCAGCTGCCTGTCACTCAGGGGCTTCCCATCTACAAGTTCATCAGAGAGGCCATTCCTGCCTCTCCATTTATAAACACCAAAGCACACGTGTGATGAATGTCATGATCAATTAAACCTCTTTTTCCCAGGGAAAATGGTTTTAAAGCACAGAGGTAATGTGAAGTTGTGAGATTCAAGTTGGATTCCAAGTAAGTTACAGCTTTAATAAAGAAACCGAGAAAGTCCTGTTTAACTTGGCTGCCCTTTCTTGTGACATTTTTTTGAGTTCTCATGCAGTCTCATTTCCAAAAAATGAGTCATTATTTCTGTGGTCTGAGGTTCTGCTGCAACCCCCACATGACATTGAGCATTCAGGTGCAGCTGGGTCACCCTCTCTGGGCTCCTGAGGGCCTCTTCAAAGATGATCAGAGTCTCTGAGAAAGAGTGTACACTTCTCTCTTTGCATCACCCCACTCTTACCTCAGTGGTTGTCCAGATTAGAGACAGGCATCCTTCTGGTATCACAGATTAAAAAATAAAAGTTTTCCTGGGAAGCCAATATTTTAATATCTTTTCTATGGCCAGCACAATGACAGCTTGTGGGCCTATGTCTGAGGTGTTCTTTCTTTCTATGAAGTTCTTCTGCATGTGCTGAGGAAGTTGAAAAGTGACCTAAACTTTCATCATGAAAGCTGGTGTCACAGGTAGGCACATTACACACTTTGTGGCAGTGCTGGGTACAAGGTGCACAGAGCATTTTAGCAGGTAAGATGTTTTTATTCTCTTTGTTAAGAAGCTTACAAACTAAATGAGGGTTGCCAAAATTAATAGTATACTGTTGGTCAAATATGCTGATAAGCAATGCCTAGTTTGTGTTTGGATAGGAGAACAACATTGTTCTAGGTTTTCTGCAGTTTCATTAAAATCTTCACAGAAATCAAGACAACTTAAAACTCTAGTTTTGAAATCAAGGTATGTAAGTCCTTTAGGAGCTTGTTTTTTGGTTTTGTTTTGGTTTTTTTAGTGGGTGCTGAGACTTGAACCCAGGGCCTTGGGCATGCTAGGCAAGTGCTCTACCTCTAAACTACAGTCCCAGGTAGTCATGACCTTGTTTGTAGTGCCATGATTTGATATACTGTAAAGCATAATCATTGACAAGATCAGTCAAAATCAACTCTACTTAAGAAGATGAGACATTTGTTATCAAAATTTCCCCTCCTTTTTGTTTGTACACAGGACTTTGAGTTGCAAACTCTCAATCAGGAAATGTAACCTTCTCAGTTCATAGGGCAATGAGCAAATGAAGTGCTAATGGTGCTCATTTCAGGGTATGCCCAAGCTAATTTAATGACCACATTCCTATTTTCTTTGCAGTCCTTGGGGTTGAATCCCCCAGGGCCTCAAACATACGAGGCAAGTGTTCTACCACTGAGATGCACCCTCAACCACCTTCTCATTTTTGAGACAGGATCTCATTAAATTGTGCAGACTGTGTCTGGCCTTGAATAGGTGATCCTCCTGCCTCAGCCTCATGGCCACTATTTTTGACTGAGCACTGGTGTCTCTTTGGAGGATATAAAGACGTTTTGCTTCACAAGGATGTGCTGGTATCTCTGTGCACTTGGAAGATTCGGCCACCACTGTGCTTCCACATCCCCCCATGCCCACCCTGAGTTCCTGTCTTCACACCATGCAGTCCAGCCCATTTGGGTTCTTTACTGCCCTGGGCCAGCTGTGTGTGTCCTTCCATCTGTCACTAAAATAACACGGTCGTTTTGCTTTTTCAGTGATGTCTGGGTCATGCTGGTGCTGGCATTGTCCCCGTTCTCATTTTCATAACCTGAACCATCAGAAACAGGGTCACGATATTCGCAATGTTAAAACAAATGCAGCGCCGTTGACACATACATGAGAGTCAATCTGTAGCAGCAGCCAGAAGCAGCTGTGATGGCCTGGGCCTGCTGCACACTGGAGTGGCAGCACTCAGGATAGAGCACCGTGACTCATGCCTGCCAGTGTGCCAGGTAGGGAAATATGGTGACAGTGACCATGGGAAGGGATGATCTATGCCAGGGCCATTTGACGCAGCAGTGCTCTCCACCTCATCTTCTGGGCCTCTGATGGGTTTAATCCTTTTCTACCTAACATTTTGCATTCATTGCTCCAAACCAGGACCTTGTCCTGGAGCTTCTTCAGGATGCAGAATTTTTAGTTCTAAAACCTGAATGACAGGCCACTCCAGTAAGGAGGCAGAGAGGAGGCTGGGGTGGTGGGACAGAGGACTATAGAGCAGACAGCTTCCCACGTGGCCCCGGTGAAGGAGGCAGCCCATGAACACAGAGCACAGCCAGCAGGGAAATGTGTGCAGTACCCAGGGCTGGGTGCAGCTCAATGGCAGAGGATAGGCTCAGCCTGTGCAAGGGCCTGGGTTTACTCCCTAGCATCAAAACAAGCAAACAGACAAACACGTGCAGTATCCAGCCCAGGGCATCCCACAGGCATCCCACATGGGATGGTTTGGGAGTCGCCACAGGAAAGGGGTAACAAAACCAACCAGCGTGTCCCCAAAGGCCCTGTCTCCTTCGACCAGGCTCAAGACAGCTCTGGGCCCCCGTGACCTCTGATCCAGGCCCAAAGCTCCCCAAGGGGCAAGGTTAGATCACTTCACCTCCCACCTACACACAGAGGGAGGCGATGAGGGAGCTGGGCAGCTTCTCTGCAGAGCTAAGTCAGATCAGGCTCCAATCTTGGGGAGCTACTAGCTGGATGGACAGGTAAGGTCCGCGCAGTGGACGCACGGGATGTGGGAGGGAGCAAAGGCTCTTGGGAACCAGAACAGATTCTGGGATTGGAGCTGCAACATCCTTCTGAGGTTGGGATTTTGAGGCGGGGAGAAGGTTATGAGAGTACAGCCTCGGTGCAGGCCAAGAAGCTGCCAGGTACAGGGGTCACAGAGTTCACAGCAGCAACACACGGTAGCTGGGTACCCAAATGAGCATCACATCCTGCTGGGGTGGCCTCAGGCCAGGAGGCAGGTTGACATGGGGACAGAGGGACTGCCCACAGTGGCACAGCCAGCCAGCGGAGCAGGGACTAGGCTAGAGCTGCCTGCAGCCTGGTGCTTCTCCTCTCCAGCACCCTCACACTGACCAGAGGGGTGGGACTCACCCTGGCCAGCTATGAAACAGGGACCAAATAACCCAAGAGTTAATCACTCTTCTGACCGTTTGTTTTATTCATCTTTGGCAACAAATGGCTGAAATCAATTAGACTTGCTTTCACCTCAGCTGATGAAGTTAATTATGATTTGTTATGGTATCTAGTATGTAAATGAGTAGAAAGCAGACTTACGTTGGACCGGCTGCCTCCAGGCGGCACAGGATTAATCATTGTGTAGATGTTGTCACTGGAATTTGTTGAATCTGTAGAACAGTGGAAACCCGCAAGTTGAGGTGATTAATTCATTTCTTAATTAAAACAAACTCGTGGCACTTGAACTCATTCTTTTGTATTTTATCACCTAAAATTCCCTCTAAGTACCACCATTTTCTGGCTAATTTGTATTTAATGAAGATTCACAAAGTTTTTAATCACAGAAAAATTCAACTGTGCAAACCACTCAACCACAAAACGAAGGATTTCAGGATGTCTGGGCAGCAGTGTGCACATGGCATAGGAGACTGCAGGCCCACTCTCCTCTCCCCACTGACTGGGACAATCTGGGAGCAGGAAGGACACCACCTATGAGGGCCCATAGCCCGGCTCAGGGGCTTTAATCCAACCAGGGAAGGGAAACACTACAAATTACCCAGGGGCCATCTTGCCCGGCTGAGGGGGCAGGAGGGGGAAAGGACAGGGCTGCAGACATATTACCATATGGAGTGGGTGAACGTGACCCAGTGTGAATGTAGGTCATGCAGCTCATCAAAATGCAGCAGAGAAGGGAGCTGGAGTGGGAGCTGAGGACCACAGCTGCTGCTGGCTCCATCCCTGCAGCTGAGTAGCTTCCCTGGATGGGGAGCTAAGAGTGGGGTGGGGAGACTCCCTCTGTCATTCCACTTAACCAGAAAAATGTCCTTAGGAAATCAGCTAACATGCTTCTATCAGAACAGCCACTATTTCCCAGGCAGAAGTCCTGCCTTCTTTTCTTTTATTCTGGGATGAGGAGGAATTGTATGCTATGTCCCTTCTGGCTGGCTGATAAGCTATTCTTAGCCAGGAAAGAGAATTATGATGCCATGTGTGCATGCGTGTATACGTGCCCAACGTGTATGCATGCATGTCCTCTTCTGATTAAAGAAAAAGAGACTGGGATCTCCTCCCCTGAGGACCAGAAATCTAGGGCTCTGGAAACTCAGGAGAGATCACACCTTAGAATCCAGGTTGCAGGCAGGAGAGCTCTAAAGCCCTTTTGCAAGGGAGGCCCACTGCAAAGCAATGCCCACATAGGACAGGGTTCTCCCTAACAAGAGGGAGCCAAGGGCAACAGGATTCCTTTTTCCCACACCTCTCTGCTCAGCCTTGTTCTTTATAAGGCAGTGCCCAAGAATGAGAAGAGGTGTCACTCTCTTGAGGCCACATAGCAGGCTGGGGGCATCAAAATCTAACAGCCTCCTAAATCCCTAGACGTCACACTGCTGGGTGGAAAATGTGCTGCTCAGGAATCAGGGGCTAAAAGGTCAGACTATGCACCCAGGCCCTCAGGGACCCCTAGAAACTGCCACCCTGTCCTTCAGAACCCCTTTCCCTTTCCCCTCGAGCCCTCTTACCCGCAGGACTAGGCATGATGGGTGTTCCTGGAGGGCCGCCACCGCCAGGGGGTCCCTGAGATGAAATAAAAACTGGCATCAGTCACCCTCAGTGACCACAGGCCTGGGGAGGCTGCCATGTTCCTTCCCAGTGTCTGGGCTGGCCTGGCATTCACTTCTTGCTGGGCCTTGTGCTTGCTCAAAGCCGGAGCATGTACAGCCAAGGGCAACTGGACTGGCATTTCCCCTTCCTGTCTTCAAGCGGGTGTGTACACACACACATGCTCATACACAAGCCAACTGTGGTGAGCTGCAGGCCAGTACGGGGAGCCACAGGCCGCTGGGCACCCCATGCCCTGAAGGAGCCCACTCCCAGGTCTTGTTTGGGGACAGCAGGGCCACCCCAGGCTTGTACAGATGCCTGAACACTGACAGCAAGCCCTAGCAGTTTGGAACGCATGCTCAGTATGTATTTTGACAGGGAACAGGACAGGACTCCAAGTCAGTCTCCTGTCATACGAATGGTCATATGTGCGGGACAGGCAGCGCCCATGGCCACACTTACCACGTAGGTACCGGGTGATGAGGAGGAATATGGGATCTGCAAACAAGAGGCGAGGAGCCATGTGTTGGAGTCATCTCCCCTGGCAGGCAGTGCCCCTTCACTTCCAAACCCTCATGGGGATACAGCCATTCTTCTGAGCAAAGGCCCCAGGACCCCATGAGCTAGCTGCCCTATCACTCCTCCTAGGAGGCCAGGGACATGGGCAAAGCCCGGGCCTCACGGCCATGCTGCAACAGCTCTGGGTGCCTGGGGCGAGGGGCCTAGGAGTCCGCCTGGGTGGGAGCTCACTCGGGAGCATGTCATCCCCCAGCGGCCTCCTCTCTGGCCTGTTCAGCAAGAGCCCTTACCACCCCTTCCTCGGAACGCTAAGACCTAGCCCTGCTAGGAGAAAATGGGCCTAAACATTTTTTTTGACCCCCTCCCCGAGCCCCAGTTCTCAGCTTAAACTGGGGAGCTCGTGCAGAGGGCCAGGTAGGATAGGGCCAGCCCGGATGACACCCCCACATTACTCCCAGACAACCTGGAGGCTCAGGGGGAATCCTACTGCACATCCCCTTTGGGATAGAAGCCACCCTACACCCAGAACCTCTTCCCTGCAATACTCACTGAGTTAGCACTGTTGGGATTGGGCCAGGGTCTGCCAGCTCCCGGGCCCCTGAGAGAGGGAGAGACAGGGACAGTGAAAACGGTGCTACAGACTCTGAGGGGTGGAGCAGCAGGGGCAGAGTGAGGGGGCTGACATCAGTGACCAAAGTCTTCAGACAGTCCTAGGTCCTAGGGGCCCTCTGGCTCTGGTATGGTAATGGGCACTTCCACGGACAGAAATCTATGTACACCTTTAAGTTATAAGCAAAATACGCCCATTACATAATGCGTATAAAACCGTATGTAAAATTTCTTCTGCATGTGCATTTTCCTAGGAGCACAGCCCTCAGAACCTCACAAGTTAAAAATCAAGGAAGTGCTAGAGATAGAGGCTGGAGTTCAAATCCTGACTCAGTGAGAGCTGTGTGAGCCTGAGCAAGTCACTTTACCTCTCTGTACCTCAGTGGCCTCACTGTGAGGGGAGACATAACAACTGCCTCTCGGGTTGCCAGGAAGATCAGGTGAGCTGCCCCCTGGAGCAGGCCCAGCACTGCCTGGCGCACACAGGCCCTGCACAAGGCTGAGCTCTCACTCCCAGGTTTGTTAACACTCTCATCCTGCTCCTGAGGAGACTGAGGTCCAGGGAGAACCCAGCGCCAGCTCCTTTCATGAGCTCTGTGGGGTGCCAGCAGAAGGTGGGGAGCCCTGGGCCCTGAGCCACTGGCCGGGGCCTTTTTGCCTTACATGTTAATCCCGGGCATGGCGGGGCCGAGGGAGTTGGGCGGTGGTCTCATGCCGCTGCCGTAATTCTGCAACGATAACCAAGGGTCAGTCTATGAGAAGGAGAAGGGGAACCGGAGAGAGAAGGAGAGAGGGAGACAAACACAGAACATAGCGAGAGGGTTAGTCTGTGCAGAGGAGCTGATGACAAAATACAATACATTCTTTCCAAAACGGGGTGGGGAGGACCAGGTGGCAGGAACCACAATGACAAGCCAGCACAGAGGGAGAGTCACAATGGTCAATGTGCTTTAGGGGCCTCAAGATGATGTGCTCAAAAACGTGTGGCTGTTCAGCAAGCTACTGGTTGGCAACTTCCCCACAGGCCTGAGGCAGGTGACAGGGATAGGGCTGGTCTCATGGCTGACTGGTGACAGAAGCCTAAGCTTACACTGAGGGAGCAGGGGAGCAGGGGCTCAAGTGGCAGCACCTCTGTGAGCCACCCCTGCCCACTTCATCCTACTGGCTCCCAGAATGCCCTGTAATGTCCCTTGCCATGGCCCATGCCACCTGCACTATGACCAGGCCACACATGTACCCCCACTCCTCCTACTGGACCCCTGGGTGCTCGAAGGAACTACACAGAAGCGACTGGCAAAGGAGGGAAGGAGCGAAAGCCCTGGAAGTAAACTGTGCCTGGCTGTGGTTTAAGCTCTGCCCTCTCGGGACCATGTGAAAGAAGTAGGTTGCTAGGGTTCTGCTGGCAAAGAAACAGCCAGCATGAGCTGCCCTTTTACTGCGTGCATAACACAGTTCTCCTTCAGTCTGTTACATGCTTGTAACAACCCCATGAGGTTGGCTAATACTTATTTCACAGAGAGGAGGCTGAAGGTCGGCCAACGGCAGAGCTGCCTGCAGGCCCCCAAGTCTGCATTCTCAGCCCCACCTCCGGCAGGAAAGGGACACAACTGGAAGGTAGAGAGCCAGAGCTGATGATGGGTCTTCATCCAGGGACTTTCTCCCAGATCTTGCTGCCATGGGGCCTTCTGCTCTGCCTGGTTGCCCAGAGGCCTGCAGTCTAGAGGAATGCCCAGACAGGCCAGGCTCACATTACAGACAGATGCCCCAGGTGGCACACAGAGCCTGCAACTTGAAGTCAGCACACAGGAGAGCTGGCCTCAGCCTGTCCACTTGCTGATGACTTTGGCAAACTTCATGAACAATGGCAATTCTTACTCCGTTCAGTTGTGCACATGCTGCATACGTACCACCTACACTTAATGGTCGCAGTAGCCTCCCTACTATTCCCACTTCCAAGATTAAAACCCTGAGGTGCAGAGGTAGCATGGCAGCCCCACTGCGTAGCCATGCACGGCTGAACAGGAACGAGGCCCTGCAGCCTGGTTGGCTTTAGGGCCACAAGGCCTTGTCTGTAAGATGAGGATGAAGCCCCAGAGTGGTTCCAACCTTACAGGGACCCACACAGATGGGAAGTGATGGCTCTGCAGTGCTGAGACCCAATGGGACGGTGTGGATTTGGGATGGCAGCAGCAAACCCACCCCACCCTTAATGCCGTCATGGCACTGTGGAGCATGGGCCTCACGCCCTAAATCCCCTTGGCAAACCAGGCCTGGCCCTGCACAGGAAGCTCGTCCCATCCCAGGTGGCCCTGTCTACTGTGCAGCTGGGCATTGGGAAAGGTCTTCCAAGAGGGTGAGAACTTCTCCGGGGACTGCGGAAGCCCACTCCTCTGCTGGCCTAGAGAAAGGCCCGCAGTCCACACCAACTGGAGCCCAGGACACCACTACCGCACAGAGTGGTGGGAGAGGCAGCCAGGCAGGCATGTACTCCAGAAGGACACCTGGACACATGCCGTGCAGCTCCTGGTTGGGAGCCCAGGGACAATGCCCTACCAGCCTACCCAGCCTGCAGGAGCCACCCCAAGCCTCCATCCTACAGCTGCAGACCCAAGGCTGCTCCCTCCTCCCACTTCATAGAGGACAACTTGCTAGAGGCCAGAGATTTGCCCAAGGCCATCTAATAAAACAGGAGTGACAGTGGGTCTGCACACAGATCTGGGAGCAAAGTTTTCCAAGTAGAAACACCAGTTTCCACACAGGGCTGAAAGCTTAGCTGATGGGTTTCAGAGACTCAGGAGAAAGGAGTCGCTCTCCTTGCCCTTGTCCCCAGACTCTGGGCAAAAGGACCTGATGTGCACTCAGGAACCACATGGGCCCCTACTGCCTTGGTCTCAGTCCTGTGCTCCAGGGTCCATGGCAACACAGAAGGCATCAGGCTGGGGCACAGGCCTGCAGGTGAGGGCTACTGCCTGCAACTTCTTTAGGAGGGGCTTTCTCGGTGCTTCCTGTGACCCACCCAGTGCTGATTATACCCTGAAACAGGGGAAGAACCATCTAGGCATTTGCTCACCTGACAGAGGGATCTGAGGTCGTCCACACAGCTTTCCAGGCAGCAGAGGCCTGGCCTTCCCACCCTGAGAGCATCTCCAGGTGCCCCACCCTCTCCTCGCCCTGTCCTAGGTGCTCTGCAACAGGGTTAGTGATCCTCTTGCCTCTTTCTATGGCCTCTGCTTAGAGGTGCTGAGCTTGGATGGGCCCTGGGTCAGCAGGGGACCCAGGAAATACAATTTCTCCAGGTGGTGCAGGACGGTCCCTGAAGATGGTGGATTATCCTTCACAGGATTATCCTTCACAGGACCTAATCCCAGCCCCAGTGTGAACACCAGAACTGCTGAGTCAGTGGTCCTGGGAATTGGCATCTGCAGGGCCTGTGACAAGGTCTTGCAGCCTCTCTGCCTGAGCATGACTAGGAGCCCTGTAGTTTTAGTCTCATCTGAGAGAGTTCACTTTCTAAACATTTGAACAGAAGATCATACTTCTTGACACTGACATACACACAATTTTTGCAGAGAACTGGATTAAGTGGAAGTTTTGCTTCCTTTCTTGCAATGTTCATTTCACAAACTCAGAGTGAAAATCATCTGAGGTCCTAAGGTGAATGCCCAGGGTAATGCCTGGCTACTGGTTCCTTTGGGATGTTTAGGCTGAAATGTAATTCAGACTCAAAAGCTGCACTGTTAGCTGGGCATAATGGCACACAGTTGTAATCCCAGTGACTCGGGAGGCAGAGGCAGCAGAATCAAAAGTTCGGGGGTAGAGGCAGCCTGTGTAATTAAGTGAGATTCTGACTCAAAATAAAAAGTCAAAAGGGCGGGGGCTGGGGGCAGCTCTGTGGTGGAGCACTTAAACTAGCATGCATGAAGCCCTGGGTTCAAGCTGGGGGACAAAGAGGGGAATGTCATTCTACTTAGTTTGAGATCTATAATGTGGTCCTAGGCCCCCAGTGTACAGGTTGGGTTTTTGTTCATGAAGTTCTGGAGGATGAAGGGCTAACACAACCTAATCCACCACTGGGAATTATACACTGGTGGCATCTTATCTTCGTGCCACATTTTGCATGCAGTGGTGCTTACTACAGGCTGACTACAAGAAGGAGCTGATCACCCTACCTGATGGCCTGGGCTGTGGCAGAAGGCAGAGCATAAGTCCTGCAGGAAAGGGACAGGATCCAAGGGACATGATGTGGGTGTTCACAGCTACTCTCCCACCTTGCCCGACCGAGAGTCCCATGAGGTTGTCACCTGGTTCACCAGCCTAGAGGTTCAGCTATGGTCAGAACTGAACTGTTTCCCAGCACCAAGTTCCAAGCTCACCCCTGTGTCTACTGAAGTTTGGGCAGCAGCCTCAGTAGACAGAGAGAAAGAAAAGGCCTGGAGAATCAGGAGGGTCTGCCTTCTTTCACTCTTAACCTTGGAGTTCAAAACTTCATTTCTGCTGTGCCCAAGCTGACCCTTGATGCCCACCACCCAGTAGTTCCCAGAGCATGAAATCCACCCCCTGCCCAGGCCCAAGGCTATGCCAACATAACACCTTCCCACCCTAGTAAAGAGCTGTTGTGGGCATTCTGGGCTGCTCCAGGCAGCTTTGGTTCTGGAATTTAATACTGCACCTTACTCAGGGGTACGGAGATACAAGCACCTTAGGGTCTCCAGATAGATACAGCAAAATAATGGGTGGGGATGTTTGCAGAGCCCTGGAGGTTGGAGTGGTGGGTCAACAGGCACCTCCCTTCCTCCAGGGACACTCCACCCCTTATGCATTGCTCAGTGAGGCCTGGAGAGCCTCCCTGGGCCTAGGAAGTCTCTTCAGGAAGACCTCAGTCTCAGGGGCACTTGCCTCTTTTGTGTCAAAAGGACTGTGTGAAACTGGTGCCATGAGACACCCATAAGCCAGGAGAAAGTCCTAAACTTCCCGAACACTCTGCTCTCAGATTCGCTGATCATACCCATTTCCAGCTTCTAGAATCTCAATCTTTCTATAGTTCTACAACCCTCCTCCCGCTAGTGCTGTGCAGGCTAGACAAGCGTTCTACCACTAACCTACACACCCAGCACTCCCATCTTATGATGCTGTTGTTGTTTTTGTTAGGTGCCATCGAGTAGACCCTCCTAGGGTTTTCAATGGCTGATTGTTTGGGGATTGCCTCAGGAGTGGATTGCCACATCCTGCTCCCATTTTTGCACTGCTGGGAATTGAACCTAGGACCTCAGAGACTGTGGACTGGCCCTCTACCAACTGAGCTAAATCCCAGCCTGAACCATCTTACCATAGGCTTCATAAACTGTTAATGTCTTTGCAGGAGAGAGAAAAATCCCCTAATAGCAATCACCAAACCCAAACAGCTAGAGTCCTGAACACACTTGTTTTAGGTCTCAAAGTTGGAAAACCTTAATTGCTTACTCAGGGGTAGGGTGGGATACTGAGGTCCAGAACTCACCTCTCCTCCATTTGGCACCCCAAGGGGCAATTGCTCCTACAGATGTAGCTGCTGAGCCCACTAGAGTCTTCACAATGGGCTCAGATCCCATCCTTCCCTATCACCCAGATCCCTTGATGGACGTGACACTTCCTCGCTGACAGTGACTACTCTGTGGCTCAGGCCAAAGGGATGGAGAGCTCCCTAAATCTGAACAGGTGCTCTGCTTTCAGATCCTTCCTTCTACCCCATCCCACAGGCAGCCCTGCAGAGGTCAGCTCAAGACAACAGTCAGGCGGGAAGGGGCCACCCTGGTGGCTTAGAAAGAGCTGATGAAAACATGAACTTTGAGAGATTTGAGGTAGAGCAAAACAAGAACATTCCAGTTGCAATTGCAACAGGCTTGTTTCCTTTTAGGATTATGAGGCCAGCAGAAGACAAGGGCTTGCCTAAAAATTTATTAACACCACAGATGGATGTTCCAGTCACCACTAAGGAAGAAGTGGGTTGGTCTACTGTAGGTATGATTCTGGGACAGAGCAGACGCTTCTGGATTGGAAGGGCCAGCACCTGCCTACAAAAGGGCACACATGTTCATGGGAGGTACTACTATGCCAGCCTCAAGGGAACCAGAAACCTGTGGAGTGGGCCCAAAGAATCCCAACCACCTGCAAGGAAAGGAGCACTACTGAAAGCTAGACTTGAAGCAGGGCAGGAAAGAAGGAAAGGGATATCCTAGAACAGGGGTGTCCAAACTGAGCTGCATCTAGTAAAGAGGAACTGTCCTAGGCTACAGGTAAATTATATGATGTGGTTAGTGCGTATACATAGTAAGGGGAGTCATGAAGAAAATAATCACTAAAAAACACGATGTTAAAACATTTTGGGAGGCTGTATTACAAGCTGTCTTGGGCAACATGCAGCCCATGGGCCACAGGGAGGACATCCCTGCTCTAGAACAAAACCCTGTGGCTTTCACTATATGAAGCCACTCTCTTGACTCAGACTTCTAGCTTCCTTTGAAAGTTAGGTTCTACAGAATTTCCAAGGAAAGAGGGACATAGGGAACTCTGAGGATGGGGAGCAATTGTGAGAAGGTTCCAGAGCTGGAACTGCCCATCAGACCCTTGCCCAGGTCCTTCCCTGTGGAGTATGGGACCGTGTCTTGGAGGTCAACTGCTTTGTTGTAATTGTAAAGAGATCCATGGGACACCTGAAATAATTTCTTCTAGAGGTTTCTAAACTGCCCTTTCAGCAGTGGAGCCCTCTGGTCAAGAGGAATCTGAGGCAGAGGCCTGGTGTGTGAATTTGGCTGAGGCCTGGGGTTAAAGTGGGCCACCCTTACCCTGGAAAACATGGATACAGATCCACCCTCATTTGACAGTGGGGGAAACTGTGGTCTACGGGAGTCAAAGTGACTCATCTAAGAACAGATAAATGGAGAGAGACAGGCAGAACAAGGACAGCTACTAGATATGCCCCATCCATGGGTCATAACACGGTGTGGCTCCAGCCAGCCCATATCACAGCTCATGGCACCAGACCCTCTGCCTCCCGAAGTCCTCAAACCACCACACTTGGTCACCCATCCCAGAAGGGGGCTGCCAACCAATCAGCTGCCCATATGCACCCCTCCCCAGGTCCCCAAGGGTGCCTTGGAATATGGCTGCTGCCTGCACAGGGCCAGCCTATCTCAGATAGGAGGGAAGCTGGAGGCCTGGATACACCCCTCCTCTCACCCCTGTGAGCCCGATGTGGAAGACTGACAGACTGTGAAAGAGGAGAGAAGGCGGGTGCACACACACGGCAGGGGGAAGGTGGACGGACAGACAGCTGGTTACCTGTGGGCCAGGCCCCATGGGCCCCATGCCTCGAGGAGGGTTCATTCTTTGCATCGATCCTCCCATGTTGGGGTGGCCTGTGTGAGAGAGTGGGTGAGCCATGGGCTGGCAGGAGTTGAGCAAGGCAGAACCCTCCTGACACCCTGGTCACCCACCCACCCTCTCTACCTTGTTGTCGTGTGGGATCCATGGAATTGGGCAGCAATGGCTGGGTTCCAGGAACTCCTCCTGGAGGCTGAAAGAGACGAGAGCCCCAGCTGAGTACTGCTCCCTGGAGCCGGTATGGAGGGAGGTGTATCTGCCCCACACTCCCCAGCTGTCTAGGGCCACTCTCGGCCTCCTCGAGGCCACTCTTGCTGCCTATTGGCTGGGGATGGTGTCCCAATTCAGGAGGTCAGCTACGGAAGTTAAATAAAACTGCAGCATTGGGTGGGGAGCGATGGGAGAGGAATCCTTGCCTTGCCCTGCTTTCTGGACCTACAGACCTATGAAGCCCTGAAACGAGGCAGGAATGTTCTCTAGCTCACACTGGTTGTACCACTTACCCCTTGCCTCAGAGGCAGCAGCTTAAACCCAACCCCATCTTCTTTCTGCCTTGTAGAGTTGCAACTCACGTTATCTCCTCCTCCAAATTATGAGATCAACAGACCCTTATATACTTAATTATTTATTTACTTATTTTCAGCAGTACTGAGGGGTTGAATCCAGAGCCTCACGCAAGCTAGGCAAGCACTGGACTGCACCCCAGCCCCCTTTTTATTTTTTATCTTGAGACAGGGTCTCGGTAAATTATGCAGGCTGCCTCTGGCCTCGAACTTGTGATCCTCTTGCCTCTTCCTCTTAAGCTGCTGGAATTACAGGCGTGTGCCATGGAACCCAGTTGAGAAAGTCCATTTAAAAGGGAACAGGGTGAGGAGGCCTTTGAGATTCAGATGGGGAAAGTTAGGTCCGAGGTCCCAGGGCCCTCAGCTACATATCAGTAGTGCAACCCAGGTTTCCCAGGCTCCCGTCTGCTCCCTTCCCAGGAATGAGGAGGCAGCCAGTGGCAGAGGAATGGGTGGCTGAAGGACAACCTTTCCTACAAGGCTGCAGGTGGCAGGTGCTGGCGTGATTGCTGTCAAGGTGGGACAGGGCACCATGGGTTCTTGGGAGAGCACCTGGCACACGCACTGTGAAAGCCTACAAGAAGTAATTTACTTGGGACTGAAGCTATTTCGGCTCCAATTTGAAAGAAGAATACCGCTGAAGTTGGAGAAGTATGCTTCTATGACCCCATACCTTAGAGTTGTTGTTAGGTGTCATCGAGTCGGTATCTGACTCATAGCAGCCCTCATAGGGTTTTCAATGGCTGAGGGCTTCGGGATTGCCTTGGGAGTGGATTGCCAGGCCCTTCTCCCATTTTTGCAGTGCTGGGAATTGAACTTGGGGCCTCAGAGACTGCAGCACAGCACTCTACCCACTGAGCTAAATCCCAGCCCATACCTTAGAGTAGGCATGGGCTTTTGGCTTTGGAAGGAAAAGCCTTTGGTGATAACTGGCCATGACTCCCTAGCTATAGGTACCAGCACTTGTGGAGGGCAGGGCAGGGAATCTGGCTACCTTGTGGTGTGGCTGAGTGGGAGCATTTCTGCTCTTGGCCAGCAGTGGACTCCAAGCAACATTAGGACAAGGAGGTGGGGAGCCAAAGGCCAGACCTCTCTGCCTGCCCTCCCCTGGCTCAACATGGGCACGTGTGGCCAGGTGAGGAGGCTTGCCCCAGGGCCATCCAAGCCCTCTGGTCAGGTTCTCAACGTGGCACTGGTATCTGCTGTGTCCGTCTGCCTGGGGGAGTTACAGGCCGTCTCCCCACCCCTGACTTTTACCTATCCTGACCTCTCATTTTCTCCCAGCTTCTCTGCTTCAAGTTCCTGAGCTCTGAGTCACTTGGCTTGTCTGCATCTGCCCGGCTGGTCTGTGGGCTTCAAGGAGCCTGATTACAGGACTCGTAAAGGACCCAAGGTTGAGATGTAGGGGATCTCCTGGGTCCTGAGTTTACCCAGTGGAGGTGCCCCCAACCCACCGAATGGAGCAGCCATGGGGCCAGCAATCCTCCCTTGCCAGGGCCCTGTGAGGACTGCCAGTTCTCACAGAAAGCTCCTCCTTGGCTTCTAAACCCAACCTGTTCCAGGGCTCCAGGAGCAAAGCAGGGCCACTCTGGGAGTCCCTGGCCTCACTGAGGTGACCCTGTGCCTCCTCCATATGGGAAAGATGTGCAATTACCAAGAAAAACTAGCCTCAGAGTAAGAAGGCTGAAGCATTCAAACCTAAGAAGAAAACCATGGCTGGCAGATGAAGCTGTCCTCCTACCCCATACACCTTGTGGGGTGCCTGGGTGTGTCACAAGGGCTCCTGGAGCTGGGCTCTCTCCTCTAAGGCCTTGGAGGCAAGGCACAGGAAACATCTCTCTGGGAAACCAACAAATGCCAGTTGCCCCTGCAGCTCACACTGGCCCTGCCAGGACAGCAGCGGGACCAGGCAGGAGCTCCTCAGAGGTATAGGAGTGGGCACACTGACAGCCCCAACTTCAGCCCCTCTTCCCCTAAACCTGACTGAACCTCACGACTCACCATGCACCCAAACAGCAGTGCTCTACACACTGCCCAAAGCTCCAGCCAGGGAGGAGCAGACCTTATGAGGCCTCAAGGCCAAGTCAGGCACCCCTGGTTCCTTGGGCCCCTGAGCACCCTCTCCCAGAAGGCACACACGACAGGTGTGAGAGCCAGGTACGCCTCCTGCCTGCTTCCTCCATTTGTTGCAGGACAGGGCTAGGATAACTCGGGTGGCCCCAAGTAAGGCACTCTTCACAACCTCCCAAGGGCATCTGTCTCTCTGTGGCAGACCAAGATTTTTGAGGGCTCACAGAAAACTGGGGAATCAGTGCGGATTACTGGTGGGGGTAACAGGAAGAGTGGGAAACTCAGAGGCAAAGTGTGGAGGACGAATCTCGTCTCCACTTGCTCTCTTGGGTACCTGCTGCTCACGTTCCCCTCAACTGCTGGATGAATGGCCACAATTACTGCTCTCTTCCCAGGATGGAGGCCAGTTAGGCCAAGCAGGGCTCCTGAGTGGGCAGGAAGAAAAGTCACTCTTGGAGCCCATGTGTGTCACAGCAAAGGAGCCACTTGTTGAGGGGTAAACAGCTAGGCAAGGTGGCAATGCTCCAATTATGAAAGCTCAGTGAACAGGATGGGGTGGCAGGGAGCAGAATCCACACTGGACGGGGACTGACTTGAACCCAGCTCACTGTGAGGCTTTGGAAAGTCACTCCTCCACTGTGACCCTCTGTGCCCTCATTTGGTTGTTGTTAGGTGCTGTCAAGTCGGGTCCAACTCATAGAGACCCTATGTACGATAGAATGGAACACTACCCAACACTGTGCCACACACACACAATCTTTTTTATGTTTAAGCCCATTGTTGCAGACACTGTGTCAATCCATCTAGGTGACGGTCTTCCTTTTTTTTGTTCTTCCTCATTTGGATATACCCCCAAACCCCTTCTCGCTCAAAAAGTTTCTAATGGGTTTCTAATTCCCCTTGACATTCATGCCAGAGGCAATAGGAAACATAGGACTTTGGGAGGGTAACTATAAAGATGGAACCATGAAAGGCAGTTTCACATTAAAATCAGAGCCCCTGCATATAAGCATCTTGCCACAGGCCCTGAATCATCTCACTCACAGGCGTTCTTGTAGAGCCTTGGGAATGAAAAGAATCCCACTCAGATAATGCCAATCTCATTGGTGACTCAACTCTCAGCTCCAAAGGCAATAAGAGCTGCATGTGCCAATGACGCTGTCAGATTTTTTTTGAAGGGCTTTTGCAAAGTCACTGAAAGAATTCTGTTAAGAAATATTTTGGCACAAAAAGAATTCTCTGTGGTGTTTTGTTAAGATTGCTCGTGTCCCTCTATCCTCATAAGAATTACTTCCATCCTCACTTTCCAGCCCCCCTCCTGCCCAAGGGAACAAACCAGGAAGGGCAGCATGGGGACCAGTTTCTCCAGACCAGTGAGAACTGCCAGCCCTCACGGGCCAGAAGAAGGTGTGCGACCCCAGGCCAGAAGGAGCTCTTTATAAGCAGGCCACTCTTCTAATTATGTGAACAAATTCTTCCTTGTTTCCAGTTGGGTCTGAGAAGCAGGTAGACTTTGCTGAAAATCTCACAAACACCCTGCTCCCCTGCAGCCAGGCTCCTAATCTAAGCATTCCTAGGGGCCATTTCTCCCCCTCACAGCAGGATTATATTTATCAGCCTTGGCAATTCTCAAAAGCTTCCAGGTAAAAAATGCATGTTGTCAATTAACTTCATTAAGAAGGAAGCCCCTCTTCCAAGAAGGGGCTGGAAGGGAGGGGTAGGAGCATTATCACCCTCTCTAGAGGAGCTGAGTCCCTGCCATCCCACCCAGATGGCTGCCGCCATTGCCTCTGAACTCCAGGATGAGCCGCTTGAGGCCCCTTGGGACAGGTAAGTCACATGCTGTACCATAGGCTCAGAGCAGACCTGCTACCAAGTTAACTCCTCCCTTTAAAACCTGTCCCTCCATCCCACAATACTGCCCCCTAATTTTGATTTACATCAAAGTCCATCTAGGTACAAGGATGGCCAAGTGAGGGGTGAGGGAATGTGAAAAGGTACAGTACCTGGTTTCCCATTCTGATCGGGGGCCTGGGGCCGCCTGCATATCGCGGAGACATAAAAGGCTGCAATGACAGGGAATTAGTTCAATGACAGCCTGAGCTACTGTTCAGCAACACACACAAACGCTCTCAACTCCACGAAGTCCAGCTTGTTACAACTAGTGATCTTTTAAGTTCTCTTCCTCCCGGTAGCCTCTTCCCTCCAGGCAAAATGTCCCATGGTCAGAGGGAACAGCAGGTCCACAGACCACGTGGTTCCTGACTCTGCATTGGTTTGTGGAGATCTAATTTGGGCAGAGGGGCAGCGGCTGGGACTTTGCACAGGACGCAGAACAGTTCGATCAATGCAGGGCAAAGGAGGACTCCTCTGCTCTCCGTAAGGGCAAATAAAAGAACAAGGAAAAGGACTCAGACATCACGTGTTCAGGGTGGCAGACAGAGCTGGACACGTGCACACATGCACGCTCACACATGTGCACACACAAAGAAACCATCGACAGGGAGGAGCAGGAAGGGGAGCGAGGACTTCAGGGGAAAACATGATGGAAGAGGGTGAGGGGCAGCGGGCTCCCTAACTTAATGCAGGGGAATGGGCGGGGAAGCTTTCTCAGCAGCAAGAGTGCACAAAGCAAAGGCTAGGGACGCAGCCTCTGGTACGAACAAATGGTTAACTGAACTCAAAACCAAACCAAAAGTGAAAGGAAAAAACAAAAATGCAAAGGCCGCTGACAAGGTCACAGGAATATTTTTTCTTTTCTTTTGGTTTCAAATCCAAGCTGGGTGTGATGTCTAAGGAATGAAAACTATCTTATGAAAAAAATTTTCATTCAACTTGTCGATAAAGACAGGAAGGCAAAGGCTAGAGCACATTTTGACTTTTGATTTTCCTCTGCGGGCTCTCTCCTTCCTCCTGCCCCGTGCCCCCCGGGCCGGCCGGCGGGTGGGCGAGCCACAGTGCGTTTACCTGACTGTGGGGTCCCATCATGCTGCTGGGATTGTGAGGTGGAGGCTGTGCGTGCGGCGAGGGCTGTGACCCCGGAGGACCCTGTGAGGCCAGACAGTAGAGGCAGGTTATAGATCACAGCACATGGAGAAGCGCAGAAGAAGCTTAAAAGAACAAAAATTAAACCAAAACGCAGGGTGGCGGCGGGCGTGCGGGTGGTGGGCTCTGGCTGGCGGGAGGTGGTGGAGCGGTTGCTTGGGTCCTGGTTCGATGGTGTACAACGGCGGGCAGGAGGGAGGGAGGCTGATCAGTACGTTCACAGAGGATCGGGAAGAACGAAAAATAAAACGAAGCACCTTCATCAAAGCACACAGGAGAAAGGTCTGGACACAGGCTACCACCTGAGCAGAGTTTGCCATGTTAAATACGTTGGTTGAGACGAACTCAGAGAGGACAGTGACACCAAGACAGGGCACCCAGAAGGCACTAGACCCAAATGCAAAGTATGCACTTGCCAGTCACAGGCGATGTGGGAAGAATCGGGTGAGGTCCCTGCCCTCGAGGAGCTCACAGTCTGGGGGTGAGAGAGAAGATGACTTGGGGAACTCCACAGGCCTGCCGGGAGAGTGGGACGGAGCATGGACAGATGAGTGCGAACAGAGGTGGAGCAGGAGGGTGCCACAGTTGGAACCGACAGGGAGTGGGAGACACACAGTTACTGGCATCCCCTTCCCCCTGTGTGAGCGGCAGTGGGAGTCTACGGGTCATGAATTCAACCCAATTTCAAAATGGCCCTGCAAGTTGGCATCTCTTGTTTTAACTTTACCAGTGATGAAGGTGCATGTCAAGGGATGAAGGGGCATGGCCACGGCCACAGAAAGTAAGTGACCAAGCCAAGATACAAAGCGCAATGGTCCTGAGAGCCATCCCTTCCCCTGCAGCCCAGGGTCAAGCGAGTGTGTGTCTATGTGTGTTTCTATGTATGTGTGGCAGCCTGCAGACCCAACTGCAGGGTGGGTGGGTGGGTGGAGTGCTGGCCTTTCCACACCAATTGGTAGTGAGCCACCTCCATTTCCAAAGTGACTTGAAGCTCTGGCTATGCTGACCTTGACACCCTATAGAACAGAGAGGGAAATGAATGCACTTAAACCATAGGCTGGTCACACTGCGGGTTGAAACCCATTAGCGGGTGGTGAAATCAATTCAGTAGGTTGCAACCACTATTTTTTTAAAATGTAAAATATTGAGAAAAAAAAGATGATATCAGAGAGGTTTGTGTTTTAAGGCAGACACTTTTCAAAAACTTCTGTTTTGTGTATGTGTCTGTGTATAGACTTGACAATGCCAAAGAAGTTTTCTATTGCGGGTCAGTCAACAAGCATGCAGAACCTGCCTTCAAAGCACCTCTGGCCCACCAGCTGAACTCACACTGGGGACAGGCACAACATCCCATTACACTCTTCTCCACCCACAACTGTGCTGTTAGTCTTGGAGGTCATTTTTGAGAAAAATTCAAAACATGCTGGAGGTAGGTGTGGTTGGATTAAAGAGAAGAGGCGCTATGGAGGCAGGGTTTCCATCCTGTCTTCTCCCTCAAAGCTGGTACTAGTGGGAACCACAGCCCAGTTGGGGAGGAGGTAGGCTGGCAAGGAGACAGAGCAGAGGTATGCACAGCAAGAGGCACAAGACACCACTGGGGCCAGGCCTGGGAGCTTCTTAGCTAAGCCAGGGGCTGCTCACTTCCGGAAAGCTCCGAGGAGCAGATGTTCCCCTACCTGCCATGCTACTAATTTCAACAAGTGTGTGTCTTTCTAGCGGCTGCCAGCAACGGCATGGTTTGTTACCATGAGCAATTTTCTTAATTAACAGACATTAATTAGCCATTTAGCAATTTTGCAAGCATTTGTTTAGCGGCTTTCCTAAACATGAATACCACTGTGATAATGGCACTGATTAGAGGGTCCCCTAATTAACAGTACAGGGAAGGAAAATTGAAATCACATAAATTAAAAAGGGAGGGGAAGTTAATGAAGGCGGGACATATTTGCACCTGCAAGTCTTTTGTACCACGAAACTTGGGTGTAATCTAAACAAAACAAGATAATTCGAAGCTAACCCCCAAAAAAAGAAAAATAAAAAGAGCAGAGATGGAGGGTTCAAGGGTGAGGTCCAGTTGCCAAGACAGGGCAAAAGGCCTTCTGTCGGTCCCCCAGCTCTTGGCAACAAGGGAGCACCTCCTCCCTCACTATGCTTGCTTCCCTCCCTGGTCACACAGAATGCTTTCCCAGAGGAGCAGCATGGGTCCAGGCAAGCCCCTCACACCTGGCGCCCCCTCAGGCAGGGGTGGTCAGCTGCCTCACCCACTGAGCAGAGCAAATATAAGCAAAGCACCCACCTCATGCTGACTATGGGGCCTCAATCAATGGTAATCTTCAGAGGGTCAGTGCTCAAACCCAGTGAAGGGCCCTGCACTGTGGCTGCAGAGGTTGGGGACCCTTCCCAAGAAGACGCCTGGGGTTCAGAGGGCTTCACCTCCGTGCCTCCCTCAAAAGCTCCCTGTCCAACCTGGAGACTGGTCCCTGAATGAGTAGAGGTAGCCAGTTTGCTCTCAGTGCCTCAAGATAAACTTAGGGAGCAAGGCTGTCAGTCAGGCACCAAATCACTGCCTTGTCAGGGTTGGGGGCAGCAAGGGAATGGGCTGCTGAATGTGGGGAGGGAGCAGCAGCTCAGATGTCTCCCCATGGACTTGGAGCTGGGGTTTGGAACAACTGAGGACCAGGGAATCCTGGTTCAGGCTCCATCACCAGAGAGGAAATCCCACCAACAACCTTGACCCAGGCGAAGATAAAGCTGCACACCACCTCCTCAGGGCCTGAAGCTCCCCAGCACCCCCAACAGGCACAGCCTTTGGCCCTACTGGGGGTTAGCCCTATGGACCAGGGGCCCAAAGCCTACCACTTCCCAGTGGGTCACCTGCATCCTCTGTGTCCTCAATATCTGTGCTCAGCTGTCACTGTGCTCTCATGTCTGGACTGTGTCCCTATCACTATCTACAGGATGCCAGGGCAAACCCCCACACAGACTGGCATACCCTCAGGAGCAAAGAAGAGTCCTGTTCAAACACTTGTGCTCGACACTGTGACACATGCCTGTAATCCCAACAACTAGGGAGGCTGAGCAGGAGGATCTCAAGTTTGGGGCCAGGGGCAGCCTTCATAACTTAGCAAGACTCTGTCTCAAAATAAAAAAAAAATAATAATAATAATAAAAAGAAGAAAAACAAGAGGCTGAGGGTACAGCTCAGTAGTAAAGCACTTGCTTGGCATGAACAGGCCCTGGGCTGAACCCCACAATACTGCCAAAAATAAAAGGCAAAGCAAAGCAAAGCAAAAACAAAAATCCCATTTGTTTCTGCAAAGAAAGTGACAGGCATGTTGCCCATTTCCGAGAGGAGGCAAGGTCTCTACTGCCCTGTTTTATTAGGCCATAAACAAAGGGTCTCATCTTTCCTCCCAGACAGCGTTCTTACAGATCTACAAGCAGTTTTAGAGAAAATGGGCTTTGACGGTCTTCTCAGCTTGTTATATATGAGGGCAAAATGTACACAGGAGATAGATACACACATAAAAATATGTGTCTGTAGGTGGGTGGGTGGGGGATCTTGTTAGAGACAAGAGCCTCTCTTGTCCCTAAAGTCTGAACATATGGGGCCCATGGCAGGTGGTGAGAGGAGGAGGAAGTCCCAAAGATCACACCACTGACCAGTTTTCTACACAGAACAACTCCCCTATCGTCCTTCTTGGTGTTGAGTTGCTGAAAACTTTTGCAGAACCCAAAACAGGTACCTCTGAAAGCCTGCTTGGCCAGCACAAGCCTCTAGGCCCAGCTCCATTCTGACAGTTTCCCCCCACCCCCTGCCACAGACTTTGGAGGCTTCTGTAATACTGAACTGGGTGTGAATGACTAGGTGGCCTCGCTAGGAGCTTAGGGAGAACTGTATCTGCCAGCAATTGCCTGTTTGTGGGTAGCTCTGACAGACTTCACCCCATTCCCCAACATATGTCATTTATAGAGAAAAGAGAGGCCCAGGATAGAGCTGGGACTTGCCCAAGCCACAGAGAACTAGCCAGTGGCTGTGCCACACTTCCTAACTACAGTCACTGGTCTTTTGTGACATCTTGTCCCATCCACATCTATTTTAGATAAAGAAACAGGGCCTGAAAGGAACTGGGGCAAGTATAGTAATGATGACGGCAAGCAGGGCCTCAGCTGCACCAGCTCGCTCAATCCCAGCCTCTGCACAAGAAGGGCCTCTAACTGCTCCATTTCATAGCCAAGGCACTGGGCTCAGAAAGGACTAGTGATCCCAGCATCGAGAGGCTGAGGAAGCAGGATGGATATGAGTCCAGGCTAGCCTGGGCTACACAGCAGGACTCTGTTAAAAAAAGAAAAAGAAAAAGAAAAAAAAAAAAAAAAAAAAAAAAAAAAAAAAAAAAAAAAAAAAAAAAAAAAAAAAAAAAAAAAAAAAAAAAAAAAAAAAAAAAAAAAAAAAGCCACTAATGGTTTTATGCCTGCAGCCCTAGCACTGTGGCATCCAATCCCGTCAAGATCTCAGAAGCTAAGCAGGGAGACCACCTGGGTACACCAGATACTGTAGGTTTGGGAGAAGGACCCGGCAATCCACCACTGAAAATCCTATGAATAGCAGAGAAGCACTGACAAAGTGTTTTGCCTGTTGTACGTAGGGTCGCTATGAGTCGGATTCCGACTCGATGGCACCTAACAACAACAACAACGGCTTTATGCACAGGCATGCAGTTACTAAATGGTGGATCCGCTTAGGCTTCAAAGTGTGATTCTGTATCTGGGGGGTCAAGGGTAGCTCACCATCCTGCAAGCCCGTGGGCAGCTCCTCCATGCCCTGTGTCACCGCAGACAGCCATGACTCCTCAACCCTGGAGGGCACATCAAGATGCTGAGAGCCAACCTCCCTGAGTCTGGCCATCTCCATGCCGGGGCACAGAAGCACATCAGACTCACCTTGGCCCTGGAGAGCTCCTGGGCCAGCTGGGGAGGAGGACACGGTGACAAACACGCTTGGACGCTGACATAAACTACTCAGGGTTCCAGCTGAAGGTGATGCCTAACTCCCTCTTGCTTCCCAAACAAGTAAACTGAGGCCCAGAGCAGCTGTAAAATGGAGACCTGGTCCCTCCATGGGCCACCAGGGAGCTGAGATGAGAACCAAGGTCTCATAATTGGTCAAAACTCTTCCCACTGCACCTCACTGTCTCTGCAGAGTGATGGCAGAGGACCTGAGCTCTGGGGGAGGGGGACCCCAGTGCAGAGGTATCCCTCTCTTCCTGAATCTTGGAAAAGGAGGCAGAAAATGTACCTATTTCCCATGTGGCCTCTGCACCACCCCCAACACTGTTAATAGACTTGCTGCTCAGTTGCAGCCATCCCTGAGATCTGACTCCAACCTCCACACTCCTTTTTCATTCTTTTTCTTGTAATTTCAGCATTGAGGAGTGTTCTATCTGGGAGTTTCTGAGAGCCACTTAAGTCAGAGTCTGGGAGGCTCTGTTATGGGTGTGATCCAGGCAAGCACGTGGCCATTTCACAAAACCCCTTAGTCTGGACACTGACAGTTTAGCGAAAAGGACTTTACTGGCACGGCAGCAATGGAGAACAGTGTTCCCACAGCACAGCAGACTGGAGGTCTCTGCGGAACAGCATTTCACAACTCCCATCACTCTGGCTGGGCACCTGGACTCCATCCAAACCTGTCCTTCAGAGATGGGCTGTGGCATGATGGGGAAACCTCGGCATCACATGTGGCAAGTCCGACTCCCTAATGGCCCTGAGCATTGGGCCTCCTAAGGGACACAGGACCATTCTATAGATACCCTACTGACAGGGCACTGCCAGTCTACTATGGTGGCCCAGCCTCTGGCTCCTAGAGAAACTTGCCTGCCATCTACAGGGAAGGTGGGTGCTTTGACTTGGCAGCTCTGGCTTGGCTTAGGATGCCCCCACCAGGAGCCCCCCTCACATGTAGAAAGCCACGCACCATCCTGCAAGTATCGTCCTCTGACACCCAGCTTGTCTGGAGGTGCTGTGTGGGCCCCTCAAGGGCAGCAATTACTTCTGTTCAGCCCCATGGGTTTATCCAGGGCAGGGGTTGGGCCCAAAAGGCAGTGGGGCTCAGGCAGCAGGCAGACCACACAGCCGTGTCAATGGGCAGATTCCAAGAAGCCCTAAGTAGCACCTCCAACCCTTGGGCCTCAAGGAACTAGGAAGATAAGTCAGCACCACCAGGTTGGCCATGCTGCTCTTTGAAGCTACAGACTCTGGGGGGCAAGGTACAATAGTTCCTTAAGATTAAAACTCAGATTAAAGAAAAATAAACCTATACTAATTATTTTTTAAGGAGAAAAGAAAGGTATGCCGTATGCTAACTATTCCCTAGCCTGCCACTATACCACTGTGGCATCTAATCCCATTGGATTTCAGAAGCTAAGCAGGGTCAGGGCTGGTTAGTACTTGGATGAGAGACTGCCTGGGAACACCAGGTGCTGGGCTTGGGAAAAGGACTCAGCAACCCACTCCCAAACAACAATCTGCCACTGAAAATCCTATGAATAGTAGAGAAGCACTGACAATAGTGTTTCGCCTGCTGCACATAGGGTTGCTATGAGTTGGATACTGACTTGACAGCACCTAACAACAACAACTATTCCCAAATTCACTGCTCCTTCCTAAAATGCCACCCTATATTCTCAAGACTGCTCGCACCTGCCTGGAAAGCAGGGACTCACAGAGAAACAAAGCTGAGACTTAATCCCGACTTCCTGGGATCAGAGGCAAGCGCGTGGGGGGGTGGGGGGGGTGGGGGGGACGACACACGACACAGGCGTGAGGTCGGGCAAGAGTACCTGGGCCTCCAAGCAGGAAGCAACAAGGTTGGAGTCCCGGCCTTGGGGCCCTGCATCTTGGGCAGTTCATCCATAAAGTGGGTGAGAAGCCCAGGCTGTGTGTTCCTCCTGGGTCCCCGAGAGCCAAGACTGTGCTTTGCAAACAGCAGGGGCTGTGTCATTACATCTAGGTCAAATCTGCCTTTTGTCCTCACAGAAGGATGCTGGAAAAAGGGGCTTGAAGTTTTAAGTTGCTGAGAGATAAAACACCTCAAGCATCCCTACCCTGTCCTACCCCTGAGGACAATGGCCACCAGTCTGCTGGGGCTGAACGGTGGGTTTTATCAACCAGCAGCAGGACACAGACACTGTGTGATCTGCCTCTGGGACGTGTCACATGAATTGAGTGAATATAAAAGTATAAAGATTATTGTTGTTGTTAGGTACCCTCGAGTTGGTGTCTAACTCACAGCAACCCTATGTACAACAGGTAAAACACTATTGTCAGTGCTTCTCTGCTATTCATAGGGATTTCAATGGCGGATTGTTTTGGGAGTTGGTTGCCGGGTCCTCCTCCCAAGACTACAGCACCTGGTGTTCCCAGGTGGTCTCCCATCCAAGTACTAACCAGGTCTGACTCTGCTTAGCTTCCGAAATCTGACGGGATTGGGCATCACAGTGGTATGGCTGTAGGCACAATGACTATACACGTGGCAAAAGGCACTTGACAGACAATCCATTTTGCCCCTTGGTTGCAAATGAGGACAGAAAAAGCTGCAGACCCACTCTAGGGAGACGGCCAAGGTGTGTCTCTAAGCTGCGGACACCCTGCATTCATCAGCATGGTTGGTCTTGCCCTTGGTCTCACTAGAGCAGAGGCTGACCACTGGCAGGGTAGGGGAAGGACTGCACATCAGTTCTACACACAGCTCACTGGAGGAAAAGTATTTCCTCATTTCAACCTGCAGGGAAGACCTCAGCACAGCTTGGAGAGCTGTCTTCCTATCCTGTTTCCATCTGTCCCCTGGGTAGGGACTTCTTCATATGTGTACACAGGGGGGCAGGATATGGACCAGAGCCGAGGCTATGATCTCCAACCCCAGGGCAGAGGGAGTCTGAATGTCTATGTGTGCCCAGCCCAGGCCTGGAACATGCACAGTGGTCCTCAGTGGGCTGAGCTGGGCGATGCTCAGAGAGCTCACAGCCAGGTGGAGCTCCCTGGTTGCTCAGTGGATTCCCTTCTGTGGACACAGGACAAGGAGGATGGACTTAGAGGTCTGGACTATGTTCCTGGGATGGTAAAGATGTCACCATCTCTCCTCTGACATCACCTCTGTGTAAGGTCAGGAGTCCTCAAGCCAGAGGCCTGTTCCATAAAAGTATCAGCCAAGGCTTATTGCTTTTCACATGAGTGAAGGCCCAGTTCACCTTATTTCCTCCCCATCAATGTCTCCAAGAAGCCAGGACAGCACTGGGCAAATGGTAAGGACATGGGACCGCACGGTATGAATCTGACTTCCTAGATAGGCCTGCTAAGACAGGCACAGGGGGCGTTTGGTGAAGGTTTTACTCCACATGTATGAGGCACACCTGCCCAACAGAGGCACAGAATCAGCAGGCAAAGGTTTTATAAACAGAGAAGAAACCAAAAATGCCGGCAGCATCCAAGACCTAGCTGGGAGCTCCTCCATATACCGCTTGCTGCCACCTCCTCCAGCCTTTGCACTGCGCCTGTACCACTGCACAGATGGGAAGAGTGAGCCTCTGAGATGTGTACTTGTGGCTTTCAGGCACCGAGATGGGCTGTGGGGGTCAGGCTCAGCTCAGTGTACCACATCGTGTGGCTGGAGTGGAGGCAAGGGTCAGCAGTAAATAGCACAAGGCCCCCAACAGCACAGCCACCATGCTGGGCTATAGTAAGGTCAGGGTAAAATCTGGCCTGTTAGCCAGTTTTGTAAATAAACTTATTAGAACACAGTATAAATAAAGTTTTATTGGGCCGTAGCCACATTCATGCACTGCCAACATCTGCCTTCATGCTCCAATGGCAGAACTGAGTAGTTACAGCAGAGACCAGATGGCTCAGAAAGCTTATGAGAGCTGGCCTTCATGGACAAGGTTGAAAGATACCTGAGCTAACAGGGAGGCTAAGAGGGAAACACTGGGGTCTTTTTAAATTGTCAGGGGAAAACACAATAGTATTGTATCTACTTTTTGATTTTAACCTCAAGTCTTGCTTATAAGACAAATAAAATTTAAAATTAACCCCATCTTATAATCGAGAAAATGGAAGTCCAATGATGTTTAAGGTTATTATCAAAGCCAAGATTTATCCCACTGAGGATGAATAGAAAGAATGCAGGCCAAGGGGTCAGCAAACCTACATTCTGGTTCTTTTACCAGTATGCCCGAAGGCTGCTCATGAGCCTGGTCTGGCTTGGCTATTGGTCCTAAACAGAAGCATCATCACCACAGCAGAAAAACCAGCATTTGCCCGGCACAGTGGGAAAACCCATAATCCCAGCAACTTGGGAGGTGGAGGCAAGAGGATCGCAAGCTTGAGGCCAAAGGCAACCTGTGCAACTTAACAAGACCCAGACTCAAGGTAAAAACATTTTTAAAGGGGGGGCTGGTGGTGGAGCTCAATGGCAGAGTGCTTGCAAAGTACATGCAAGGCCCTGCGTTCAACCTCTCAGTGCCACAAAAAAACAACAAAAACAAACAAAAAAGCAGCATTCTGTTCCAGCCTCCTGACCCCAGAGTACCTCCTTGCTGATAATTTCCCCAATTCTTCCTTGCCACAGTGCCAGAACAGCCTTTCCCTCACCTGCAGAGACAAATATTCTGGGGTCTAACGCCCAGCCCTGAGTTCTTACAGCAGATCCAGACTGTTTGGCCTCCTTCCTGTGGAATGAGTGTACCAGGGATTCTCTGGTGTCATTAGCCAGGAAAGGGCTCGACCTTGAATGGCTGTGGTTGGGACGGGGCAAGAGAGGAGAGGTGACTTTGGGGACCATTAAACCCGGAGGTCTCCCTACTGGAGATGGTGTGTGTCCGTGTGTCCATACAAAAGGGCACTCTCTCCAGCGACAAAGGAAAAAGCAGCAATATCCAGGCAAATGGGCAGAACCCACACGGCCATGGGTTCCCTCCCTTAGGCCAAGCACAAGTTAAACACTGGAGACACACGAATAAGCAGCACTCTGCCCTCCACTCGGGAGCAACAAGCTGGTGGGAGAGACTAAGGTACAACTAAATCACATGAGCACTATCACAGAGGCAGGCATCAGGCACACGGGACTGCTAGGTGGGCGGCAATCACAACATGATCACATTTAGTTTGAACTCTGAAGGGTGAAAAGGTGTCTCTGGGCAGAGATGGGCAGGCAGAGATTCTGGATGCAGAGGATGGAGTCTATACAGCCCAAACACAGGAGGCAGTGTGGTTCTGAAGGACCTCAGGCTGGGATCGGGCCACAGAGGGATCAAATGCAATGGAGCCACTATCAGAGCTGTGTCTTGGGAACCACCCGTTATTTTGTTCCTTCTGAAAGCTGTTTCTCTGCCTTCTCTCAAGTCAGAAATCAAGACTTAGTCGTGGGATAACAGTGAGTTGGCAGCGGTCTGGGGTGTTAATTCCCATCTTTTGCTGACTCCATGGAAAATGAGGATACCTGTTCAATTCTCACTTGTGAGCGGCTCCTTCCATCCTACCTGTGGCCCCAGCGAGCCCCATTCTGGCCCTGACCAGCCAGTTCTCTTCCTTGTGTGCAAAGGAGCTGGGAATGCATGAGAAGGACAGCGTTGCCCACACCTTCTTTCATCTGTGTTTCTTGCAGGTCGCAGACTTCTCCCTCCCAGACCTCTACTAGCTGCAGAAGAGACATGCCTTAGGGATAAATGGGAAGGCATAGAAAGTCTCATGATCTTGAACCACATCAGTTGCTTAGAACATGGGAAGAACCATCTCCTTTCTCCCCAGAAAGATTGTCTCTTGCTCTGAAAATGGACAATGCTGCAGACGCAGCCTGCTCCTGCCCGCCAGCCTCCATCCCGCCTCTGCCAGCGCTCAGGCTCCACTGTTAATCACGAGAGCACAGTGAAGGTGAGGTGCATGTTAAAGAGGCACTGCATCGTCCACCCTGAGAAACTTGGCTCTACGTGAAGCCCTCCAGACACCCACATGCCCACAGCCCTCCTGCCCTCCAGCTATACACCTTGGCAGATGATTCCAAAGTAATGATTCATCACATCCAAGTGGGAAGGGGTCTTCAGGGCCCTGGAAGCCACAAATCCAGAGTGCCCAGAATTCATTCCCAATCAGCTGCTGAGCAGGACAGGACCAAGAATGGACCAGGGAAGAGGGCCAAAGCTCTCCCTTTTATTGCTACAGTTCCCTAGACAACTAAGAAGTACCTCCTCTTCTCTGAGAAGCTCCAAGACCGGCCCAAGACCTCTTCTTCCTTCCTATTAATGTGAAGCAAGAGGATGGGGCAAGGCAAAGAACCAGGCCCTGAGGATGCACAGGTCTGGGAAGCGTGGTGCACAGTTACATGGGCAACACAAGCGCTGATCCCTGCTGAACCTTGGTGGAAATATGAGGAACAGCTCTGGGGTACAGTTGGCAGAGCCCAGATTGATGGGTCTGCTCAGAAAAGCATCTACTCAGACTGATGGAGGAACAGAGGACAGGACTAAGAGGGACGGGTCTGGTCCTTGCCATGGGGACCAAGAGCGGGTCTGACAATGGGGTGAAGGTAGCAGGGGTACACCACAAAGGGCTCTGAATGCCTTCCCAAGAATGTGGGCTTTGTTCCTCTAGTGAAGGGCCTCATGAATACGAAGGTACTTGGTGGAGAAGAACGCACCACTCACTGACGTGGGACAAGCCCAGACTGGAGTATAACCCATGGACTGGGAACATATGGGGGCCAAGGACTGTCCTGCATCCCAACCCTGGGAGCCCAGCAGGGTTGGGCAGAAAGCTGTGGCTTGTGATTGCGTGCTGAAGGAAGGAATGATTGAAAACCAGCCAGTGGGAAGGAGCTCTTGTGCTGATTTACAGCCCTCCTCCCACCCTGACCACATTCCCAAACTCTTTGGCACATCCCACAGCAGGTGAAGCAGGTGGAGTTGCTTCTATTGTACAGGTCAAAAAGAAAAGAAAAGAAAGAAACACAAGTGATACTCAGGTGAAATTCACCTGTGAAAGAACTTGGTGTACAGGCAAAGAGCCCCCAGGCTCAGAGAGCGGGTCTGCATCAGGCTCACACTAACCAGCTTGCTAGGAACAGAACTAGAGGCTCCTGGACCTGCAACCTGCTTCCCTGCCTCCGCCTCCCCCGTGGCTCTTGTTGGGCAGACCAGGGAACAAAGAATCAAGGTGATGAGGCCCAACTGGGCAAGTCAAGTGGGAAGGACTGAGTGAGCCAAGATGTTAAAGGGCCACACAGGGCCTGATGTTTTGTAGGTACCAAAATTGTCAATGGAACTGAAGGGTTAAGCACTGAAAGGCCACTTGATTTGGAGAATCCCCTGAACCTCTTCCCATGGCAATGCCATGAAGATTGTGCTGAGCCCCACAACTTCCTTCTGGCAGGAGGAGAAAACTTGAGGTGGCCCTCAATCCTGGGTGAACTTAAGACCCTGCTTTACTTTGGCCTCCAGCTTACAGACAAAGGCAGCCCCAAGACACACAGCAATGACCTAAAAGCTAACGGTGGCTAACAGGTGTTCACCTAGGACCAAGCAGGCTTCACATGCATCACTGCCCAGCATCCTCATAAGTGCCTTAAGAGACCAGGGCTACCATCACCCCATCACTGGTTGAAGCAACTGAGGTTCAGAGACTTTTTTAGGGCAATCTACATGCCTACCCAGGCTGTATGACCCCATAGCCACCAGGAAGCATGACCAGTCTGCACAGGAGGGAGAAGTAGGGGACCAGCATCTGTTCACCCAAGACAGGGAGCAGACGAGCTGACAGGCAGGCTTGGATCTCCAGGCCCAGCTGCTGGGCTTCCACCCCCTGCCAACATGGATCCTGAAGCTGTCCTGTCACCTTCCAGTGCAGTAACAAAGCATTGCTGTTGTTGTTAGGTGCCGTCAAGTCGGTGTCCGACTCACAGTGACCCTACGTACAACAGACAAAACACTATTGTGCTTCTCTGTTATTCGTAGGGTTTTCAATGGCTGATTGATTTTTGGGAGTGGGTTGCCAGGTCCTTCTCCCAAGCCTACAGCACCTGGTATCGCTAGGTGGTCTCCCATCCAAGTACTAACCAGGCCTGACTCTGCTTAGCTTCTGAGATCTGATGGGATCGGAGGTCACAGTGCTACGGCTGCAGGCAACAAACCATTAGTGAATGCAAATATGTGCTGACACGGCCAGTTGTCCTCCCCCAACACAGCAGGACTCCTGAAGCCACTGAGAGGACACAGTGCCTTAGGAGGCAGGGGCTCCAAAGCCAGGTGCCATCCATACCTGTCCTGCTCAGGACACAGAGCTGAATCAGTACTGTCTGTGGTGGGGCACCCCAGGCAGCCAAGTACCCAGCACAGGGCTGGCACTTCATGGAGGCTGTGCCCTGTCCCTGGCAGCGGCACTCTTTCTCCACCATTCTCTTCTTAGCGAGAGACAGGTTTTCCTGGGAGAAGGCTCACAGCAGGATGGTGAGCTTGGCTGGGGGCTCCACTGACTCTAAGGCCTTCATTGGTGGAGGAAGCTTGTCACAGAGGGGTTGCTTGAGGAGGAGATTTAGGCAGAAATAGGGTGCCAACCCGAAGCTCATGCAGAAAGCTCCTGCTGTGTCCCTAGCTCTCAGAAGAGCGCCCAACATCACACTGCAAGCACAAGCAGCCTCTGACCCTCATCTGGGGCCCCTGGCCCAGATCCTCCTGCAGGGCAGCTTCCTTTAGCTATGGCATGGTCTGACTCGGGAGGGTCCATCCTGATCTGTGTACTGCTAAGGAATGCTAACTTAGGAGTTCACGGGAATTCTCTCCTCAAATTTCTTCTGCTAGCAGGGCTAAGGGATTTGACCATTTTTTGTGAAGTAGAAAAATCTGCTACAATTTGTTGAGGTGAAGGTCGGGGAGGAGCAGAGGAGCATCTACTCTCTCTGCTCCCCACCCATCCCCCCCAGTCATCTATGGAAGAACCAGACAAAACAGCCCCTATACCACAGGGGGCTCCCCCCTAACTACTGTGAGAGGCTGTCCTGGGGAGGAGGAAAAAGACTCATGGAACTGAGCAGGTTGGCAGTGCAGGCCAGGAACTCCCAGACGCAGGGAGAGAACTCAATGCTAAGATAAATCCAAGTGCAAACTCAAGTGTAAAACCGAGAGGATAAACCAGCCCAGCTCTTACTAAACAGTGGTGCAGGTAGCAGGGACACCAATCCTTCCAGTATCAGATCCACAAACCCCAGCTTTGGGAGTCGGCTTATGATTTGGAAGGAGAGATCTAGGGAGGGGGAAGGAGCAGCAGCAGGCCCACAGCCAAGCCTCCCAGCTGGTCCTAGGGTCCTGCTTAAAGACCCCTGCCCACTCAGCAGGAGAGAGACCTCAGGTAGGAGGATGTGGGGAAGAGCTCTGTCATGCTGGAAGAGCCAGCGTGCAGCTAGCAGGGCTCCATGGTGTGGGGCTGGTTTTGCATTAGGGGGCAGTCGAGGCCCGTGGAGCCACTGGGGGCTTTGTTACCGAGCAAATCTCCCAGGCGCTGACTGCTGATGCATAGCTAACCGGGCAGTAGACATTGATTTATGTTCAACTTTCCATTTCATCAGTGAGAGTTATGGTGCTACATGTGGAGTGCACGTTTTTGGAGGGGGAGGAAGAGGTGGCTTGAGTGTGCAGACATGGACATGTCCCCACACGCGCATGCTGGCACGCCCACCCGTCAAGGCCACTTCTTTTTTCGCCTTATGGGGGAGGGCGAGGGGGCTGAGCCAGCCGCCAAGGCAGCCTGGCACGTCAGGAATAACCTTTTGTCCACGGTTGCTAGGAGCCCTGGTGCTGGTCATCTGCCACTGGGCAGACGCTAGGCACCAGGCTGGCTGCCGGGCGGAGCACAGTCTGACCTTTATGGAGGTGGTGCTGGCCGGGAAAGGAGGCTTTCCTGCCTCTTTCCTGCCCCAGGCATCCAAATAGGCCTGGCAACTTGGGGGTGGGGAGGTCAAGCCCAGACCCGTGGTGCTTTGGAGTGGCCAGCTCTGGACTGACCACAGAGGCAAACAAAGACCCAGAGAGGGTAGGATGACCCCCCAAGGACACGCAGGCACCTGGCAGCAGGGCTGGATTCTGAAACCAGGGCAGGGGGCTTCAAGCTTCTAGCCTGCAGCTGGCTAACATCACAGTGACCAGAGGAATGGCCCCACTCCCAGAGCAGGCTAATTTGAACATGTAGTGGCTGGAGGCAGAGAACATCAGGGGACCCCCACCTCCAAGTGTGGCCTGCAGTTAGGGTACCAGCCTCCTCTCTAACCCTTGGTAGGGGTGACCCTGCCTTAAAAGTCTGCAGGCAGACAGCAGGGTGAGGCCTGGGAGGGCTTCATCCTTGGAGGGACCTAACTGGGCCCCTCTGGCCTCTCTCCCACAGGCAACAGGCTAGGGGGCAGGGCCAGGCTGGGTGTGGCAGTTGCTTATGGAAAGATAAGTGTCTCATGGAGAAGCTACAGTCCCATGGCCCTGTCCAGAATTGTCTTCCTGACAGATCTCCCAGCAAGTTTGCATCTGGGTTTCCTCATCTATCCAGCAGAAATATTACTTGGCCTTGAGCCTACCTTCCAGTGTCAGATGCAGTCACAGAAGATGGAAGGAGACACTCTTCTGCTCTGGAGAGCACTTCCAGCCCAACTCTAGCAGGGCACGCAGAGCCACTGAGGGCCAGAGAACATGGGTAGGGACAGGCAGGTAGGGCCAGACCAGGCCCGGCAGCCCCAGGACCACATGCAGACCCTGGTTCTCTTCTGCCTCACAGGAAGGGTCTAAGGGGTGGGAGGTGCTCACACTCAGCTTCTCACCACACCTGCCCCCTCCCTTCCCCCATCCTCACCTCCACAGCCTGCCCAGCACTGCCTAACGTGGCCGGCAGCCTGGGCCTTCTTCCCAGCTCCATCACCTGCCAAGGAACCACCATCACCAGCAAGGAAGCACGGGCCAAGGCTCTCAGCTTTCCCAGCCTCCACTCCAGCTCAGGCCACCTCCTGAGGAGGTCACAGCCCGACAGCACACTGGAGCAGATGCTCCTTCTGGGACTGTGTCCTTTCTTGCCCACCGCTCCCATCCACCTATTCCTGGTTCACCTGGAGCTAGCCTGCTCACCTCCTCCATCTACCCCTACCCCAGCCCTCTGGCCACCCCGAATGTGCCCTTTCATATCCACATCCTGACATACTCCCCTGCCCACTTTTCCTTTCTCCCAGGCAAGCATTGGCTTAAATGTCATCCTCTTTTCCAGAGGTCCCTCAGGCCACACCAGCAGCTCACCTGGATGCCCCTGTGGCCCTCTGCCTGTTGGCTTCCCCACCTGTGAGGCACCTCCCACCCTGAGGACACTCCCTGCTGCCCCTACTGGTCTGTGAGTCCCTGGAGGGCAGCCCTGCCTCCCTGCCTCCGCTGGGATGTAGTGCTCACCAGAAGTCTCTGTACTCTAGGGACCACTTCTGACTTGTGAGCTAAGGGAGGAGTAGGCAAGCCTGGCCAGGCCTCGCATGGTTCAGATTCCAGGTCCCTCTTCTGCTCGGCCCCACCACCTGTTGCACAGGGATCCCAGCCCAGCCATCAAGCCTCACTAGTAGCAGGCTTTTGTTGTTGTTGTTGTTGTTGTTAGGTGCCGTCGAGTCGGTATCCGACTCATAGCGACCCTCATAGGGTTTTCAATGGCTGTTTCAGGATTGCCTTGGGAGTGGATTGCCAGGCCCTTCTCCCATTTTTGCGGTGCTGGGAATTGAACCCGGGACCTCAGAGACTGCAGCGCAGTGCTCTACCAACTGTAGCAGGCCTTAGAAACCACAAAAACAAGGGGGTCTGAATCTTCCCAAGTCCCCCTACCCGAGTCCTGTCCTGGTCAGCACAGAGAAGCCTCCTGCAGCAGCAGCCTTCTGGTAAGAGGAATGCACACTGGCTCTCACTCCCCTCCGCTTCCCGCAGGAGGAAGGCAGGAAACGGACAGCACCCAGCCCAGCTCTTAGGAACTGCCCCCACCACTGCTGCTGTCAGCACGTTCTCACCTACTGGGCCTTGACCTCCCTGGAAAGACATTACCCACACAAAAGCTTACAGTCCTTGAGCATCTTATCTCTGCTTGGTTACCACTACTGTCAAGCACTCACTCACGACCTCACTATAACATCGGTGGATGGCAGCAATATCTCCTATATAAGACTCAAACTGGCCTCCCTCTTTTCTCTCGAGGACCTGGGATCTGAGGCTGAACCCTCATAGAAGCAGTGCTGTCTCTTCCACTTGGCAGAACGTCAGACACTTCAGACAGCCACCAGAGCCCTCTTGAGGCTGCCTGTCTCCTGGGGAAACTCCAGCTATGTCTGTCAGAGACCGGAGAGGAGCTGTCCCTACAGTCACAGCAGGGAAGGCTTAGGGTCTGGGGTCGTGTGTGTCTCTGCCCTCTTATCTGTAGACCATTTCTCTGGTTTCTGGATAGCATGCAGCCTTTGCTCCTTCAGGTCTTGTCCCTACAACTGTCAGGGAGGGCCTCTGGGACACAGCGCAACCTCTTTCCAAGGAGGGTGGGGCTTGGCTGACAAGAACAAGACCTCACTGGAACGGGGGACATGTCCATCACCCCTTACTGTCCTCACCGGACAGCCTCCGGCATGAGGAGCTGGGCTCCCCACTGCCCCAGGACTTTTTCCAGAGCAAGCAGTGTCTTCAGCCTTAGGACCTCTGCTGGGTCCCTGCACAGCCAGTGGCTACCACCAATAAGGTCAGCTACTTCCTGAGCACAGGCCACAGCACCCCCATACCTGCCTCCATTGGCCCAAGATGTTAGCCAGTCTGGAGTGCCCCAGTGGCTTCCTGCTGCCCACCAGATAAAGCCCATGCTCTCCAATGAGGTCCAGCAACAACTACCCGGCAACTTCTCCAGACTTCCTCCAAGTACCCATCTCCCATCTCATCCTAGTCACTATCTCGGTCACTGTTGTGCTGCCTCCAGGAAGCCTTCCCTGATGTTGGCAGGAAGGCCCCTCTTCTTTCCTGATACAGGGCACAGGCTTGTGTGTCAGTCTCTCTGGGCAGACAAACTATGGATAATTCAGTTCTAGCCTAGACCAAGCCCTGTGCCCAGTACACCAATGGTGGCCACTGATTACCACTAACTCTGTCCCCACTCCCCCTGGGATTCCACTGTCCGTCTATGAGGGAGAAGTCTGGGCTAGATAAATAGGACACACACTCCCCTTATGGCCAGCTAGTACCTGCCGAGTCAAGACATGGCTTCAGAATCATTCTTAACACAGTGCTCTAAGCAGCCCCCTGCTAGCCAAATCCCAGCTGACATTTCAATGAAAATTCATTTGCTACTTTTGAGAGAAGATGGCCATAGTCTCTCTCTCCTTCCTCTAGACAGTCAGACACACATACACCTGCACTTGGACTTCTGAGTGTTGAAGAAGAACAGCAGACCAGAAACCAAGGAACCTGGTGTTAGACTCTAATTACAGCTCTCGGGTGAGCATTTTGGGCAGTCATTCCCAACTAGTCATGACTCCTCTGCAGAAACACTGTGATCTAAATGAAAGTAAGCTGCGTGTTTAAAAACACTACATGACTGAAAACAATTATTGGAATTTAAAAACAAAACAAGAACAAAAACAGTCTGTACCCAATGCTCTGTTCTCCCTGACCCCTGCTCTCCTGTAGTTCCCCAGTTCTGGCCCTAGAAATCCTTATTGGATGGTGCCCCCGTGGGGCCAAGAAACTAGGGGACCCACCCAGACCAGTGGGCCTGGCCAAGGCCACGCTGGGTTTGCCAGATGTGCAGCCTGAGTTAAGCTGCATGGAAAACAAAATGCCACTGCTTGATTATGTAAAATCCATCTGGATCCAAAGCAGAAAATCAAAGTTGGAAGGGCCCTCAGAGACCATCTGGTCCAGCCTGTTCCATCTACTGGTGAGAAAACCAGGGCCCAGAGATGGGAAGCAAATGGCTCAAAGTCACTCAGCAAGTGTGCAGCCGAGTCCTCTGTCCCCTTCTCTACTCCAGAACACCAGTCTTGGACTTCTAAACCAGCTTCCTGTTACACCTGCCCCGGTGGGAATGCTGGAGGTAGCTCTGTGGGGCTGGCTAGGCTCCTCTACTATGACATGAGCAACACAAATAAACTCACTTCAAACATGGAGTGTGTCCCTCAAAGGATGGGAATACCAAGATTAGGGCTTTTTTTCTTTTTCAAGACAGGATCTTGTTCTGTAGTCCAGGCTGGGGTGGACCCAGGCCGGCCTCAAACTCACAAAGCTCCTGCCTCGGCCTTCTAAGTGCTACTACTGCAGGTTATATGCCACCATGCCCAACTCTTTTTTTCTTTTTTAATAATAGGGACAGAGAATTAGAACACCCTTGCTAAATTCTGCCAGTGCTCTAAGAACCCCATGCCACTCCCCAACCATGAAGTATGAGATGTCAGTAACCAAGCCACCTCCCTGCCATCCCTTACCACGCTGCCAGACACATGTCATCACAACATGCCACAAGACTGGGTACGCGCTGCCCATCTTGGAAATCCAGACGTGGGAGAAGAAAAAGTAAACAGGCAGAGCCTAATGTGTGGATGGTCCATGGCTCAACCTTCTGATTCCAGGAGTAGTCCTGCAGCATGGTAGTCAGAGGCCTGAGGGAAGAGGTCCCATGTTCTGCTTTCTGAGGAGCCAGGACACAGGGTGGACAGCTGTTCCCTTCTACCTATCCGGGAGGCCCTGCTAGCTTCTAAATTTAGGACAAACTAGTGGTGTAGTCCTGACCTGAAAATGGGGCCGGCCACCACGAGACAGGGTATGGCCAAAGCTGGATCCACCACCCAGCCTGCTCCCTGGTACAAAGTCCCCTGTGGCAGAACCGCCTGCCCAAGCTGTGGCCAAGAGGTGAAGAAGTGCAATTGTTGGCAGCAGATAAAACCTCGATACCATCTCTATTTCCCTTCCAATATCAGAGTGGCCGTCTGAAGATGAGCAAGGGGCAGGGCCGGCAATCAATTGCTAATATTCCTGTTATGAGCCGACCTGTTCCGGAAATGGGCTGCCACTACCTCCTTCCAGAGTGATACCCTTTCCCCTTGGCAGGGACTCGGGCCAAGTGATCAGCATCATGGCCAGGAAGGACCAGGCTGAGTGCCTGGCCAGCCCATTCCTCTTCATCTGACTGATGGGGAAACGATGCCTAGCAACAAGTGAGAAGTATCGCCTAGTGCCCTCCAGGGAACCAAGGGGCCAGGGCACACAGCTCCCTTCGAGCTGACCCAGCCAAGCTCTTGACAGTTCACCCTGACTGAGGAACAGAGATGACTTCAAGTCAAGAGTCCAAAAGTTACCTCTGACTGATAGTGGCTGGCAGTGGCTAAATAAGGACTGGAATCAGTCCGGGCTTTCTGACCACTCACCCCCAAAGTCACAGGGGAGGGCCCAAGAACTATGTCTGGAAATAGGCCTTAACCATGGAAGATTATATATACCAAGGCAGGAAGCTGAGAGCTGCCCACACATCAGGCAGACCTGTTCCTTGTCCTAGACTGAGGCCAAAATAGAAGCCAATGGCCTATTTAAAACTAACTCACTCTCACACACTCTCTCTTTCTCTCTCTCCCCCTCTCCCTCCCTCCCTCTCTTTCTCACACACACACACTCTCACACACTCACACATACACATACACATGCTACTATTTACTTCTTTCCATCATGGTGGCCTGCAGAAGATACCCAGATGCCAGCAAGCTGCCTCAATAAGGATACATGCAGGTAGAATATAGAGCCTGGATGGTCTCTGTCATCCGGGTAAGAAAGCCATACTTGCACTGTATCAGGGCATCCATGGCAACATGGGTGAGGCCATGTGATCCTGAGAAAGAACTCCCAAGTGAACAGAACACCAGCAGGAGAGGCTGCTAGATGGGTAGAGAAAGAATGTCCGCTGACAGGCCAGAACATGGCCACTCTTGGTGTGGGTGATTCCCTCAGAATGCTCTTTGGTTTTTTTCTGGTGAATGGCAGCAGCCAATGCAGCTACTTCTTTTCTTGAGTCTGTGGGTGTAAGGGATTTTAAGGTCTTATTTTCTCTTGATCTCTCTTTCTTATGTCTTCACCCATACCCCAAGCGAAGATCCTAGCAACACCTGCCCTGGCTTCAACTGGAGCCTTGCACCTCAAGATTTCTGAGGCTATACTCTTACCCACACCGTGGATGAGGCCCCTGTTCTGGTGGGCTGCTGGGAATGCAGACAGATACATGTATGGCCAACCGATGCCCTGAACTGCCATCCCTGGATTCTTCTCTCTCCTCTCTCTCACTGCCATTTTGATGGGCAACCTGCTGCTTCTCTTTTAGGGGAACAATCAAATTTCACTGATGCCCTTCTTGGCTGGTGAGCAGCATGTCCTAATTTCCTTTCCCAAGAGTTAACATCAAACAAAATGTGAAATCTTGCAAAGTAGAAGAGTCCTCCATGTCATCTTCCATCTGGGGGAAAGCACTCTTAACAGCCATTAAGAGATGTTAGTCCTGTCTTTGCTCAGATACCTCCAATGCCAGAGAGCTCTCTGCCTCCCAGGGCAGCCTGCCCTGCTGCTAGACGTACATGGGTCCTAATTTCTGTCTTAAATTGAGCACAAGTCTCCTTGGACTTTGCCTCACTGGCCCAGCTCTGAATTCCTGGGTTTCACAGAGATTTTTGCCTCCTTCCTATACAACAGCACTTTCCAAATCCTTTTCTGGGAACACCACCCTTCAGAAGTGTGGAGAGTCAGGCACATTCTCACACAGGACTGGTTGAAGGAATGAGCAATGTCACAATCACCAGCTTCACTACAGAAGTTCCTCACAGCCCTGTACACTGACCATGCTCCAAGATGGCATTTCCCAGTCCCAATTTGCATGAAGTGGAATGAACCCCAAGGAGGGAAGGGAGGCATGGAGGAGGAGGTGCAGGGGTTGGGGGCAGCCACACCCAAACCTGATGAAACAGAATGCCTGATTTCACACATGCCCCAGAAGCCCAACAAGGTGTCTCCTGGAGAAGGTGGGGCTCTCAACCCACATGGGATCTGTCCCTTCCTGTGGTGGGTAGAGGGCAGGCACAGATGCTGTGGGAATGCTGCCTGTGATCACACTCGGAAAAAGTCAGTGGTTAACCAAAGGGAAAGGATTCTGAGACCTGCCAGGATGGTGGGCTTTCTGATTTTTTAGATTACCCCTAAGGTTTGTCGTTTGGACAGGCAAAGTAAACAATGACGATGACAGCAGCAACAAAACAGAAACAAGGAACAGTCTACTCATTGAAAAAAAGAAAGGGAAAAGCCTTTTGTTAACAGAAAGCTCCACATCAGCCTACACCACCCCCAAACAGACTGTCTTTGGTGTGAGGAAAAGAGGTGGGGTGGGAGGGTCCAGCCACGGCCACGTGGGAGGCCTCCCGGTCTCTCCTTCCTTCAGCCTTGGGAAGAGATGGAGACAGTGATGGGAAGGGAAGGGCCTCAACCAGCACAAAGCAACTGCATTTAGACCATGGCAAACTGAGCTGTGCTTCTTTTCTCCTCTCCTGCCTGCCCAAGGCCTGAGTGCAAGAGGAACTCAGGACCCACGACCCAGCACGTACCTGAAAGAAACCCGGCGGGATAGGGCCTCCGGGCATCCCATCATTGGGGGGAATGTTGCCAAGGACGGGGCTCGGGGCAGCTGCTGCACTCTGTGGAGACAGAAGGTGAAGGTCATTGGTGAAACTCCCAACCAGACACAGTACTCCGTCCTGTGCTCCTCCCCACTCACCTGTCTGTCCATGACCCCCACAGGCCCTCCTCAAAGGCCACCTTCCCAGGCCCCTAGCTAAGCACCATCGCACCACTGACATGTCCTGGGGGTAGCTTTGACGATCAGAACTGACCTAGGTATGTGACTCACTAGGCAAGCAATAAACTCAGAGGCTTCACAGTTTTGCCTCAAAAACAGGGGGAACAAAGCCCACCAATTAGAGACACTGCAGGAATGGCAGGAGACAGATGTGGCAAAGGTACTTCGTGTAGTATTGGCAGAGTGGTGGTGGGTGGCCAACACCCAGTGGCTATTATTGACAGCGTGACGTCATACCTTGCCCACTGGCTGCTCTAAGAAGCTCTCTGAGTATAGAGTGATTTATAAATGTTGGTACCTTCTCCAAGAGGCTGGTATACTGCACAGCGCAAAAGGCCAATAAATATCCACAACTCAATGAATAAATGACAGACCAGCTAAGAATCACCCACCACAACAGTGAATAGCAGGTGCACGTAGGCCCCCAAAGGTCCCAAGTACCTCATGAGAAGAGGGGGGCCACATGACAGAGGCTGTTATTTTTCTTGTTCAATGCTGCTATCCTGACACTCACCTGGTACATCTGCCTTAGCAAATGCCTCCCAGGAGGAAGCAGACATTGCACTCCCTGCCTGGCTTCCTTCCAACAATCTGCATCTGACCTGTGTGTGTGGCTAGCACGTCTGTGCCCGGCTGTGCTCACACAGGCATGGCTGAGGCTAAGACGTGAGCCACTGCCCTGAGGAAGTCACAGGCTTGAATGTCCTCCTATGGCTGGTTCCCTGATCCTCCCACTGAGGCCAAACTTCCAGATACAACTCCTGCAGAAGCCCACCTCCAGCCAACCCTGGTGGTCCCCCAACTCCACAGTGGCCAAGAATGTGAAACTTAATCACTGATCATCTCCCAAGCTTCTGGCTATGCTGAGACGGAGTCCACCCCTCAGGGTCCAGAAACAGCACCTCCACCTGTCTCATGAATACAGCCACCCTCCCTTCACTCTCTTGAGGAAGTCACTTCTTTCCTTTCCTTTCTTGCCCATAAAACAGGAATCACAACCCCTGGCTTTCAACTTTGATGGAAGGAGACACAGGACTCCCACTAATATACCACACGAAACAAGAGGAACAATCCACCTGGTTTCAGGTGCTGTCATTTGTATCAGCGAGTGGGATGGCCATGGGTGAGCCACTTGGCCTCTCTGAGTCTGTGTCCTGTAAACAACGGGATGGCTGTTGTCCCACCTCCATTGCAGGAGTGAGGATGACTGAGTGTTGGGATGGGTGGTGAGTGGTCTGTGAGCTGGGGAAGCTCTAAGAACATGGGAAGGAAGAAGACCCAGGGCAGGCATGCAGTGGGTACCTGGCAGACCCAGGCAGAGAATAGGCTAGCTGCAGTGTTTGCAAAATGAGGCTGCCTACAGAAAAATACCCTCTCTGTAATCTGAGGTTCTGCCAACTATCCTGCACTGAGCCTTCAAGTTTGAACCACTTCCCTACTACAGATCCAGGTCTTCTTCACCCAGGTCTAAGGCCATAGGCCTATTTAGAGGGGCAGAAGACACCTGCCTCACCCTGGCCCCTGTCCCAGTCTTATCTAGGAGGGGGCTACAGAGGGGAGTCTGCTGGGTTATCCATTAGCTGCATTATTGTTTCTTTGTGGTTAGTGGTTCTATGAAAATGTGACTTTTTGTGATTAACAGCCAACAATTACTGCTCTGCAGCAGGAGCAAAAAACTTTAAAAGGAAGGGAGGGGCTGAGGTAAACAACATTTGACATTTCTTCAAGTTCCTTTAGAGACTGGTGCTACATTTACTTCTTTAATCTTTCATAAATGTATCATTCTTTAACAGTGAATCACTGTTTGCTAACTTGATAGTACTTAATTGGTATTTTGAGTTACCTTTTGGATCAGTACCTTTTTGAGATGGTTTACATTGGACACCTGTAGGTCTACTTTTATGGCAAAACCCTTGCCTTTTGTTATTTGGGTATGTGAATTTTCATATGTTGATGTATAGGATAAGTGTATGTTACAACTAAAAAAAGAAACTATTAAATGAAAGCTTGAACCTGTGAGTACTACTTACTTACAAAGGTCTTTCATGCTAAGATACGGTTTTCCTATGAAATTAGGAGGGAGTCAACGGTTCTGGGGAGTGGGGCTAAGTGGGAGACCCATGGTTCTTTGAAGGGAATGGCCACAGTAACCGTGGTCCTATTAAGTGGGTGGAATAATTCTCTGAAATCTGAGATGGAGGATGCATCTCACCATCCTCCAATGAAGGACAACAGACAGGTTATGTCAGCAATGACTAAGGGGCAGGAAGCCAAGGAGACAACTTTTATCATTTAAACCATTTTCTAGCCGCTAAACCAAGTACCTATGCAGGGCTTAAGTTTGTGCCTTGAATGACGACAATTCCTCTTCAATGATAAAGCAAATGTGTTGACAAAAGGAAACTTTTAAAAGAGTAGGAAAGCATCAACTGGTGTTATTGGGAAGCACAAGGGTAAGAGATGGGAAAAGGCTCAGAAATTGTTACTCACAAAACCCAATCCAAAGGACCCCCTACTCTTTTATCTGTCAACAGCACACTGGTTCCTTCCCCCCACCCCCATCCTCTTGCACCTTAACAGCAGAGGCTATTTACCTATCTTCAAGACACAACACTATTGAGGCATATAGCAGGTGTTCAATAAATGATTACTACTTGTATTATTCAAAGACCTGCCCAATCCTGACCATCTGGAGCCAGGCCTTTCTGGACTGTTAGGAATCGGCTTCTCCTGCGGTTTATAACTTTGAGTTAGAGCTCCATTATAGCACTCAGCAAGCACCTCATGTTGACATTTCTCTAAAAACACAAAACCCAAATCCAAACCCCTGACAGTCCCTAGGCCTTCAGCATGTCAGGCTGCAGGAGATGCAAAGGGTAGAACTTCTCCACGGGGGTCAGAGCAGAAAGAAAACTGGATCCAGAAGACAGAGACCTCAGGTGTGAGCTCATGACCTAGCTGAGAGTAGGCAGACAAGTCCCCTCTCACTCAGGGACTCAGTTTCCCCAGGTGTGCAGTGGTGGGGCTAGAGATGATCACTGTGGCCCTTCTTCCAAGCTGCTTTACCCTGCCCAGTCCACACATGCAGGAGAGAGGGGCCTTGGAAGAGCAGCTCCTGCAGGAACAGGATGGCAACCTCGTTCCAGAGGACCTTAAGCCTCAACTCCTCTCTGCTCCCTACCGCACAGAGATCAAAGATGAGAAAGCAACCTGAAAACCAGCTATCATCTGAGCCCACAGATAATGGTGGCTGACATTTGAGCTCTTGCTTCCCAGGCCTTTCTCGCAGCATCCATCCATATTTGTGTACATGCATTAGCACAATCAAATTGGGCATGTAGTTGTGCAACTTGCATTTTTTTAAAGAAAATTAATTTAAAAGGCCTCGCCCAGAGTGACTGACAAGGGCCACTTGGGCCAGATGCCTCTTCTAAGCCTTGGGGTACGGGCAACCTAAAAAGCCAAGGTGCCTTCCCAGACCTGCCTGAAGCTTCCCCACCAGGTGTTTATGTTTCCTGTTAGGTAGGTTTCTAAGGAAGCTTAATTCCTCAGTTTTCTCTCTAAAGAATGGGTGTCTTGCTGGGTGCAATAGGGCACACCTGTAACCCTTGCAACTTGGGAGGCTGAGGCAGATGGAAAGTTTGAGGCCAGAGGCAGCTTGCATAACTTAGAACCTGTCTCAAAACAAAAAATGGACTGAGGGTGCAGCCCAGAGGTGGAGTGCCCTGGGTTCAATCCCTCAGTGCAGGAAGGAAGGGAGGAAGGGGAGGAAGAGGAAGAAGGGGAAGAAGAAGAGGAAGGAAGGGGAGGGAAGAAGAAAGGGAGGGAAGGGAAGGGAAAAGAGGGAGGGAGGGAGGAAGGAAAGAAGGAAGGAAGTCTTTATGATCCTCAGATGGGTTCATACCACCAGGCTCATGGGTTCCTTCCAGTCCCCCCTGCCCTGCCCTCATGCCTCAAGGGGACAGGCACATGCCATTGCAACCTCAGGTATCCCTTGCTAGGCTCAGCTCATAAGCTTTCAACATCAAAGAACACCTGATACCTCACCATGAGCCCCGCCCTGGGGGAAGTATATTAGCCTCCTACCTTCCCTCTCTCCAGATGGAGCAGCATGATTTAAACCTGGGGCCCCAGAGTCTGAGTGACTGGGAGGAGACTTGGAAGCCAGGCTAAGAACTCCTACTTTCCACTCTGGGTAGTGGGGAGAATTTCTAAACAGAAGAGGAACCTGTGATCTTTGAGAATCTCACTTTGTCCCACCTCGCCCTGCGTTAAGCACAGTAATGAACCGAGGACAAAGCAACCCCAGCAGCACCCAATACACAGCTCCAGGAACATGGACTTGACCCTCGCCCCAGGCACAGAAGCCTCTCATCTTCTCAGCTGCCTGTGGCAGGCTAAGGGTCAGGACATGCCCTGAAAGACATTATCTTCTGGCCTCACCCCAAGAACCCCAGTTATCCTCACTCTCAAACTACCATGAGACCTCCCCATCCACTTTTCACTCTCTTTTAAAAATAGTTCTCTACCCATGAAGCTCCTGGAAAACCCGAATGAAACAAATGCTCAGAGTGAACTGTGGGACTCCTGCCAGGTCAGCCAAGCCCTCCTGACTGATTTACAAGGTTGCAAAAATGGTACTTTGTTCTGCAAATCCCCTCCCTCTCGCCCTGCCCAACACTCAGGGCTTGGCATGTAGCACTGTGGCCACATGTGAAACCACCAAGTGCAGCCTTCCTTGACTGAAACTCAACCCAGGCCACGTGGCCGAGTGCCTGAGGCACTTAGGGGGTGTGAAGTGTGCCACAGGTGTGGATGTGGCACGTGGCTGGGAGATGGAGGTCGCTAAGGAGGGTGTGAAGTCCTCCTGGATGACCACAAGAAGAGGTCACGGGTGCAAGGACGCCAGTCTGGTGCCCTAGGGAGGGAAGTGGCCCTGCAATGCTCTCAGGAAGACAGCCTTCAGGTCCCTGTGCAGAGTCATGGGGTGGCCTGGTCCCTCTGGACCAAGTTTCCTGGACAGAGTTTTGGCAGCATCACTACACTGAAACTGTAGGAATGGCAATGGAAGGAATGGTAGGAATGCCATCACCCACACAGAAAGCGTGAGACCAGAGCAGTGGAGGTCAAAGCAGGGAAAGGAGACGAAGAAGCCTCTTGGTCTTGCGCACAGACCACAGGATGGAATGTGTTTATGGAGAACAGGAGCTCTAACGCTGCAGCTTAGAAAAAACAAAACCGTTGCTACATGAAGAGACAGAACCAGCTGGCATTAAAAATAGGTTCCAATGACACAAGGGAGTGGCATAGGATTCTTCCCTTCACAGAGTCAGAGGACCGTGATGTGGGAGAAGGGGTGGATATGCCTGCCTAGCGCCAAGGGACAGCTCCACGTCTAACAGCAGATGTCCTGAGCTACACGGAGCTTCTCCAGTCTGAGTCTCAGAGCTGGCTGCCTTGGAGGTGGTGGGTGGCAGTAATTTGGATTGCTCAGTAGTGACATGGCACAGTCCTAATAAAAGGACAATACCACATTCCTTACCAACATGTACTGTTTCCTGGGGATTCTGAAGGGAAGAACCCGGGATTGAGCATCCTAAGATCAGGGTTTAGATCTGGGAGCAAACAACCCACTGTGTGCCTTGGATAGGCCTCCTGATCCTGGGCATCCAGCAAATGAGGCAGCTGAGGTTCTGTTGTCCCAATGACATCATGGGTATCACCCTGAGTTCTTCAGTCAAGCAATATGGAAAAGGACCAGGTATAGACAAAAAAGCCCAACCTGACACAGCAAGGCTGTCAGGTCCATGGGAGTTGGTCCTGATACCTGTGCTTCTTTCCCAAAGTCCATCTCAATTCTGTCCCAGGAATGAGAGGGCTGACTCAGGACACATGGGGCTGAAGGAGCAATGTCCTCTTCATTCTGATCCCAGAGACCAGGAGAGGGGGAAGGAGAGCAATATGTCTGTCCCACCATCCCAGGTAGACATCACTTCTGGTTAACTGGCAAGGAAACTGAAGCACTAGGTGTGTTATCTTAAGGTAATGAGGCTAATGTTGTTGTTGTTAGGTGCCGTCAAGTCGGTATCCAACTCATAGCAACCCTCATAGGGTTTTTAATGGCTGACTGTTTCTGGATTGCCTTGGGAGTGGATTGCCAGGTCCTTCTCCCATTTTTACAGTGCTGGGAATTGAACTCGGGACCTCAGAGACTGCAGTGCAGCACTCCACCAACTGAACTAAATCCCAGCCCTTAATGAAGCTAATAAGTGGCTCTAAATTTAGTACCTCCACCCTTGATCTTGGGTTTGAGAAACCCAAATAACAAAGTCTCCCTCCCACTAATGCCTGCAGCTCCCAAGAAAAGTTGTGTGCTATGGGGCTCATGAAACAAAACAGCAGCAGATCATTAAAAGATCTGATAAATCTACTCTTCCCCAAGTACACTGATCTTCTAACTTGGCACCTTCTCACAACTATTTCAGTGAGCAGGCATTCGCCAAGAGGAAGGGTGTGAGTGTGTGTGTGTGTGTGTGTGTGTGTGTGTGTGTGTGTGTGTGTGCATGCACACGTGTGTCAAAGAATGCAAGATCCCACCAAAGACTGTGCTGGATCTAACTGGCAAACGACCCTGGAAAGAAAAGGAGAAACAAGGTAGGTGGGGAGTTGTGCTTTATACACATTGGATGCATTTGGCAAACACTTGCTCCTGGGGCTGCCTGCACAGATGGCGCTATGCCCGCTAGGGCAAGAAAGGACAGGAGGAGGTTCTGCCCTGAAGGCCTGGAGGATGAAATGAGTCGTGGTGATAGAGAACTGAGGTACATAGAAGGTACTCCAGGCAGGCACTTTGAGATAGGGATTAGGGGGGATCGGGGAGGCTTTATGGAATAGGTGGCACTCAGGCCAGGGCCTTCAAGGACAGCAAGACTCGAAGATGCAGGAGGAGATATGGGGGCGAGAGATTACTGCTGTCATCTTAACCCTCCCAGCACAGGTTCCGACAGCCTTTTTCTAAGTGTAAATCCACTCCACTCACCCACTGCCCATTCCACCTCTGACCAGTACCAGAAGGGCTCACCATCCCAAGGACTGTCACTTCTGACCAGCACCCCTGCAGCTTTTCTCCCCCAGTTCTCCCAACAAACCCCTGTCACTGCATATGAGAAAACAAAGGCTCTGCAAGCAAAGAGAATTGTCAAGGTCACACAGTTAAGAATGGGCAGAAGCGGAAGTCAAGCCTGATTTGCTAAAACCACAGCTCCAGCTCTGGGCACATCCTAGCTTCTCGGGTCCATGTTTTGGGATGGACACTTGGAGCAGCCATCTGGGAACACAGAGCTCTGGGTTCAAGGCCCAGCCCTTAACATTCACCAGGAGCCAGGGTAGTTGGGTTCTTCACTTTATCTTTCTGAGCCCTTCATGGTTATGTGTAAAGAATGGGAGCTCCTATCCTTTCGGGGGTGGGGGGGTGACTTGAGCAGAACTCTCAGCACCCTGCCAGGCTCAGATAAGGCAATGCTCAGAAAATGGTAGCCAATGAACCCAACACAGCAATGACAGACATGCCTGGTTTTCTGGGTTTTGCTTGTTTGTATGTTTGTAAGGCAGGGTCTCATGATACTGCCCAGGCTGACCATGAACTCCTGGGCTCAAATGATCCTACTGCCTCAGCCTCCTGGAGTAGCTGGGGCCACAGGCACATACTACCATGCTGGTTAGACATGCTTACTTTTTATGGTTTCATGAGCAGAGTAGTCTGACATAGGGAGAGGGATGAGAAAGGTGTTAGAGCAGAGGGAAGACTTCTGAGAAGTGGCCTCTCTCTCCTTAGTACTTAGCAAAGTACTTTAAAAAAAAAAAAAAAGATGAAAGAAAGGCATGTCAACCAGAACATCTTCAAAAGAAAAGAGGAACTGGCTTCTCTGGGTTGAGGAGAAGAAGCCACCACATCAGCAGGCCCTGCCCATCCATCCCAGGAAGCACCCAGCTTCTTCTGGGAATTGGATCAAAGGGCAGCGCTTGGTAAAGAGGTGGAGTCCTATGTAATTAATACCTGGTTCTACTTTGGATCCTGACCAGGTGCCCTCCTCCATGTGCAAACACCTCCCCAGCTGGGCTACGCTGCATGAGGTGTGGGACCTAGGCCCGAGCACGCAAGACCAGGGAGATTAAGGGCGAGCAGTGCCCCCCGGATGAGCACTGTGGAGCGGATCAACAGCACGCTATTTGTACAATGCTCATTTTCTTTTTAAAGAGAGGTGAGCTTCAGACCTTAGTTTACATGATTAGCAAAACACACACACGCACACACATGCACATTTCATACTGTCTTAAGGAGCTACTTACAACCACAAACATGTCATAGTAGGCCACTGACAGCTCCTTAACAAGAACATTGGCAGTTGCTTCTGCGAAGTGGAAAATTCCCTGGCGTGGACCTGCATGCACGCTCAGTTCCAGTGACAACTTAATCCTGCCAGGACCGAGGTGTGCACAGAACAAGAAAGCCATCCACTTCTAGAAACATTTTTTTTTTAAGTTTAAAAGAAATCATTAAAGGCAAGGCCTTCTGAAAATCTTTCAAGGATGGGAGCCCAGACCTCCACAGCTGGCATCCAATTTAGTGGGGCCAGAGTCACTTTCCCTCACCTCATCCTCTGTTGCTGCCACAGGATGAACATGCGCAGTCTGAGAAGTTCAGCAGGGTCCCCTGATGTCAAAGCTGGGGAAGTTTACACTCGGCAGGGAAGGGGGGCATAATTCAAACCTGCCGTGGCCTCTCCTGTGTGATGGAATGGCCTGGGAGTCCTCGAGCTCTCTTGCCAGGCCAGGCGGGAAGCCGCGGCTTACCATGGTTTGCACAGCTATCCCCAGCGCACCCGACACACCGGCTCAGAACTGAGCAGATGCCACCTAAGCCTTTAAAGCATGCACTAATTGCGCTAATTTAGCTAACAGTCTCTGTTTCATCCCCCACTCCGAGTCAACCAGCGTCCTTTGGTACTGCTGGAGAGATGCAAGCTGTTGGCTTTAGTGTTATTTTGTCAGCCATTAAACGATTCATCGGAGTCATTAATTGATTTATTACTGCCGCCTGCTCAGAGGGTTTAGCAAATAAAGAATGATGTAGGTCCCAATGCAAAGGAAACTAAGCCAAACAACACCATGAGGAGCTGGGCACTTACAGGGTTGCCCACTGTCCACTCCAGCAGCCCTCCACACCCTGCTGTCAGGTAGGGGGCAGCCGAGATGGTCCTCCTGTCTAAAATCCAGGTGCCAGCCTGCCTCCTGCTGCCAAAGATGTGGAAGGTGGGGGACCTTGTTTGGAGACTCTGGAAACTGGCTCCCAGGCACCTGCCAGACACTGTCACCAGCAACTGAGCAAGAGGAAAGAGAAGCCTACAATGCCTCCACCCCTAGGGGCTAAGCTGCAAAGGCTGGGCCTGTAGCTGGGCCTCCAGGGTCCCTGCAAGTCAGGGCTCCCCTCCCTTGGAGGTGGCATGCTCCGCCCGTGCCCTCTCTCTCCTCCCTCACTGCCTATGGGATCCCTAAGACACCAACAGTTGACACATTAACAGGTGCCTCCTAAAGCCTGGCCTTTCATGTACTTATCTCTGATCCTCTCAGCAGTCCTACAGGGTAGTGGCATTATCTTTCCCATGTTGCAGAGAAGAACACTGAAGCTCAGAGCAGTCCTGCCCCAGGTGGCATGGCAGGTCAGGAAGTGGCAGTCAGGGACTCAAACTTGACTTCAAAGTCCACATTCCTTCCCCTCTCCGGAATTCTTCAGACTGACACAGAAGGCCCCTAGGCCCACAGCTCATCTCCACAAGAACCCCACGGAAACAGGCAAGAGGCCAAAAGCGAGGCCACCGCTGCTCTTCTCAGAGTCCCAGCAGCTTCATTTACAGAGTGACAGGGTTAATGGTGAACCCTGAGGCTATACCAAGGGACAAGATTCTAGATCTTGGTCCCTTCTATCTCCCACTGCAATGGTCACATCAAGCACATGTCATACCACCTATACACATAGCACCACCAACACATCTCTTGCTGCCTGGGACCCCTTTCCCTGTGAGTGCTCCTCATATGGTGGGACTGTGCCCTCCCACAAACCCCCAGTTGCCCCACCCACATGTCGCTGCTGCCCAACCAGCCACAAGGAAGCAGGTCCAGGGAGATCTGCTGCACTGGGCCAGACCAGAGAAATAGCTGTGACCACCCTGCTCCCAGGCCTAAGGGTTCCAAGCAAACACGAAAGGGAACATTCTGAGGTAAGAACAGTTAACATCCCCAGTGCTGGAACTCACAAGCTCACGGATTCTGTGTGGGGGTTAGGGGTCGGGGGAGGCATACTGGTACTTATGCCTGGTACCTGGTTTCCCTAGGAACCATACATCCATTCTAGATATCTTGAATTCTCCTAGTGCAGCTGTCAAACGGCCAAGAGGCCTCACCCCTGCCCACAGGCATTCTAGAACAGTGCCCCCCTGACAAGCTTTCAGAAGAGGCTCTTGGAGGGTGCTGACTGATTTGATTCCCAAATGATGCAGATGGGGTGAAGAAGTGGATCAGGCCTCCACCAATAACTAGTCTGCTTCTTGCTTCTTTCTGTCTTTGGCATGGCCTCCGGCCTACAAGCTCTGTCTGTGGCCTGCTGAGGTCTGGTAGAAGCCACGTACAAGGAAGATGGGGGGCTGTCATTCAAGCTCACCACGGAGAGGTGCACAGATATTCACTAGGGTCTGCTAGGTGCACAGAACAGGGATTTCTTGTTGGTATTCCCAAGAATAGGTTCAGGGCATCCAAGAACACACATGCCCTCATGATTCTAGTAAGAACTTGCTAAAGAGGCTCCTGGCCGGGAAGGATCAGAGGTGGCCAGTGAGAGGCTTCTGAAGGGACCCAGGAATTCTCAACTGACAATTCTGACCAACCTCTGAAACAGACATGGGATTTCCCATGAAGGAGGCTCACCTCCTGCTCCTCCATCCACCAAAGTGGTCTTCATGAGATCTTCAGCAGGGCCCAACAAATAAGACATTTAAATCCTATCTGAAAGAGAATACCCTGTTATTACTACATACCTCAGTACTAGCATACAGGGACCTTGCTTTCACGTATTTACTTGATGAATCTGCCCAGCCACCTTTGCACAGGCTGGTCCCTCTCTCTGGAACACTTTCCTCCTCTTAAGTCTCGTGAAACCTCTTCGTCCTCTGTGTGTTCCTCATCATAGCACTTGTCACACCTGACTGTTAATTCCTTATTAAATTAACCAGCTGTCTTCTTAGGGATGGGGCAGGAGCAGTGTGCAAAGCACAGAGAAGACGGTGGCTCAGTAAATAGTCTTTGGATGAATAAAATTCTTGCAGAAATCCTGCCTTCCACTAGTAGTCACCTCATCGACAAGGTCAAGTTTCAAGGCTAGCTAACTCAATGATCTTCCACGAACTTATCATGGGGCTACATCCAAACAACTAGTTCCTCCCTTCTAAACTACCACTGCTACCACTGCTACAAAACCAACCCCCGCTAATGCATCTCAGGACACAGTTTCCTTTGCATGGATGCCCTGGCCTTGGGCACTGAGAAAGCCTAGGTGTTGGTGTGGCTGGGCCTTTGCTGCCAAATGACATGGACAAGCCATGACTCCTGGAGTCACTGGTCACATCAATACATTGGGGACCATCCTCAACATCCCTCTCCTAAGACAACTGTGAAGACAGCTTCAGCTACAATCTGGGGAATTACCCTCCATGGAAAGGCAGGGACGATGAGCAGAGTAGGGTGGCTTCAGGCACCTGAACTCCTGTCATCATTCCCGCTTTGGAAGAAGTCAAAGTCAGGCCGAATGGGGTGGGTGCAGGAAGGGAACCCAGTGTCTCCGTGGGTTGTAGAAATCTAGCTGCCTCTCCCAATTCTCCATGCAGCCTTATATAGCAAAGCCTACTGGCTATTCTGCAACAGATTCAAAGCCCTGGCTCTTGGCCTCTCTGAAGAGAGCTATCTGCTTCATTGGCCTGAAGGGCCACTATTCCCAGAGCCCTTGGAAAGGGGCTGAAGAGAAGAGGCAAACTGCCCATGGGGCCTGGGGATGGTAGAGGGGGCAGGGGCTGCTCTTGTGCCTGGGTGGAAGCTAAGGAGGACAGCCAAGCAGAGAAACCCAACTCTCAGACTCTTTTCTTAGAAGATACACCCCAATGGCACGAGAATCCTCTGCCAAGCTGATACCTGCCATCCAGAGCTGGACCCTCCAGGCCACAGGTATGGAGACATAGAAGCAAAGACAAGCAAAAGAACAAGCCCTGAGCTCCCTCGGGAGCCCCAGCCCTTCTGCAATCCCCAATTTGACAGGAGACAAAGCTCAGGCAAGAAAAAGGAGGGGAGAACGAGAGACCTCGATGCCCAGCTCAAATGTCCCTGCTTCCCAGGCCAGAACAGGCACAAAAGTCCTTTTGTAGGTTTATAAGCTAGAACTCTGCCTGCAGTGGTACCGCTGTGGTGTCCGATCCTGTCAGATCTCGGAAGCTAAGCAGGGTCAGGCCTGGTTAGCACTTGGATGGGACACCGCCTGGGAATGCCTGGTGCTGTAGACTTGGGAGAAGGATCTGGCGACCCACTTCCAAAAAAACAATCCGCCATTGAAAACCCTATGAATAGCAGAGAAGCACTAACAATACTGTTTCGTCTGTTGTATGTAGGGTAGCTATGAGTCGGACACTGACTCGACAGCACCTAACAACAACAAGCTAGAACTCTATACGAGAAAAGGCCAGTTTCCATCTGTATCCCTTTCATGAAAGGTCCAATGGAATATCCAACACACCAATGGGCTGTGGTAGTAAAGGAGACAGCCCTGGACCTTGGTGAGGACTTCAGCTCCCCATCTCCCCGGTCATTCAGATAGGTAGACAATTCACCCTGACCTGAGATGTGCCCCTTGAATGCAGGACAGTCTTTTTCTTGGGGTTGGCATGAGAACTGAGAACAAGGAGATAATGAAGGGCTGTGATCTCATCTCAACCTCTTTCTCTTCCTCCCATTCCATCTTCCCTCTTCTCTTGTACTTCGAGCTGTAGCCAGAGGTAAATCTTGCTGGGCCCCGGCCTTGAGCCCTCCACCTGGAAAGCTCACCTCCCTGCCAGCTTCTACCATCCCAAAACATACCTCCAGGCACCAGGCAGGATGATCTGCTCCAACTCTAAGGGGGACTCTACCTAGAACTCCCTGCAACTCCCAGCCTTATCCCACGGACAAAGGCAATCTCCTGCGGGACTGGTAGTTTCAAAATAGTAGGCTCCACGTGTTTCTTACATCTAATAATCCAGAAACATCAAGTGAGCAGGGACTGTCAAAGAAATTGTTGGACAAAGGTAGGCCTGGCCCTTCTGGAAAATTTTCCCCTTCTTCCTTATTCTTCTCCTTCATCAAGATGGAACTTCAAAGAACAGAACAGACTTGCCTAAGCCTAAATGTGCAGAGGGGTAAAGTGTGGCCTTCACTTCCAAAGGCTCCTTATTTTTCTCCTCACAGTGTTGGTAGCTGGAGGACAGAAGCATGGTTGCCTCCGGAGAGATTCTAATTTGAATCCCAGTTCTGTTCCCAGCTTGAAACTTAGAACTCAGACAGGGATGGCAGAGCCATCCTTGACAGGTGATCAAGCCTGCCTCTCTCTAACAAATCTGGTCTAAGGCAGTAGGTTTTTCTTTTCTTTTTCTCTAATTCCACCTAAAGCCATGGCCTAGGTCTTCTCTATCCACAGAAATTTTTAATTCAATCTGGGCAATTCATGGGCCTTCAGAACCTCAATCTAGACTCTCAGAACAGTAAGGAGCCCCAGGGATCCTCCGCCCAGCTCAAGGGCAGGAAAGGTCTGGAACTGGGTTTTCCAAGATGTCTGTGCCTTGGCTGGCTCATCTAGAAAACTGAGATAACAAACCCTGCCTGCCTCACAGGACCTGGGAGGGTGAAGTTTCTGCTGGATCCAGGAACAGTGGCTGGCAATTCCACTCAGGTACACTCCTTTGAAACCCTCCAACCCACCTGTCCTCCAGTTAGGAAAGCCATCCATGTGGGGACCACCTGGGTTCTGCTGTCCTCAAGAGTAGAGCCTCAGCATGCCCATCCCTGTCCCCAAAGCTTCTGGCTCTGTGTCCCAGGAACATGGGCATAAACTCCCTTGTCCTGAGGCTTACTCTATATGTGCCAAGAAAGGCTGATCTCATTTAATCACCCAACAACTTCCTGGGGTGAGCAAATCCACTCCTTTATTTTGTATTGACCCACCTTGCCAGTGATACCAGTCAGGTTAAGTGTCTTGCACAAGGTCACAGTTAACGGGTGCTGGGATTTTCTTCACAGCTGGGCCTACACATCCCAAACCTACATATGTCCCCACCCCCACATCCAGCAGGAACTAGAGACCGAAATCATGAGAGGAAAAGACCTTAACCTGAGGGTGAGCCCTCTGGTTCCAGCACCAACTCAGGGCAGGTCTCTTCAACCTTACTTTCCCATCTGCACCCTGCCTGGCCTTCCTCAAACAGTGGCAAAAGCACAAATGAGGAAAGCAGCAGGAACAGTCTGTGAACGGAGGGCAATAGCCCACTGCCACCTGGACAACCCAAGGACCTGGGAAAAGAAGGTGCTGCAGTGACCAGGGTACTGGGTGAGGTCAGAATGGCTGGCTGCCCCAAGAGGTCCCCCTCTTCCCAGAAAGCAAAGGGAGTGCATCCCAAGTTTCGCTACGTATCAACATCACCAAGGGATCTTTGCAAGTACCCAGATGCCTGTGCTTCCAAAGCTGCAGCGAGGGTGCAGGGATCCAGCTTTGGGAGCTCTGGGACTAGTACCATCAGATACATCCTGGGTCCCACCTCTGCTCTGACCCAAGAAGGGAAGAGGGATCCCAAGTCTGGGGATGGCTGGCCAGATGGGGCAGGCTGCTTCTGCCCACCTCATGTTCCTCAGCTGGGCTCCCAGGAGGCCTGCAGGATGTCTCAGGATGCAGGTCAGGGCTTAGACGGCCGCCCAAACAGGTACAGGCCTAGATTTAATTGGCCTCTTGGTTAAGCTTTCTAATCTCATTAAAGCTGCCTCCATCATGCAGATGGAGGTCCTGAATTTAATTTCACAAGAGCTCTGCCTGCCCCTTGTAAGCTGATTAGGTGAGGGGAGGCTTGAGTGGGACCCCTCTCTGTCCTAGCACAACTTATCGCCAAATGCACAGCAAAAACTCAAGACTTAAGAAAGGGCATGCACACAAAGGAGTGAGGAGGAAGGAGGCATTCCCGGCCAGACCTACCAGCCCCACCTGGGGAAGCCAGTGCTGCCCCTAAGACTTACAGTAAGTATAAACCACAGAGTAATTTTACTTCACATCAGGTACAATCTCACAACCCATTCCACACCAGGAGACAGCTGCCCTCCTGGCAGAGCTGACTCACGGCCTCCCATCCCACCCATTCCTTCTGTGGCCTTGGATGTCTCCCTCACCCAATGGAAAGGAGGCGGCAGCAGGTGTGGTGTGGGGTTCAAAAGCTGCATCCACCTCTACAAGAGAAGGCGCATTCTGTCACTCTCCCCATGACCACTCCAGGAGGAGGTGTACTGTACTGCAGGCCCTCTCGCTGAAGTGTACTAGGAGGGCCAAGGAAGGCCCCAGCTCCCAGACATCAGCTCTGAAAGCACTACAGCCGACGTGTGCAAACATCCCTGCGCAAATACATGGCACCTACTTCTCAATCAGCTCACTTTATCTAAATATATCCTAAGAAAATAGCTTGGCAGCAGTGAGAAATTTGCAAGGGGCTCAAAATAACAAAAACAACACACACACACACACACGTGCGTGCATGTGCACGCGAGAGAGAGCGAGAGCGCACACACTCTGTTCAAGTGCCACACTGGGCTGAGGATGGGTGTAGAGACACAAACACAAGCGACACCACCCAGGGTGTGCTAGGGCTCAGGGCTGCTAGGAGCTCATGCTTGTTGTTATGAACAGCAAAGAGGGAAGGCAGCATTTTAGAATGGAAGGGACTCCACGCAGGTTCCCAGTCAGGCCAGCACAGACGCCCTATCCAAGGGAGATGCTGGGAGTGTGCCAAGCCGAGGATACACACACACACACACCCATCCCCACACCCTCTGAGACTCGCTGTAAGACACTGGCATTTTCCACTCCAGTTGCCAAGGGAGCCACCCTACCTTGCGTGCTTGATCCTCCAAACCCTGTAAACAAAGGTGACAACTACGGGGGCATGCTGGCACACCTGAGCAACAGTCTGATTTCCTTGCCCCCCACCCCCACCATCTCCAACATAAGGGCACTTCAAGCCTAAAGCAGGAGATAGACATGCCTACAAACCTGACCAGGATGGTCCTAAGCCCAGCACACTGTCACTCTTTGGAATATTTGAATAGAGGTGGCTTTTCTTTTTGCAATATGTCCAGCAAACCTAGGCTATTTATAAGCACCCTTAAGCCCACCCTCTTGAGCATAGGGGCATCATATTATTAGGTAAGAGTCTGAGGGTCAAGAGAGCAGTAGGCACTCCTCTCAGTCATGCAAGCTCTCCATGGGCTGATGTGACATCTCAGGTTCTGCAGTCACCCCTGTGCCATGTGAACACAGACCTCACGCTTGGCCTGCTGCGTCAGCCTCCTTGCTGGTCACCCGCCTCATCTCTTCCCTACTGCTTCCTCCAGACAGCGCCAACCCAGACCACGATCAGCCTGCTCACTGCCTTGGAGGACTCTGCTCCTCACTGCACAGTGGCTTGGCCAGCCTTCCACGACCTGGCCTGAACCAAGCTTTAGTTCCAGCCGCCCACGTGGGCCTTCCCTCCCTGCCAGGCACGTCTCTGCAAGCTCCCATGGGTTTGTACAGACTCTTCCCTACCCTGGAATGCCCCTATCACTCTGCCCTCTCAGGCACCCATGTGTTTCTTCTTCTTTCTCTTTCAGTTCCACACAACATGCCGCCTCACCAGGAGGCCCTCTGGATAGAGCCAGTTGGGCCTTCTCTCAGGACAGCCAGAGCTAGGTCTCATGCAGACCATGAGCATCTGCTTGTGTCTGTCTCTCTCGCTAGACCATGAGATCCCAGATGGCAGGCGGTGTCTTCCACATCTCCAGCGCCTGGCTACGGGGTCAGCACATCAAAGGCATTTCCAGGCCAACAAAACTTAAAGTCTCAGAACAATACCAAAGATATTTAATCTAATCTTAGATTTTTTTGAAGTCAAGGAGGGCCCAGGAGGGACAAGGGAGTGTCAGATACTATACTCCTTAGCAGTGCTGCATGAGAGGCTGGCCTGAGTCTTCCCATGGCCAAAAGCCTCACAAAGACCATCCCTCAATCCACTAGCCCCACAGAAAGACTGCACTCAGTAGAGGGATGACCTCCTTAGGAGACCCAGAGGCAGCCTGGAAGGAGCTGGGCTCACAAGCCCAGAAGAATCTGATAACATCACCAGGCTGGAAGCTGTGAGAGTGGAGAGTCTCAGGCTGATTCAGCTCAGGGCCCAGCACAAGTGGTTGGCAAGGATGTGAGGAAGGACCAAAAATGGTACCTGGCATGTGGAGACACTTGGTACACATATGCTCCTACACAAATTAGTGGCACAAATGACCAATTACAAACCAATGCAACACACAGTGTTGCATAGGCCTGTACTCAGCTCCAGGATACCAGAGAAAGGAAGGATTATTTCCGCTGGAGGTGGGGCAGTCTGGGACAGCTTTGCAGAGCGGTGACATCTGATCAGACACCATCTGTTATGTTTCTCTAATTGTTCCACATGTGTGAAATTTTGATTCTCTAGCTAAAATGCAGACTCCAGGAGTGCCGAGACCATGGCTGCTTTCCCTGCCTTTCCCGTCCTCCCCAGCACACGCTCAGTGTCCCCAGATATACTGAGGGAACCCCAACAAGAGCTGCAGAGCACAACTTTTCATTTCAAAAAAGAAGTCAAAGCACAGCTGCTTTCCTACAAATCTGCTGTACCCTGCTGAAGCTCTCTGAACCCCATCTGGAAATCGAATGGCATCTACGGGCACTTCCAACACCTCAAATACCCTGTGCATCTGATGTGGTATTCCAGAGATGGGCAGATTCCACTGAATACTGCGAGTGTCCTATGGGGTGGCACCAAGTCTCTTATACTTTATCTACTACCCCCTCTCAACAATTCTGCAAGATAGGAATGAACATCCCCCTTGACAGACTGGGACACTGAGGCTCAGAGAGGTCACCTGTAAAGGTCATGTGCAGACCACATTCAGTCTTTCACCACACCACAATGCCCAGAATATTAATTCTCTGCCAACAGTTTTCTGCAACAGAGGCCTCACCAGGTAGGAAAGACTCAGTGCCCAGTCAGAAATCCTATTTGTAAGAAAGTCTTATTAAAAATCACCCCCACTGGCACATCACCTTTGGTTCAGTAGCACAAACTAACCTATGTGGTATTCTGGACCAGGCAGTGCTCACTCATATAGACCATACTGTACTCCCAGTTTCTACAGACAGCACTCCACCTTCTCTCTCCCACGGCATCTCAGCATCCTCCATAGCCCCCCAGCTACTTCCCACTTTCCATAGAGATCCAGAAAAATAAAACATCAATTGCTCCTTTTCTTGTTTGGATAATGGCCACTTAGCAATCCTCCCTCCCACGCTGGGACCCTCTGCTCCTAAGGCATATAACCCTGAGTAGGCGCTCAGGCCTGGGAGAGAACAAACGGGAGGGGGTTGAAAAACACACACAGCAGTAAGCTCCAACCCAAACAGAACTAATCCATTCAGAGCCAAGCAGGGCTGAGCAGATGGGAAGCCAGGCATCCCCCGCCTGCCTGCCATCGCCCTGGGTTCCGAGGCCTTCCCCACAGTGGTATAATTATAAGGGGTGACCCAGCCACATGCTCACAGGGCTGCCCCTGCTCCCAGGCACCATCTTCATTTGGTTTGGGTTTAGAATCCTGTCCAAGCCTCCCTCAAATCATATATGCAAAGACAGGAACACAACACCCCAGCCTTATGTACTGCTGCCCTGGGAAGGAGGAGAGAGATACAAACTTTGTGGTTCCTTTCTGGAGTCTCTTAGGACTCTTGGGGGGCAGGGGCATCCCCCCTCCTTCCTAGCCTGGTACCTGTTGCTCTCCCTCACAGCACCCCCACGTGCATTAGGACAGCTTCCCACAAGAGTGTCCATTTGTCAGCTTTTCCCTCTGGCTCATGTGTGAAGGCAGGGACAGGGTAACCTCTATTTTGTTCAAGGGGTACCTCAGCACTCAGCACAGGAGAGGATGTGCAAAATCCACTCAAGCATATGCTGGGCGAATGCAGCTTGCAACTCGGAATATAATGCTGACATGTCTATTGCTCAAATATCTGTGTCCTTCCCTAACCCTCAGGGACCCTCAGAGCAGAAATCCCATATTCCTCCTTCATTGCTGCCTCCTCAACAGCACTTAATGGGCATGCAATAAATACTTGTGGGGCAATGAAGTGACACTTCGCCAATCCAGGGACACTAAGACCCAACCAACAGAGGCCCCTCCACTGGAGAATGGAGGCCTGAATGGGGGCTCAAAGACTGCTTTGGTCCTCCATCTGTGCATGACAGCATGCCACAAACCAAGTCCATTTTGTCCGGTAAGGGACCTGCATCCAGGCCCCAGCCATACCCCGGAGGTACTGCACCCCAAGGGGAGATCAGAGGGAAGGGAGACACTGAATGTGGGTAAGAAGGAGCGGGTACTCCAGTGGGGCAGAGGCGACCAGCAAGTGAAACAATTAGCGAGCAGGATAACCGCAGAGGTAATGGCATTATATGCTGATATAACACAGTACACGCTGTACGACACAATGAGAGACAAGAGTGAGTCACACCATACTCCACTACACAGGACAAAGAGTGAGCCATTGGGAGCCATGGGGCACTGGTGCTGCCATAGGAGGCTCTGGGGCCAGAAGACCAGAGGTGAGCTTGGGTGGGGGCACTTCCACCAAGAAGCTCTCCTGATGACCATTCCACCCTTGGTGCTCCTGCTGACTCCTGTCCCCACATCAGATGATCCCTTGATGCTTTGCTGTCTGGTAGCACCCACTTGGACAACCAGGCCTGGGGGCAGGAGATGGGTTCTGGCACCAAGCCAGGCCCTGGTTCAGTATTTCCACATATAATCACCAGTTTTTCTCAACACTGTGTGTTCCCACCAGGCTGAGCCCCTGCACACATCCTCTCGTTCAGTCCTTCGGACCACCCTGAGGTGCAGGTAATACACTCAAAGAGAAGTTGAACATCCAAAGCCACGAGGCAAGGCCAATAAGTGGCAGAGGTGAAGTAACACAGAACAGGCTGGGTACAGTGGCTGATCCCTGTAATCCCAGTAACTTGGGAGGTGGAGGCAGGAGGATCACTTATTCGAGGCCAGAGGCAGCCTGCATAACTTAGTGAGACCATGTCTCAAGATAAAAAATAAAAGATGGGCTGGGGGTAGAGCACTAGCACAGTACGTGTGAGGCCCTGGATTCAACCCCCAAGTACGAGGGAAGGAAGGAAGGAAGAAAAGAAGGAAAGAAGGCAGGCAGGCAGGCAGGCAGGCAGGCAGGTGGGCGGATGGACAGGCACAATACAGGCCTACCATTCTGCAAATCCCATGCTCTTAATCTCTGCACCCACAGTCCTGCATAGGAGCCCTAGACATGGGTGACCACAGAGTACACGAAATGTGGGTCTTTCACAGACAGACATGTGCTCTAAGCATAAAACGACCCGGCAGAGGAAGAGGCACTGGCCATCTGAAGTTTAGGGAGTGGGGATAGGCGAAGGAGGGAAAGAGCAGGCAGGTCTTCTGAAGGCAAAGGCCTGTGCACAGGGGGAGCAGGCGGAGATAGGACCCCACAGTCCAGGTAGAAGAGAACATCCAGGGGTCACCAGGGCCAGACCTTGGGTTTCCTGCTGGGCAGAGAACACTGTTGGAATGAGGCTAGAGGCTAAGTGCAGGGATGCTGTCAGAGAACAGACAGATCCTCATCTGTGGAAATGACCTTGGGGCCTCTCGGCTGCCCTCTGCTGAGATGAGGTGGGGCAGAGCTGAGAAGGTGATCACAATGCACTTACAAAGCCTAGAAAAGCACCAGCTCCACCAACGCTGTGCAGGAGCAAGGCTACGTGAGACTGTAGCCTACTTCTTTTGTTTGCTGTGGGTTTTTGTTGTTGTTGTTTTGTTTGTTTTTTGAGACTGGACTTTACTATGTAGTCCAGGCTGGCCTTGAACTTGAGGTTCTCCTGCCTTGGACTCCAGAGTACTGGGATTATAGGTATGCACCACCACGCCCAGTTTAGGCTGTTCCTCCACGGAATAAGACGGGAACCCCTACTTCACTCCCCAGGGCCCACAGGAGGAATACAGAGATTAAATAGCCAGCCATAAGACACCTGGCTCAGACTCAGGTCCTTCCCTTCCAATGTCACTGGTCCTCCAAATGCCTCCTTTTCCTATGCAGGGGACATGGCACCTGACTAACCCAATAGGCAGCATGTCCCAGGGGTTCAATACATACGAATCCGTGTCTGGCTCTGTCTGGCAGACTTTTCTCCCCTGCTGCTAGTTTCATCCCAAGCCCAGTAACTCTTACCTGTGAGCTATTTTCTATTCTATGGCTTTGTTTCCTCCCATGACCCCCTAATACCACTCCTCCCATGTACAAATACTGCTAACCTTCAGCATCCTGGGGAAGGCCACATTCCTCAGTAGCCCCTCTTGGGCTTCCCCTTACTGAAAGGTCTTCCCTTTCCACTTTTCCCCAACTGCTGGCATCTTTCTGTGCAAACTGGCAGCAGAGTTCATTTCTTATTCCCCTCTGGGGCCATATATTCCCGAGGGCCAAGTCGTGCCTGCACAGAGCTCACAGGCTGCCGCCATGGTGTGGGTGGATCTGACACACTGTGGATGAGTGAGAATGGGAGGAATATGATAACACACACCTTGGTGTGATAAGCCCCAGGCTGGTGTCAGCTATGTGTCAAAGAGTGTATCCACTGCCGGTTGGGGAAGTCCACAAGTCCACGTCAGCATAGGGTTTCAGGCCAGGACACCAGGCTCATTACTGGCAAAGGCTGGGTTATTTGAAACCAGACTGTGTAAGAGAGGTAAAAAGCCAGGGCCACAGGGTAGCCTCACCTGAGGCCATCTTCCCTCTTACCTGGGTCATCCCGCTCAGCAGGAAAACTGCAGTGGGAGAGGGACCCTGACACTCCTCAGGTGCTGCCATAGGCATTACCATCCAAAAGATGATTAAGAATAGCGAACAGGCAGTGCTTCTGAGTGCTGGGCATTTCATGTGATCACCTATCTTTACCTTCCTTCACCCTGCCCCAAACTATGTTTGCTTTCTAAGAACCATTTCATAGCGCAGGAAACCAAGGTTAGGATCACTGAGGGTCGCACGGAGGTAGCTGGCACTGCCTGGCACCAGGTTCTTTCAACTACAACTGTACTACAAAGGCCAGCAGCCACTGCTTAGCCTGACACTTAACCTTGGGGTTCTAAAGGGCAAGCAAAGACCCAAAGAGCATTTTAAAATGTTTTTCCCTACCCCACAGCCCCAGAATGAAGGTCAGACTTCAAGAGGCCACCTTGGCCCTACAGCATCAGGCCTGTGCACCCTCATTTCAGGGGTTACATTGTGCTCTTTCTCCTTCTTCTCTTCTGGCCCTAGAACCCAGAGGTCCACTGCCTCCTTTGGAGGAAATGGTTTCTCTACCATTCTAGTTGCTCAGCAAGGAGCCACTCTACTCCCAAATGAACTGCAAGAACACCTTCTATCTCAACTTTTACACCCACCCCAATGTCTCACTTGGTCCAGAGAGACCTAACCTCTCCTGGCCCTGTGTGCCCAGCTTCCAGTGGCCTGGGCCCTGCAGGGAAGCCACACCACTTCACTGTGTTTCAAGCTCTATCTGGCTCTACTGAGGGCAGGGCCCTGTCTTCATTTAGCTTTGTATCCCCACTGTTTGTGGAACACACTAAGCCATGCTTTGAAGTGCACTTCCCCCGCACACAACAACCCACCAAACTCCTCCCTAGAGATGCTCATTAATAATTAAAATAAAAAGAGGAGTAGGAGAGGCCAGGATCACCAGGAAATCAAGGATTCATTCCGAGGCCAGTTCTGAAAACTTAAGACTCTTTAAGAATCCTTAAGAAAAAGGCAATCTCTGCTGGTGGTGGGTACAAGGACAAATTTCATTGGCTTGGACTAATTGGGAATGGAAGACGAAACACTAGTCTGAGCTATCACTGCAGCTAAATTGTAATGCTCTTCTGATAAACTCTGAGGCACACACAGAATATAGCTCTAGTGACTCAAAAGGGGACATCATGGGCACACCCAGTGCACAGTCAGAACCACCACATTCTGACTTGGTTTTGTAATCTTATTAACACCACTCATTTGCCAGACTGACCTGCCTACTTGTCTTGGCCTAAAGGAGTGAGGCCTGAACCCTGCCTGAGCGAGGTCATAAATTCCTACCAGACCCCAAACTCCACAATTTTCTAAATAGCTTAATGAGAGTGATGATGCTGGATCCAGCCAGATCCAGCCAACACTGGCCAGTGTAGGCTTCAGTGGAGATATAGTAAGAGGGTAACCCAGATCACATTAAGCCCTTTCCTCACAGCACAGCACAGTGCAGCACAGACAGGAATGAGCTGGGGCACAAACAGCCAGCCTTGCCTTAGACAGATATTTGGGCAAACATTCCTATTAGGATTGGAGGCAGGCTGCACTGGGAGAAATTATTTGCCCTTCACACACATGTACAATGAGCTGAGAAATTGCCAGACGGTCAGAGTTGGCTTCTTTGCTACTCTGGTGTTTCTACCACCATTCAGTAATTCAAAGATCCTAGAATGGTCCCGAATCCCTAATTCCCCAATTGCCCTACACTCAGAAATAACCAAAAGCTTTAGCTGCTGCCAAAAAAAGAAAAAGAAAACCCCAGGAACACACCAAATCCATGTCCAACTCCTTTGCCCCTTAGAACAAAACCCATTGCGGGAGCACACAAAGAAGGGGAGGCAGGACAAAGAGAGGCCAGGTCACACTCGACAAGGCGCTTTCTTGTCGTTTCCAAAACAGAACTGTCCTCTATTAAAACCCTCTTGTTGCTTGGATGTTGGTGCGGGGAAGTGGGGAGTGGGGACAACATGAGTGGGGGTGGGCCACAAATCTCAAAACAAAAGGCAAAATGTGGCAGGAGGGGAGGCCCCGAGCAGGCTCCTTCTCCTTGCACACTTCCAAGCCTTTGAATGCCCGCAGATCTCTGGTCCAGAGCTGGCAGCTGTCTGTTATTATCCCAACAACTCCAAAGGCCCCAGCACCAGGGAGCGTGTCCCGAGCAGGTGAACACCATCTGCCCGCCTCTGACAAGATGCCTGTCTTCGTGCCTGCTGCTGGCAGCAGGCTGTGAGGACCTGGGGAGGCACAGGCAGCCTCCCCGCCCTCTTGGATGGCTCTTCAACTCTCAGCCAGTCTTTCTTCTCTCTCCTGGGGAGGAGGGAGGATGCAGTCTCAGTCACTACCTGGCATTTATCACACAGGGAGAGCTCTTTTCAAAAACACACGTTCACAGAAATTCCTGAAGGTATAAACAGGATGGGTTTTCTACTGGGGGTGATGTACAGTTAGGTCCACATAAGAAAATAAAGCCCCAGTGGCACACCTTTGCAGGGGTTAATTTTAAGAAAGGTTTTTAATTGATCTATAAAGGAAAAAAGTTTTCTACCTGCCTTTTTAAAAGCACTCCCTGCATTAGCTAAAACATTCCCAACACACCCTAGCCCATTTCCTACCTTCCAGACCCTCCCAGTTTTAATGGGGGTAAGTGGCTCCCTGATGCAATCTGCAAAGCTCAAGTGAGTTCAGACTGCGAGGAGGGCAGGAGTGAAGGGGGAAGCAGGCTGGGTGGGCAGACCTCTGGGATGGACTCGGAGGGCCTACAATCCTGGCTCTTGCCTTTCACTCCTAGAAGACAGGACTCCACATATTATTACAGAAATTATAGTATTTTCACTCGCTGGTCTGCCAAACAGCTGAAATACCTACACCATGTGCAACAGGCAGGGGAACCGCCCTGCTTTAGGAGGCAGGGTAATGGGCCTCACTCAGAACACTGGTTTGGCAGGAGAACCTGCTTGCCTTTGGGCCTGGATCTCCAGGGAGGGAGGAGTGGGGTAATGACACCTGGAAGGATCGTGTGTTCCCACCCACATCTCTCTGGGGCTCTCAGGCAATAAGCATTCTGCGGCCTGATGTCTTCCAAGCCACACTTGCTTGGGTCTATTTCACTGACACCAATCGATGACAGACTTCTTCATCTGCTTCAGACATGTGCCGATTCTTTGATGTGAAAACAAGGTGGGGATGATGCCTGGGGAAAGAAACCGGCCATCCCAGAAGAGGGCAGCAGAGATAAGGTCTGATACTGGGCAGCCTCTAGGCTCAACAGCTTGGACCCTGGTCCTCACATGCTTCACATGGCAGCTAAAGATGCACATGGGACAGGCTCTCCGCTTCTGAACAAAAGCCAGAGTGGAGCAAGGCACGCGGAGAGCCTGTATAGTCAAAGGTGAGCCCAACCCCTACTGTACCTCGGGCCCTGGGAGAGCTCTCTGGGCCTGTCTAACTGGCAGGACCTATCATAGGGCTCATTAGGACAGTGGAGGTAAAAGGGCTTGGAAAACAAAGGACTACATGACAAAGATTTAGTCAACCCTGCCTACTTCCCAGGACCCTCATCAGAAGCAAGTGAGCCACGATGCAGCCACAGACTGAGCCCTCCCTGGCCGCAGTCTCCCTGCCAGCACTCAGAGAGGGAGCCAGCAAGCATACAGAGCAGCCAACTGCACCAAGCAAGTGGCCCTCCTGTCCCACCCCTGCACCCTGCACAGTGTCAGAGTTCTAAGGTCTTCAGCTGGAGTCTGAGCCAAATTACTGTCAGAACAAACGCCAAGAATGTGAGTGCACAGAGGAACAATCCTTGTATTACTATGACCAGAGTAAGCTCTGTGTGTATGTCCGCAGGTCCATGGTTCTGGGGACCCACTGACATCTCCAGCAGCTAGGCCCCCTGTCCCACACACCCCTTGGCTGGCAGAGACTCTCATACAGATCTGTCTTCATCTATCTCTGCTTCCCCATGGAATGCAGTAGCCCATTGGCAAAAGTGCTCCAGCACACAGCACCAGGTCTGAGCGCTGCAGTATTTCAAAGGAAAGGGAGATCATTTAGGCGAGTGATCAGAGGGCTTCCTTTCACACGGAGGGAATCACTTGTGATGAGTCTTGAAGAATATGCAGAGGACCGTGGAGGACCAGGGCACATGCTCCTGATCACTCCTTCAGAGCCCCTACTCTGGGCCCAAAGGAAAGAGATGAGCTTTCCTGTGTCCTTAAGGCTATCTCATGCTGTTGCCATAGGTCCTGAGCCCAATGTTTAGACCAGACCTCCTTGGGTATGCCAGAGAATGCCAGGCCTGAGGCTCTGAATGTAGGTCCCACCTAGGAGGCAGAACTCACAGCACAGAGCCTCAAGGAAGTCTCTGGGTTGTCTCTCCCCACCCCCAGAGTCCCACCTCCCCCATCCCCACTGCAGTGGGTGGGCAATGGGTCCAGCTTCCTGGAAATGTCTCCTCTACTTTGAATACACTTCAGAAAAGCAGGCCCAGGCGGGAGGCCGGGGGAGGGACTGGGATGGGAAGGAACATCCTGTCTGCATCAGAGCAGGGGAGGTAGGTCTTGAGCTGTCCACGTGTGCTTTGGGCTTTTTTTTTTTTTTTTTCTCTGAGCAGGAAGTGTTCATTCGACTGACAAACAAGCATCTGGGGTCGTGGTAGGGTTAAAGCAGTGGAGCCAACTTCTGATTTGTGGAAGCCAGCCATCTAAGACAATGGGTGTACAAGGCAGAGAAATCGGCTCCAGATGCAGGCCAGAGCCAGCTGCCCAGGGACCAACGGGCAATCAATCCTGTTGATATGTTTATTCTCGGAAGGAGGATCTGGGGGATGGGGCTACAGCCTGTGGATCCCAAACAATGGGCGGCAGCTGGGGGCACAGTGCTGGAAGCCTCCTCTGACAGTCTGGGTCCTGCCTGCTCTTCTGCTTCAGGGCTTCCTTGCTCACTAGCCAGTACCTGGAGAAGTGGCACGTCCCAAAGCCAGCTGTGTGCCTGTGACACCAACAGTCAAGTACCTTGGGGTCAATGCCCAAGGTCTGGTGTCAAAGTGTGGAGGCCTAGAGTGCCCCTGCTGCCTATTACCTCTGCACAGTGGTCTTAAGCAGATGCCAATTAGAGACCGGGGAGCTAAACTTTCCAAACCTCAAGGCAGGTGGTGGCAGGAAGCCTGGGATTTTTACCTTTTAGAGCCAGGAGGTACCAGAGTGCTTGAGACAGAAAACGGGGGCCGGAGAAGCCTAGCCAGGCAATAAGGAACAGAATAGGAGCCAGCACTAAGGTCTCCCTTCCCATTCAGAGGCTCCTCCTACCTAGCCCCCATCAAGTAGCCCTAGGTCCAGTCCCCAGGGAGACAGCATTACCTGATTGTCATGCAGGAAGAGGGAGGTTGATGATGACAAGCCAGACCAACCAAATGAGTGCAGGGACACATTCAAAAAGGCAGTTCTTAGGACCTAACACATGGCATGAACCCCAAGGAGAAGTAGAAAGAACGAGGGGCTCCCCACCCACACACTTCATGAAGCTCTCAGGTCCACAAGGAGAAGGGCCTAAGGACCTTTCTGGATCACACAGTGTCACCAAGAATATGGCCAAGAAGCTGAGCCTCACCACTTGACACACACACAAGTAAATTCTCATAAAATTTGAGAACTTGTGGTAAAGACATTGCTAACTGGATGGGAAGTTGGGTCTCATGCTCCAACATTGCTTTCCATGACAAAAGCGCTATGAACTCTTTAGATCCTGCTTTTTAAAAAGGACCTCAAAGGGCACTTAAGAAGTCTGTGGAGTTGGTCTCACCAGGACAAAGAGGGAGTTGTCCCTTCCTGGTGTGGAAAGCCTATGAAGTCAAAAGCCACCTGGGTACAAACACTGGACAAGGAAGGAATACTGGCTGATTTTCTTAACCTTCCTTGATGAGCAAGAAAGGGGGAAGGGAATTCAAAATCCCAAGAACAAAAGAACGGCTTGTCACTCTGGCCCTGATCATCCATGGCACCCTATCCAGCCATCTGTCACATCATATAGAAATTCCCTGTATGTGATTCTGTCTGCCGGGAGAGACTGCTGGCTCTTATCCACCTCTCAGTCTCCACTGAGCTTGCTGCCCAGGAGGCCCCCATAAACACTGTTCAACCAAATGATGCACCAGGGTTACTACCAGAGCCTTCACGAGCAGAACAAGCACTGGTTATGCCCATTTCTCAAGGTCAAGGCTCTCCAGGCCACAAAACTTCATTTCCTCAACTTCTGAGAGCACAGGAAGCCCATCCCACCCACTGGAGTGTGAGGCCATACCTGATCTACCTTTGTTCCCACCAGCTGCTTGTTGCCTCTCTCTCTCAGTACAGAAAGTAGAAAAGCCAGGGTTATAACACTTTTTATCTGGAGCAAAAAAGAGCTTCCTCAAAAGATTTCTTTAGTGATCCCCAGTGCAAATAAAAGTATAGTTAAAATACTCATTTATATATTGCTAGCATCAGGATGGGGCTGTGATTTAGCTCAGCTAGTAGAGTGCTGCACTGCGCTCTCTGAGGCCCTTGGTTTGACTCCCCAGCACCCCAAGAACATCGTGACAATCCACTCCCAAAGCAATTCCAAAACAATCAGCCACTGAAAACCCCGTAAGGGTCACTGTGAGTCAGACCTCACTAGATGGCACCTAACAACAACAACAAGCATCAGTATAAATCAAGATAACCTTTTCGAAAATAATTTGGCAAAATGATTCAAGGGTCTTAAAAGGAGCCCATACTTTCTTGCCCAGTAATTTCACTTCTGGGCTGGGATTTAGCTCGGTTGGTAGAGTGCTGCTCTCTGCACTCTGAGACCTAGGTTCAATCCCCAGCACCACAAAAAAATGGGAAAAGAACCTGGCAGCCCACTCCCAAAACAATCTCTAAACAATCAGTCATGGAAAACCCTATGAATAGCAGAGTAGTACTGATATAGTGCTGGGCACAGCACAGTGTGGGGGAGTGTTTTGTGCTGTTGTACATAGAGTCGGTATGAGTTGGACCCAACTCAACGACACCTAACAATAAGAACAATTTCACTTCTGGGAATTCATTCCAAGGAAATCATCCAATATGAAATGCAAAGATGTTCATTGCAGTTATGTATAATGGCAAAATGGAAGGTGAAGGACAGAAAGGAATAGCCAATAATCAGGAAATGGTTCAATAAAACCCTGTGCAGCCATTAAAGCATAAATATGAATAACTGGAAATGTGTCTCAAAAGAAAAAGCATCAGGCCAGAGGCAGACTTTGTAACTTAAGGAGACCCTATCTCAAGATAAAAAGTAAAACACTGTCTAGGTGCAGTGGCTCACACCTTAATCCCAGAAACTTGGGAAGCAGAGGCAGGAGGGTTGCAGGTTCAAGGCTAGAGGCAGCCTGTGTAACTTAGTGAGGCCGTCTCAAGATTTAAAAAAAAAAAAATGGACTGGGGGTACAGCCCAGTGGTAGAGCACTCGAAAAGTATGTGCAAGGTCATGGGTTCAACTCCATAGTACCAAAAAGAGAAAAGAAAAGAAAAAGGAGGGAGGACTGGAGAAGAAAGGAGGGCAGAAGAGAGGGAGAGAGGGTGGGAGAGAGAAAGAGAGAGAGAGGAGGGAAAGAGAGAAAAAGTATCAGTCCACAAACACGTAGAGCTGGACAGGATTTGCCCAAGGCCAGTGAAAAAAGATTAGGGTTGTCCAAGATTTTGTTTTACTTTGTTCTACAATCAGCACCCACGGAAGTTACAGTTAAGAAATCAAAAGACGCATTACATTGGGAAAAGCTGTTGCAAAAGACCTCTTTAAAGTGTTGAAAATTAAAAACGTCACATTGAAGATGAAGGTGTGCTTGATTCATGCCGTAGTATTTTCAGTCGCATCACATGCTTGTGAAAGCTGGATGCTGAATAAGGGAGACAGGGGAAGAACTGATGCTTTTGAATTATGGTGCTGGAAACGAATATTGACTATCCCTTGGACTGCCAAAAGAAGCAACAGATCTGCCCTAGAAGAAGTACAACCAGAGTGCTCCTCAGAAACAAGGATGGCTAGACTGTATCTGACGTATTTTGGACATGTAGTCAGGAAGGACCAGGCCCTGGAGAAGGACATGTTTGGGAGAGTGGTAGGTCAATGAAAAAAAGGAAGACCCTCAACTAGATGAATTGACACGGTGGCTGCCACAATGGGCTTAACCATTAAAAAGATTGTGTGCCTGGCACAGAGTTGGGGAGTGGTTTATTCTGTAGTAGATAGGGTTCCTATGAGTCAGATCAGACTTGACAGCACCTAACAACAACAAGCAGTTGTGATAAAATAACAACAGAATGAATCCTTTCCTTTCACTTTCCAAGCTTTCCCTAATGTTGCCTGTAAGAGAAGGGAAGCCATACTTGAGGTAGAAGGACAGTGATGCCTGCCTCCACCTGCCTTCCAAGCCACCTACCTCATCTCTGGGCCCAGGCCATGAGCAAGGAGAGGTGAGGGAGACCCTGAACCAAGGCAAACAAACATGGTTTCAAGCAGTGTTAACATGACAATGCCAAGAATGACATTTAACCAACAGGAATCTTCTGGGAATATTTAAATACTCTTTTAAAAAAAAAAAAACCAAACCAGGCAAGGTTTATATATATAAAGTGCATGCATGTACCGAGAGCCATAATTTTCAGCATATAGAGATAGATATACCGTTTCGCTCCCCAACAGCAGCCGTGGCCAACTTTCTACCCCAACCAGCCATCTGGGGCTCAAAGGGAAGGTGTCAGATTGATCACCAGGGTAGGATTAAATTTTTTTTCTTCTTAAATCCCCTTAACTGAGAAAGCAGCTTGAGCCAATTCTGCTGTTCTCACAGACACCAAAACACCAAGCTATAGTTACACCAGTTCATCTTCACACCCCCAGAGTTTGGGGGGCTGAGGGAGGATAGAGCTTTCCAAGCAGCTCTCACCTCCTGGTGGAGGAGCTGGAAGCGCAGGCTTCAGGCAGCAAGGCTGCCAGGAGAGGAACCGCCCCAGCCTCTACAGGCCTCCTTCAGCTGACAGCAGCAGCAGTACCTCTCAGGACCTTCATGCCCCCTCCCCAGAAGGGTAATCTGCCCCACTGCCAAGATTCTCTACACTCTTGGACTATTTGTACCAGCCTGACCAAGCAGCTAAAATAACCTTCAAGTGTACTGACAAAAGGATGGGAGGACATATCAGCCCCCCACCCCACCTCACCCCATCACATGATTCATTTTCTCCACTCAGCAACCCAGTGGGTGGTTGTCCCATTCTATAGGATGAGCAAGCTAGAGGCCTGAAACACTACAATTCTGTGGCTGAACTGCAGTGTCCCAGGCTCTCCACACATCAACTGCTGCACAGCACACTCTGGAGAGGGTAGGGCCACAGAGCACCAAGAATGGGCATTCAGTCCAATCCTACAAGGACCTGGAGAAGTTCAGATGGTATCCTCACCACCAACCTACAGACAGAGAAGTGAGGCTCAGAGAGGGGTGGGCTCCCTGCCCACCACGTTGTAAGTGATGAGCCCATCTCCCCAACAACACCCTCAAGCAGTGACTGTTCTGCCATCTTCTCCCTCCCCACCCCTCAGTGGGCAGCTTCCACAGGAACAGGACTAGCAGGACTGCAAAGTGCCTCTGCAGCTCTTGCCAGGTCTCCACCTGGCACTGCGTACATACTCAGGACATATGCTTTCATTGGAGGGAAGGGAGAGCAACCAGGGTCAGGGTAACCCACCACCCCCAGATTCCCCTTCAATGGGGGAACCCTGCAAGCACACAAAATGCAGTTGCCACGGCAAAGGGGTTGTCCAAGGAGAAAGGCCTGTCTCAGGGCTTCGCTCCTTGCCAGGCCCACTACCTGTGCTACTGTTTCCCCCTCCTCCCTGAATTTGTTAATGATCAACCCTCCAGGCTGGCACCGGCTTCCAAGGAAGACAATGACCACCTCCAGGAAAATGGCCAGAAGCAGGTTCAGCACCAATTTATTAGGTTGTAAGAAAGTGTCCTGAAGAAAGAAAGAGGGAGGGGAAAAGCAGCTAAAACATGGTATTTCTGGCATTTTTACTGTTCTTTTGTTGGCCCCTTTGAAGGAAGCAGGTGGCCTGGGAGGGGTCTAAAGAATGAACTGAACACAAAGCCAGTGCTGGGGAGACAGGTTTCAAACTCACTGTCCAGATAGACCTCACTACTTTTCAGGTCTGGACAGGAGAATGGGGCTCCACTGGCTTGCAACAGACAAGCCACACTAGGGGCCCCTGCTTCAAACCTGGGGTAAGGCATATAAATGACTCAGAGTATCCTTGCCTTCTGGGTGAGTCCAGTCTAGTGGGGGAGGTCTGACAAAAATACCACTGCCTCTCAGGAATGGAAAGGACTGAGTAAAAGTTAACTGAAAGAACGTATGGAAAAGTCATTAAAAACAAAAACAAAAACAAAAACCCACTGAGTTGTCCACTAACTATTAAAAAAAAAGTTACTAACGGGAAAACAAAGAGAAAATGGAAAAAATATTTATTTATTTATTCATTTATTTATTTATTGCAGTACTGGGGGGTTGAACCCAAGGCCTCACATGTGCTTTGCAAGTGTTCCACCTCTGAACTGCACCCCTAGCCCATTTTTTACTTTTTATTCTGAGACAGGGTTCCACTAAGTTATACAGGCTGCCTCTAGCTTCAAACCTGTGATCATCCTGCCTCCACCTCCTGCTGTGCTAAGATTACATGCATGCACCATCGCACCTGGTGAAGGCATGGTGCCCCGATGGGGGGAATGGGGGGCATAATTCAGGAAACTCCAAGGAGCCCTTTCATTCATGCTGGAAAGCCAGGAGATGCAGTAGACAAACACGTTGGGGCCCAGCGACGGAGCTTGGGCTTCTCTGAAGAAGGGGAGACACTCCTCAAGACTGCACATGCTGGTGCAGCAGCACAGACCTGCAGCTCAGCCACGAGCTCTGGCAGCAGTTTCTGCTCCTCCCAGGGGTCCCAGTTTCCAGATGAGGAAACTGAGGGCTGGAGTGGAGCTACCACTTCTGTGAAGTCAAGGGGCTAGAGGTGCCCAGCCCTGGCCTACCCTAGGCTCCTTTCACCACACCTCACTACCACCCTGAATGCTCACGCTGCATTACCTAAACATCCCACAAATGCTACAAAGCCTCTTCTGAGTGAATCTGCACAAACAAGTAATGTGGCTCTCAGGCCAAAGGCCTGGGAGCCCTTAACCCATGTGGGTTTCAGGTTCCTCCTGGGGCAAGTAGGGGGATGGACACCAGACCTAGAGAGCTGCCATGCAAGCCAAGTGAAGGATGGACGTTGATTTGCAGATAGAAAGCTGAGAAAAGACGATTAGTGCCGCTCACTCAGACATACTTAAGTGTCTACCAGGTGTTGTCCATGCAATTTAGGGAACGATGAGGAAAGGGGAGCTAAAGTTCACCAGGGTCAAAATGGATAAAGCATCCTCCAGGGAGGTCTTAGTCCACTGGCCTATGAAGTAAGAGGACTGGGTGGGCAAGGAAGATAGGAAAGCCACAGCGTTTCACACATCACTTGGTTGCTTGCAGCTTAAAAACACAAAGCTGGCTGGGAAAAAGACTGGGGAAATAGAAGGCACACTGCTCTATTCTGTCCTTCCAAAGCTTCCGGTCTGGAAAATGAGGTCTACGTGACATCCAAGGCACAGGTGGGGAGTGGGAGCGGCCTGCTGTGGCTGTGGTGCCAGCCTGCTGAGGTCCAGTTTATGAGATTGTTGTACAAGAAGATACAGGTTTGGTCTCAAGTCTCTGCTATTCCTCTTGTCCCTGCCTGGCTGTTGGGACAGGCAGGCCAGGCAGCAGAGTCTGAGGTAGTAAACAGTATTGAATAAGACTAAAGAATCCTGTGGATCTGAGGTATTTGAGGCCCACCACAGAGCTGCCAGTGAGGTTCTGTGGCATGGGGAAGCAGAAGGCTTCCGTGGCTTGAGGTGCACGGCTGTGGCAGCAGCCACCAGCCTGGACAACGGTCAGCATTCTTACATCTGTGCCCACCATGAAGCTTCTGCCCTTCAGCCAGGTGGGCAGCCCCTCTAGCACCCACCACACAGTGCATTCCTACTGCCGCCATCTAATGATGGCACCTGCCAAATTCCACATGGTGATGGCCAGGCAAACCACACATGGACATGAGGTGTACACTACAGAGATGCAGAAGGCAAGTTGCCTCACACCTAGGAAGGATGGCAGGAAGAAACAGAAGGACTGGCCATGGTCTCTAGAACTGTTGCTCCTACCAAGTCAACCCAACTGGGCTCAGACCAAACCAACAACCCACCTCTGCCCCAAGGGTGAAAACAGTTGGCATGAACAGGCAGCCTCTGAAAGCCCAACATAGCACCTGACATAACGCAGACACCCATGCGATCACTGGTTCCTTGAAAACTGCACGAGGCACCTTACTGAGGAGCTGGGAATAAAAAGCCAGAATCTTTGCCTTCTGGGACAAAACAGATAAATAGTGACTCAGATGCCACTGATCTGACCTATGATTTTCAAGGAACTCAGAAGACGCCTCCAAGCTTCCACGACGAAGAAAAGGTAGCCTTTTTTGAATTATTAGGGCCTTCCTAAGGCAGGCAGAGAGAGGTACAGGACCCTTCCCCTCCCCCTTTTCTAACTCAAAAACAGAAAAGAAAAAAAAAAAAAACAATGGTCGGTCTCTAAGCAATTTGATTAAGCTCCCAGAACGCTAAAAGTACTCATCAGTTGGGAAGGGAAAAAATCTGGGTTCCCAAACTCTGCCTCCAGGGTTTAACTAGCTTCCTAAAGGACCAAGAGACACACAGATGGTGCTTTTGGTGAAAGAGGGAAAGCAGACTACTGGAGGAAACACAGATCCATGTCCCAGTTCCAGGCCTCTCCATCCTAGACCCCTCCAGCAGGCCAGCCTAGGAGTTAGGCCCTGGAAACCGGTTCTTGCAGCAGGGCAGGGTGCCAGGCATCCTGCTGAAGGAGGCTCCCCATCTTCCAGGGAGAAGGTGGCGCTCCAGCCTCCTGTCCTGGCCTGCTTGTCAGGCCCTGTCCCAGCAGGCAGGTAGGGCTGCCCCTGGCCTCAGCTCTCATGCTACCTGCCTTCAGGCAAGCGAAAGGCTGGAGGTGGTGGGTGCTTGGTCTTAAGGTTGCCATTGCCCAGATTCCAGTGACAACTCAATTCTTGCCTGTTCTGGAAGTAAAAAAAGGGCTGACCCTGGAAGGAGCAGCAGGAGGCTCTGACATGCAGAGATTGTCCCACTCTAACAAGCAGCCCAGCTTCTAAAGCAAGCCCTAAAGCAAGGCTGAAAAGCTGGGGGGTAGGGGCCCCCATTCAGGCTAGCACGGGCTCATCTTAGGAGAATGTACAAGTGGGGTGAAGTTGATATCCTATGTTGTCCCCCTCCAATAAAACTTGCTAGTACCATTTATAAAAAGCCAGCATTGCATCAAGTTATCCTAAGCATTTTATAAGAATTATCTCATTTAATCCTCAAGCATCCTTCGAGAATGTATTTTATTAAACCCCACCGCATAAATGTGGAAGGCAAGAGCCAGGAGATGAAGTCCACTGCCAGAGTTTCTGAGGCTAATGACCCAGGAAAGGTGGTATCTCAAACCCAGGCCCGTTGAGCTCCAAACCTGAGCTATGAACAGTGTCATCTTCCAAAAGGAGGAACCTTCTGGCTACGGAAATGAGAAGCAGAAATGGAACCTTTTAAAGAGTCTTCAAGGCACTGGACAAAGCCCCTTTACAACAAAATCCCTGTTTGGCAATCAGAAGAATCTGGGAAGGGCTGATCCCTCCCACACAGTACCTGGCACAGCCCAGCACCCAGCTCAGTCTCTGTGCCATCAAGACGCTCAGGGCAGTGTCTGCAGCCTGTCCTGACAACAGTCCTGATCCCCACCCCTAGAGAATGCTGTTCATTCACGCATCCGGCAGGTCAGAGCCGGATGCAGAACAGGCCCCCTCCAGACGGACTCTATCCCTGGAATGCACCCTCAAAAGCCTGCAAGGCCTCGCTTTTCCTACCCACATGGCTCTCCATCACCAGGGCCTGTGGCAGGCCCGCTGGGGAACGAGCAGAGAGCCTGATTTATAGAATTTACCAAATGGGTCCGTTTTTCACCACATCCTGGTCCTTTTGGGAAAACTCCAGATTTTTAGGAGTAGTAGATTAATGGCAGGGAGTTAATGGGGCAGTGATATATCCTGCTGAAATTTTTTGAAAAGTTCTGCGTGCAAGTCCAGTGGTCCTGCCGTGATTTAGTATGCTGGCCCCCGAGAACAGGCAGGTCCAAGATGTCAGTAAATCTGCTAAACGAGGTGGTTTCTGGAGGGCGGTTTTCAAGATATACGGCCTGACATGTTGCCAAACTTCCCAGCTAGCTGAGCCCCAAATGTGAAGACAATGGGAAAGTGCCAGGCGGAAGGCTCACTCTGCTCTGCTATCCAAGGAGAAGGTGGCAAGTCCCAAAGCCCCCTGAGTCTGGGAACAAAGAAGAGTGAGACTCCAAGTCTCTTGTCTTCTGCTTTGGTGGGAGAATCAGAATCAAGAAACTTAGAAAGGATAGCCGAAAGGAAATTTTGGTATCATCCACTGCAATTTCATCTTAAGAACAGGGAAGACGGAGCAGTCAGGTGCCTGGGACCAGAACCTCGTACCCACTGAGAACCACTCCAGCAATGAGTGTTCCGTGCTTTGTGGGATTTTCACAGTATCCTAGCCAACCCCTCCAAATCTCAGCCAGACTCCACAGCCCAGGGCTATGCTTTTCTCTAAGAGCCATGGTAGTCAACAAGATGGCTCAAGAGCCTCCATCTCACAGGGAGAAAGCAGGAACCAGAATCCCACATCTCTGAGCCCAAGTATCCAGAGGCTCACCAGCTTCCCAAGGATCCAGAAATAGCTGCATGAGTGATGAAGGCAGGGGTGAAGGGTAGAGACCCCCCCCCAATACCTTGTGGGCAAAGGTCAGACCTGCCACACCAAAGCTTGTTAAGGGCCAAAGAGTCAGAAGCACAAAATATCAGTCACAATCACCCCTCTCAAGATGAAATGCTCCCGTACTTTGTAGCTCCTGCTGATGTAAAAACCCGTATCAGATCAATTACGATGCCATCATTCCCCATTACCTTTGCCAGGGGATTCAATTATTAGATTAATTTATAATCTGCCTTACTGGTTGTTTTTTGTGTTTTGGGTTTGTTGGTTTGTTTTTTTCTTTTTGCTATTGCTCTCTTTATAGAGAAATCACATGCAGAACTTCATCAAACAGCCCAAAAAGGCACCTGAATTTGTCTTGGCGGCTGACGTCAATTCATTAGAGGTGTTGCTGGTTTTTCTCTGGTTTCCTCTACGCTCCTCTCCTAATTCTGAAATCCCTAGAACCAAACCTCTTATCTGTGGACTTCACACAGTGGGGCAAAGATAATCAAAGGGAAAATCCTGCTTGACACCAGGGAATTGTGCTCTCGGGTGGATTTCACAGGCAGAGCACAGCCTGCAACCCCTTCCTGCAATGGCTCAGTGAGCACTGGCCAGCACTGGGCACAGTGGCCTGTGGACCAGGAGCAATGGGGACAGGGGACGGTATTGGGGACAGTGGTGGTGGTGGCAGAAGCTCAAACTTTCACCTCTCCCTCCTGGAGCTCAGAGTAATCTGATGATGGCAGTGGATAATTAGAGGCTCTTATCAAAACAATTAGCGGATGAATGAACAGCCAGTCCCATCCCCGCACAACTGCACAAGGCACAGCAATGTGGGGGAGGCAGAGGGAGGGGAAATGATGAATTCCAGACCATTCTAGGGGAGAACACAGCTCCTGCTTCTCCAGCACGCCTATGGCCCAGGTGTCTGCCCGGAACACCCTCCCACCTCCCTGCCCTGTGTTAGCCAGGCTGGCCCCCTTCCTGACAGGCCTCCGACACTGCAGATACCAGACTCACCCACCTCTGCAGGGCACCCATTCCAGGCCTTCTGACCCTGTGCTTACCCTCTATTTAACCATGCTGCGGTGCCCTGGCAGGCCTTAAGGTTCTTAACTTTCTGCTGCTCCTGGCACCGCAAGGGCTCCACAGAGGGCTGCAGCGCACAGGAGCGAGCGGCCTGCCTCCCCCCTATGCAACTGCGTGCTTTGCCTCTAAGACGTGTTCCATGGGAATACCCAGGCCGTTCCACCCAGTGCCCTTGCCTGCAATTTCATTAGCTAATGTTTAAAATTCAAAGCTCTTCCATCATTTCCGTGTCTCCCCATCTGTAAACACGCCTGTGGATCCATTTGTTTCTACCACAGAAAATACACGAGGATTAGCCAGAAAGTCCTTTGGAAACACAATCCTAAGCAAGCCAGTTCATGAGGCAGGAACAATGTGCGAGGGGAGCCCCAAAGTTGGTCTGCCCTGTTTGATCTGCAGACCTAAGGAAAAGAAGTGGGGGCCAGGAGACATGGGAGTGACCAAGATGCCTCTGGGGTTTTCAAGGACAGGTAACTGGAGGGAAGACCCGAGTCTCCTGGTTTCTAAGCTGAGACATCGGGTGGTTGGGGGTGGGGGGTATTGTCACCTTAGATGCAGCAGTCTCTAGGATCTTAAACCTGGCCTCACACCTGAAAGTGATACATTCTGGGGGACTCTGAGAGCATAGGTTCCCCTCCCCCACTTCCTAATGCTCAACAGGAAAGGGAGGGAAAAGGAAAGAAAAGAAAAAAGAAAAGGCAGGGGCCAGAGTTCTCCATCTGCTTTTGTTTTCCACTGTGTTCCTTTCAAGGCCCAGGGTCTGCTAAGCCCCTGAAAGCCACAGCATCATCTGTCCACTTCCCCCTCTGCAATCTGCCGCTGCCGCTCCTGACAGCCATCAATCACTCCATAATGTGCTGACCTCGAGGCTCTAGGCTTGAGGCTCGGGGGACGGAATTTTCAAGTCAAATGTAGCCTTTAACATAAATAAAGCATTGCCCTGGATTTCTTCCTTCCTTTCTTTCCTCCTCCCTCTCTCTCTCTCTCTCTCTTTCTCTCTCTCTCTCTCTCTCAATAATTTTGCAGCTGCCGCTGAGGACTCAGTAGTCAACAAAAGTGAGGGCAGACAGGCAGAGTGGAATGGCAATTTTACTTTTCTGAGTCATAACAATTATGACGTTGTGATAAGAAACATTTTCTATGAATTTTTAAGTACCAGTTATCCCGTTTTGCAATTGTCCCTGGGGAGAAGGACACAGATCCAACTGGACACGAAGGCTACAACTGAACTGTCCTGAGCAAAAAGCAGACCCTGGACTGCTTCCCCACACGCCCTCCTGCCCCTCTAGCTGGGGCTCCCTCAACATCTTAAATAAAGCAGTTGTCCTTTAAGCACATCTACATGCAAACGACTTTCATACACCAAATATAGTTCTGTAAGCCAGCGTTTTATTTTTAAACACGAAAGTCTCCCATAATAAAGCTCATGATAAATGTTATGATCCTCAAACTGGTTTTTAGGGAAAGAGGAAGAGGGATTAGCGGGAGTGGGAGAAGAATGGAGGCATTTCCTCGACCTCACACCCAGGCAGAACACATTCAGGGAGGTGTCCCACATCCATGCTCTCCCTGCACCCTGCGGGCCACCAGGCACAGCGGGTGAACAATGGGCACAGACAAGGAGCAGGTGGTCTGTGTGTTCACAGTCCCACAGGGACAGTCCTAAGATAAAATCCCTGGATCTGGAATAGGGCAGGTGGCCCTGCATGACGCAGCTACCTAGGAGAGCCCTATTCAAGTGCTACAGTCAGGACCTGAGCCACCAGGACAGCCCACCTGAGGCAGCAGGTGAAGAGAACAATAAGCTTTACCCAAGGGGAAAGCCTCGCTCCACACTGATCTTCTGTGTGACCTTGGCCAAGTCATCAACCTCTCTGGGCCTCCATTTCCTCTTCTGTACCTGTGGAAGCAGGCTCAGGCCTAACTGCCTGTGACTGTGTCCTGGAGCCAGGAACACTCATGCAGCCTGCCCTCAGGCAGGGTGCTGCTCTGCCCAGCAGGTTTGCTCACAGGCTGAACAACCCCCCACATTCCCCCACCCCCGCCCCAGGGATTCCTCCAATTCCTTTTGGAGGAAATTAGCCAGGTTGCCAGGGCCACTTTATAAAAACTACATACAATGACAACAAGATAAAAATCCCACAGACTGACTCACTCCCGGGGGCATCCCCCCCCCCCCATCCAACCCCGTGGCCAAACACCCAATGATCCTAGCTTTACTTAGAAGGGGCCACTCTCCCCAGCCTTTGGAGTTCTGGCCAAATAAGATAATAAGAACCAATAAGAACACAGGATCCCCTTGCCCCAGGCCCAGCTTCCTTCCTATTACAGGGAACAAGGAGACAATGCCTGTCTGTCTTGGAAGGCAGGGGCCAGGACAGGTGATGGGCTGAACACCCTCCTTCTTCTGAGCTTCTGGCTAGTGGGTTTTCACTGCAAGTATGGAAGTTACCAGATGCCAATGCCTATTCCACAGGACCAACAACAGAATTCCCAAATTCATGCTAGGAACTCAGCATGGCTCTAGGAGCCTAAGAACCAGGGAAACAGACTATCTCCTGAACTCAGAAGGAAAGCAGTGTGCCTCCAGCCACCCCGCCTTCCTCAAAAATTCTGCCCTGGTGGCCAGGTGGCCAGAACACCTAAGGCAGGGGAGGAGGCAGGGGCCTGAACAGCCTGTGACCCTGAGGATGAATGACATACTTTTTTAAAGGCCTGCTCAAGGCAGACACATTAAGAAGGCTGCATATTTATCTTTCTGACATTTTAAAATATGCTGCAAAAAGCTGAATCTTAAATCAAGGTGCATTTTTAAAGGCATGTTAGATCAGGGACAAAACCACTTCCTTTCTTCCTTCAAGGAGCATGTGTGCCACGGAGCAAGGATTACTGCGTGACAATCTTGGCCTCTTCCACGATCAATACTGAGTTATGTTTTAGGAGGTGGCAGGAAGGCTGGCCAGGCTGGAGCTCACACCCACAGGTGACCCATCCTAAGCCTATGGCCCCAGGCTACAGAGGAGCTGAACAAGGCTAAATGAGACCCCAGCTCCCTGAGGGGTTACCAGAAAAGGATGTTTTCCCATCCAACTCAGGGACTGGCTCCCAGTCAACTGCTCCAGGATACATAATACTAGGTAGGGAGGTCCCAGCTTCATGGACACTGGGTACCCTGGCAGCAGGTAACCAACACAAGACAGCTGCCCCTGTTGTACCCACACTGAGGAACTGGGGGAGGGCTACTCCTGGCCAGCTATCCTCCCCAACCCACGGCACATGGCAGGCTGTTAGGGCTGGGGTAAGAAGGGAAGAGGAATACTAGATTGCTTTTTGGGTAGATTTTAGTCAAATGTCCCATGGCTGAAGGGAAAGCCTTCAATGTATACTAAAGGAATCATACAACAGATGTGGTAACGCATGTCTGTGATCTCAACACTCTGGAGGTTGAGGCAGGAAGATCACAAATTTGAGGCTAGCCTGGGCTATACATTAAGTCTCAGGTCAGCCTGGGCTATGTAGTGAAATCCTGTCTCAAAAATTAAAAAATAAATAAATTAATTAATAATAATAATAATAATAATAATAATAATAATAGTAGTAGCAGCAGCAGCAATAAAGGGACCATATATCCCAGACAATCGAGGTGTACACCTGCTGCTAAAAATCAATAAATGTAACTCCCATCCCCACAGATGGTGGGCCCCCCCCAAGGAGCACTGGTACCAGGCCAAAGAGGACTGGCAAGGACCCAGAGAGAAGTGCTATCATCCCCCTTAAAAGAGGAGGTAGCCTGCAGCAGTCCAGAGAAGGGCAGAAGATGAGCCTACAGAGGCATCTAGGCTGGCCCCACACCTCCACATGCTTTTTCTGAGGCCCTTCATCCTTCCCTCTCCCTCTCATCTGTCCTGTTGGCCACTCAGTTCCATATGGCACTGAGTCTAAAATGTTTCTGTGAATCAGCTGACCGGCCATCCGTTGGGGCAAAGAGGGACATGGGTGACCCCTTTGTTCACGGTGGTCCCTCTCTTGCCATCACTGATCATCTCTTCCATAGGTTATTCACTTGTGTCCCTCTGGCTACTCTTCATAAAATCTGAATGCAGGCACTCATCACTCCTTGCATGTCACCCCAAGGTGAGGCCACAGACTATCTGCTGACATAGCCCAAATCTCAGTATAATCATCAGTTCCAACCTTGCACAGTCAAAAAAAAAAAAAAAAAATTCCTTTCAGAACCTAACTCTCAAGGACATAGCCTCCCAGAAATCCTTCAGAACAGGCTTCCACCCACGCCAGAAACAGGCTGTGAAAGGACACTATTGATGGATCACCAATACAGGCCTTGCTGAAGACTGGGCTACCTCTCCCAGGCACCCAAAGAGCAAGGGACCATCTCTTCTAGAGGGGGGGCCTGAGGGTCCTGTGATGTCTGATATAGCAGAGCCTGAAAATAAGGAGGAAATGGCTGGTTACTGTCACTGAAGGCACCATTAAGTGGTTTATTAAACTTTACTGGGCACCATGGCTCATGTCTATAATCCCAGTGTCTTGGAAGACTGAGGTAAGGGAATTGTGAGTTCGAGGCCAGAGGCATCCTGTGTAACGTAACAAGACTCTGTCGCAAAATAAAAAATAAAAATACAAAAGGCGGTAAGGGGTACAGCTCAATGGTAAAACATTTGCCTAGCATATGCAAGGCCCTGGGTTCAACTCCCCTCAAATATAATCAATCAATAAATAAAAGTTTATTCAACTTTATAAAGAAAAATATATCAATGTTTATCACTGAAAATGCACTTATATCTATAAAGCCCTTTAAAATTTCCTCATTCTAAGTAGATATTGAAGTTTATAAGTGCACAACATACAAGCATGTCAGATCATATGTGTAAGATCATCTACACAGAAATACAGCTATATGCCTAGTGGGAGAGACAAAGGTGTATTATCTGGACACAGGCATATTATATTATAGAAGTGTGCACACACATGCACATGTATTCCCCCAAACCAGATGCCCAATCTAGGATGTCCTTTGCAAAGGAAGAGGAGGAAAAATGCTTGCCCTTCATGTCCAGACACTTGGGTTCAGGTTATACAAAACAGGATTAGTTTGGAAAATACTGCAACTTCACAGCCAAGGCAAAAACCAAAGAATAAAAGCCATGTAAACAGCCAACACAACAGCAAGACTGAAAACAATGACAAGAGGCCAGAGGCTTGTGTCTGCTTGATGCTACCTCCATCTCATACCTGTGATCTAGTGTGGAATGGGGCATCCAATGGAGGAGGAAATGCAGGATCCGGTGCTTGCCTGTGCCCAGCTGTCATCCTGCTTGATACCATGCCAGTCAGCTGGCCAAATGCATCTGCTTACACACCCACTGGCAACCTTCAACCCTGGCAGTTGCCACCAAGGAAGAGCAAGGCCTGCCCCCACAGCATCAGGATAGAGAAAGAAGTGAGAGAGGAGGGATCATGAATGGTGAGGTCTCTGCCCCAGCTGCGCCCTGCACATGAAGCCAAGGCAAATGGTCTCCGGTGGTACCAGAGCTGTGAACACACGCCTATGCTTCCCAGTGTGGGACCTTTCCCATGGGTCTGCACCACCTGCCCGTCTTAAGAGCCTCCCACCCAGGGTCAGCATGGTTCTCACCACTTTCACCAAAGTGCCCATCACAGACTTGCATGGCTAGAAAGCTACTGGGGGTTGTCAGAGTCCAACTCATCTTACCTCCCCAATGAGAAACCAGGGCACAGAATGGTTAGATGACCTGCTCAAGGTCACACAACTCCTAAGTGGAACAGTTGGGAGTGGACCCCCAGTCTGCCTAGCTAGGCCCATGCTCCTTCCACTCAGTTCCATCTGCTGCCACCAGCTCCTGGGAGGCAAAGGAAACGGCAGCTGGGATAACTGGATGCTGGTGGCTACAGAGGGTGGTGGGAATAGCAGGTGGAAGACACAAACGTGGCAGTCACAGCCACTCCCATCGACCTGGCAGAAGTGGCAGAAGTGAGAGGACATGGTGGGAGGAGGGGCTTGAGACCTCAGGATGCCAAAGTGCCCCGGCCAGGAAAGCTGCCAACATGGGCCTCATTTCCACCCCTGTACGACCAAAGGCCGATAGGATAACCTCCAAAGCACCCTCACCCCATTTCAAGCCACCAGGGCCTGATTAGAGCTCAGCTTGTGCTTGCTGGTGAGGTGGCCTCTGATACGTACTCTCTCTGCACCTGACCCGAGATAAGGAGGTGGTGACTCCAGGGCTCCTCTGTACAGCCTTGAGAAGGCCACCTAAGCCAAGGCCCCCACCCTGGCATGGGCAGACAGACCCAAGTCAGCCAACTCATGCCCCTACCCCCTAGTCAGAGCTGCAGCTTGGCGAGTGGGGGTCCAACGCATCAAGAGTCAGGCCGAGCGCCCACAGGGGACCAAAAGAGACACATAAAGTGTGTCACTGCTGGCCCTCAGATCAGGAGGCGAGCAAACATACACATGCACCTCCTCCTACACAGCATTGTTCCCTGGTGCCGCCGTCAGCAGTCCTGTGGGGCCTGACAACCGGGGCTTCCTAACAGGGCCAGGCTAGACCTGGCAGAGAGCCAGTCATTTCCCCTGTAGCGGTCCACAGGGACCACCAGCACTGAACATACCACGGCCTGGAGGTGGGGGAGGTCCAGGAAAGCTGGTCTTGTCCTCAACAAAGCACTGGGAACCAGCCAGCTGTAAGGGTGGGCCCTGGAAACTTCTCCTGCCCCACACAGAAAGGATGGTCCTAACAGGAGACTCTTGGGAGGAAAGATGGTGCCCTTCCTGCTCGGCCTCTGTGAGCTTGATGGCTGTGGGCAGTTATCTGGTAACAGGGAGCTCACTGCTTCCCTCCAGGAGGCTGCTCTGAGGACCACCTGCTATTCACAGAGGTGAGAGAGCCAAAGCCTCTCCCATTCACATGCTGTGCGCAGGCCATGGCTCTGCCCTGGATCTAAAGCAGGGTGGCCATCACTCTGTTGAAGACAGCAGGAACATCCCTCCCCTCCCCAACCAGCCATGTGCTCCTTAAGGCTGCAGGGCCTGGTAATTAAGAACTCCAAGCCACACTCCCCAGGTTTGAAGCCCAGCTCTTCCACTGACAGGCTATACCATCTTGGGCAACTTCCTTAGCCTCTCCACGGCTCAGTTTCCTCATCAGGGAAATAGGGATAGTAATGGAGCTGGCATGTATAAACTGTTTGGAATGGTACCCAGCACACAGCAAGGACCATATAAAAAGCAGCTGCTATTAAAACTGCCTTCAGGCTCAATGCCGTCATTTCCTTCAGTGTTTGCTCAGCCAGAATCTCCACCATCTACCTACCCTCCAGTTTGCTCCGGGCGACACAGGCTCTCAGTCCTACCTGGGCTTCAGCTGGTTCTGCTGCTTTCTTGTGGTGCAAGGTTGGACAAGTCCTTCTCCGCAGAAGGAGGATCACAAGACCCACCCGGAAGATGATTTTAAGGATGGAGGGCCAATGCCTGTAAAGCCCCTAGATATTGTTATTAATGATTGATAATAACGGCATCATTGTTCTCCTTGTGGACGCTGACACTTGTGCAGCGGGCCAGCATTGCTTTCTTTCAGTGGTGGCCAACTGCTGGCCTACAGAGCTGACTGTCAGGCAAATTCAAGGACCACTTTCTCACTTGCTGTTAAAATGACTCTTCACCCTGTGACTGTGAAGTCGATTTTTTGAACCTACACACAGAACTTTACATTTATACCTATTAAATTTCACCCTGTTGTTTTGGACATAGAAATCAGAACGAGAGGATCTGCTAATCAGGTCTGACACAACCACATAAAGGCTATACTGGAAGGGCTGCCATCACCTAGAAATGACAGTGGGCTGGAGAAGCCAGTTCTTAGCACTAAGACAGTGACAGCCACAGCTGCCAGGACCTTGGCCAGCACTGCCCTTTGTTTGCACAATACCCAGACATAAGAGATAGCTCTTGTTACCACAGTCCTATAGAGAAGAGGAAAACACCTTGCTTTCAAAACTAAAGCCATAGGCTGGGCATAGTGGCACAGGCTTGTAATCTTAGCACTCAGGAGGCTGAGGCAGGAAGATCCCAAGTTCCAGGTGGGCCTAGGCTACACAGTGGAACCCTGTCTCAAAAATCAAAGCAAACAAATAACAATGACAAAGAAAAAAATAAAGACCCACAAAATTAAAGCCGTATGTGCAAATGCTATGGTATGCTATGGCGCCCCTCCCCACTGTCTCCACTGCACTCTTCTGTCATTTCTCCAACAAGAACACAATCAGATTTACTGCATCCCACCAGTGTTTCTCGGGTGAGTATTGAGAAAGCAGCATTTCCTGGGAAATTTTATTCCCAGGAACTCATACGTAAGTGTGCAAAGACAGAGGGAGAAAAGACAAAAACCACCTTCCAGCCTCTGGGCTGCAGGGACCCCAGTCCACACCATGAACTTTTGTGCAATCTGTCCCAACTGGCTGCTGGGGACAGACAGATTTCGGGTTGGGGCTGAGTTCATGTGTCCTGTGGGACTTGCAACTTAACTGCTACCAGCTGCAGCAGAGTTTCACACCTTCTAAAGTATTTCCCCATGGAACCCAGAGACGTCATCTCCACTAACTCTTCCTGGGACCCTGAGAGGCCCAACAAGGTGTGAGGCTGGTCTCTGCCTCACTAGACAGGTATGCAGTCCCAATCCCCTAAGACAGGCACTGTCTGTCCCCTAGAAGGTGTTGCAGTTGGAGTGAGGGGCTGGGCTCTTGCTCACACTTTCAGCTTTTCCTGTTTCTCCCAGGCTGGATGAGGCAGCACCCACAGAGGGATTCCTGGGGAATCCAGGCAGGAAAAGGCAGTAGTTGGAGGAAGAGCAGGAGAAATGAGTCTCACTAAAAGGGAAAACTTAAGAGCAGCAGCTAATGTAATGTCATGGGACAAAAATGGGCAATGGAGCCAGAGAGACAGGCTCAAACTCCAACTTCACTACTTCCTGTGTGGTTTGGGCAGATTACTTAACCTCTCTGAGCTCCAGCTACATCTACAAAAGGTACAACACAGATTCTTACTCAAAACCCCTGTGTGTTTGGTGAGCCCTAACTTTTTAAACCTCTCACAATCCATTCCAGAGACTATGATATAGTAGGCCATCTTGTTCCCTTTTACCTACAGCATCTTCACAGTAGGTAGAGCAAACAGATTCACAGGGACAGCTTACATGGCCTCCAACCCGAACCCCTCCTCAAGCCCTCAGAGGTCCTGCCTCTTGCTCCCACAACACTAGTGAGGAGGGACAGGCTCCATCCCTGCCCAGGCTCAAAGGGCCCCTGCCCCTCATGTGCATGGGAATAGGGAGCAAAGCCAGTGTGTCTGCAGCCTCCCAAGACTGCAGAGCCAACAGGTGCCAAGCAAATGCCCCCATCTCTGTGCAGATGGGCCGGTTCAGCAGCTTTTCAAAGTCAACAAAGTGCAGGTTTCAAGTCCTAAAAGGCTTCTCAAGCCCCTTCTAATCTGTCTGCCATTTTGTTTCATCTGCTCAGCTCAAGTCAAGGGGAACTTGACATTTGGAATCCTCACTGCAAATAATCCCATGCCAAGGACAGGGCCTGGCGCTGCAGCATCAGCATGTGCTCACAAGGTGGTGGGGACACTCCGGCTATACGCAGAGGGTCTCTGCAGGCAAACATGAGTGAACACTGACCTCCCGAACTGCCAGCCACCTCAAGGGCAGGGTAATTCACCAGAGAGTGGCCGAGGAGAGCAGAGTGTGCATTGGATGAACACAGACATGCAAGGCATGGAAGTAGAAAGAGCTCTGTGGACATGAGCTCCTTCCCAAACCAACGACAGACACGCTGTGCTGCCCCAGGTAGAATGCTCTGCTTCTCTGTGCTTCTGTTGTCTCCTGTGCTTTCTGCTCTGTAATAGTCCCTGAGCCCACTCTTGGTCCTAACAGGGATCTGCCAGCCACCCTCTGCCCTAGCCACCCACTTCACCTGCCCTGACAGCTCTGCAGGGGGCCCAGGCCTCATGCTCTTTCTGGTCTCATATACCCTCACGGAGCACAGTGTACAACCCAGGTGGGGACCCAGGGTGTGGGGAGCTGGTTTCTTTAACCCCTGCTTTGCAATAACCCACTCCAGCCTGGCTCCTCACAAGCAAGAAGCACAAGAACTTCCTGGGCAGGCTTTGTGTGAATGAGGACATGGTTTCTACCACCTCTGACCTCTGAGGCACCAAGAGTTGGCCTAGCATAAAGCATTGTTTTATGCTTTGTTTTTTTGTTTTTTTGTTTTGTTTTTTTTTTTCCTCTAACTTTTCAAAGACAGTGAACTCTTTGGGTATAAAAGTAAAACCCAAGACATAACAGAGTAATGAAACAGGATATAACAACTATAACCATCCTTGCCATCCTGTAAGTATACAAGTAATGCTCAACAGTAAATAAACCGAAGTACATACTTGAAACCTCTTACCCCATTCTTTAAGCCAGTTTCTGGCACTCAGCACCTCCTCCAGGAAGCAGCTTCTGACAACCCTGTGTGACCTACCTAGGTCCCTCTTCTGCGTTCCCCTAGCCCGATGGCCCTCCTGAGAATACCCCATACATACAGCTGGCTTGCACAGGATCTACCGAAGGTTTATTTTTCCTTTTCCCCAATTAGACTATAAAGTCTGTGAGGGACAACACCTTATTTGACTTTACTAATATGGGGAAAAGATCTAGTATATGTCTCAAACTGAAAACCGATCTGTTGAGTAAACATGGATGAGTCCATGGCCTCCGTCTAAGCATCCCACACTTGCAACTCCACCCCTAAAAGCGTTCTCAAGAACTCCAGAAAATCTAAGCTCTATTTAGACAATTCCAAATGACCCAGGGTAGGGTGACTGTCCAGTCACTTTGGGTCCCCCTGTCTTTATGTTGTTGTTAGGTGCCATGAAGCTGTGTTGGACTCATAGTGACTCTTACAGGTTTTTCAATGGCTGATTGTTTTGGGATTGCCTGGGGAGTAGATTGCCATGTTCCTCGCCCGTTTTTGCAGTGCTGGGAATTGAAATCAAGACCTCAGAGACTGCAAAGTGGTGCTCTATCAACTGAGCTAAATCCCAGCCATGTGCCTTTACAGCAATACATTTGCCCAAAGGGTATGAGCTCGAGTTTCCACACAAACCCAGTCAACACAGGGAGCACTTTCTTTTTTCCCAGATGATGCCCAACAGGGACCCAGCCACAAACATCCAGTAATTCGGAATATGACGTGAACAATGTAAAAATAGCTCTTGTATATCTTCTCCCCACTCCGTTCTCCCCAGCAATACAAAGGGCAAAACAAAGTGATACCCCTAACAAGCCTTAGCTTGTTCCAACATGAACAGCCCCAGCCTCCTACATCTGGACCAGCTGCTGTGAGCCAACAGGGGATTCCAAATTACATTTTAATTACCATAATTTTTCACAGGTACCTAAAACCAGATCATGACAACAGCGCAAGAAATCCCCAAATAGGACGCCTGAGGTCCAAGTTACAAGTCTTGTAAACACACACCTTTTCTCACATGCCTTTCATTTCGTGCAGCTTTTCACAGTTTGCAGAATGTATTCCTGGGCCTTCTCTCTCCCACAGGCTCTGGATTAAGACAGCAAGGATCTGCCAGGCAAAGTGGTGTGTGCATGGAGTTCAAGCCACTCAAGAATGTAGTCCAAGCTACTCAAGAGGCTGAGTCAGAAGGATCACTTGGGCTTAGAAGTCTGAGACCAGCATGGGCAATACACCAAGTCCCATTTCAAAAAGAAAGGCATGGTTCAATTCTAGTATCCAAAGTATACTGGCCTCTCCAGACACCACTTTACCTATGTCCATCTGATGCAGTTTAGGTAGGAAGAAAGGCAGGCGGGCAGGCGGGCGGGCAGGTGGGCGGGCAGGCAGGCTAGGAGGGGGAGAGGAAGAGAGAAGTGAAAAAAGGAAAGGAAAGGAAAGGGAGGAAGGAAGAAAAAAAGGAAGAAAAGAAGAGGGAGGGAAATGGGGGAAGTTGAGCAAGTCTTATCCTCTAGGACCATTAGGAATATTAAGGTAGACTTAATGGAAAACCCAGTGAAGATGCTTAAGCAAAAGCACCAAGGATAATTCCTACTGGGCACTTAGTTGATTCTTGATTCTCAGGAAGCACGCATTCTCAGCGTGGATGTGTCTATATAGAATAAAATGAAGAGTGTAAAATCTGAAATTAATCTGCTTGGATCTGAACCCAAACTGTAACATTTTAGTTGTGGGGCTGTGGGCAAGTCAATTAACCTTTTTGGGCCTCAGTTTCACTAACTGAAAAGCGGGAGTAAGAACAGTTCCTTCACAGGCTCATATACAGCTCATGAAACGAATGCAAGTAGAATATTAGTCCAGCCTGGCGTACAATAAGCACACCAAAAAAAGAAAATTACAACGAAAGAGGGGAACCTCAAGTGCTCATGGTCCAGCTTCTCCAGCCAACTATGGAAAGAAGGGAGGGGCGGGGAGCAGGACACCATGCCTCTGTGCTCTGCACTGTCTTCACGCTTAACACCCCCCTCCTCAAAGGTAAGTGCTGTCAAGAAGGGACTGCGCTGTGTTGCTTTTTGGTAAGCTCTCAGGTCCCTGTCACGTGACTTGGCATAAACCTTGTGCTTGGTCAATATTTACAAAATTAATTGAACAAACTAATTTTATCTCCCTTGCCTCTGTGCATTCTAGATATCAAAAAGAAACAGCCCATGCCAAAAAAGTCCTCTAAAGGTGGCCTGTCTCTTTCTGGAAGCAGTCATATTTGCAAAGGGAGTCGGCATCCCCACGTATGCCAAAGCCACTGCCAAGGCTGTCTGCTGCCACAAAGCACCAGGGGTGCTTCCTCGTAGAGGCCCCAGCACTCTGTTCTCAGGGGGATGAGCAGTCTCAAGCCCACCCAGGTCCTTAAGATGTGGGAATTTTCACACCTGCAAAGGAAGAATGGGAAGAAGGGGCAAGCGGCTCCCAGGAAGCCCCAGAAGAAAATCCATGGCGACAAGGAGAACCAAGTAGACTATTTATAGCCACAGATGATGGAAAGTTACTCTCGAAACAATACAAATTTTGCTCCGTCACCTTTAGTACCTTTCCAGGATCCCCAGTGGCTTTGCAGCAAAATGGCGAGTGGAAGGGCAGAGAGGAAAGAGTCTGAAGCTCCCTCAGAGGGAGGGAGGGAAGAGACAGAAGGAGGTGAAAGCAGACAGGGGAGGAATGATGGTCTCCATGAACCCAGGCTCAGACAGCTGGAGCTAATGGAAGCCGCTACAAGTGGCTACAACTCCCCTGATGGACAGGAGGCACAGTCTCTACCACAGGCGATGTGAGGAACATGGCTGTCGCTCCACCCCTCACCACTGGAAAGTGGGGCAGAGCCAGGCTATGGAATTAGAAAGACCTGAGCTCCAATGCCACACCACTGTGCTCGGAGGCAGGGACCTAAGTCCCAAGTCTTCCCCAGCTGGGTGCTGCTGTAAGCAAATGCAGCAGTGTCCAGGGGACCACAGGCTGTACTTGCCTCTTGACTAATCATCTTTCCACAGTAAAACTGGGGCCCAAATAATGACTGCCAAAGGCTCTACTCAGTGCTCTTGGCTAAGTCCTTTCTCTGTGTTCTAGGCTTTGTTGCTTTCTACCCACAAAGGAAACAAGCTAGTGGGGACTCCTTTGAGGAGGCATTAATGCTCTGGGAGGAATTAAGCACCCTGGCCTACTGAACAATTAGAAGTCTTCCCCTTCAGTGGGCTTGGGGCTCTACTCCAAAATCGTATTCTGACCTCATGGCAAGCCCACACCTCCAGAAACCTTAGGAAATCACCGTCAATTCTGATCACATCATTCCCTCCATCCTCATCCCACTGCACTCATGGGCCAAACAAAATACGCTCCAGCCTGCCATCCCTACAGGCCCCAAGGACTGACTGAGAACCCACGATGATAGATGCTGGGCTGGGCAGTGGATATTTGACCAGTGGTAGCCACACAAAGGCACATAAGACAGAGGAAAGAAGAATCTTCCCCAGTTTAATTGCTACACGCTATAAAATGCAAACTAATTCCTTTAGTGAGCTGGGATTTGGCTCAGTTGGTAGAGCGCTGGACTGCAGTCTCTGAGGTCCCGAGTTCAATTCCCAGTACCGCAAAAGTGGGAGAAGGACCTGGCAATCCACTCCCAAGGCAATCCCGAAACAGTCAGCCATTGAAAACCCTATGAGGGTCGCTATGAGTCAGATACCGACTCGATGGCACCTAACAACAACAATTCCTTTAGTATGCCTGTGGTCAGAGCCACAAAAGAGAAGTCCTGGGAGCCATGGGAGCAGGACAATACCAGGAGGCCTGGCCCAGCCAGGGCAGGGGACAAGTTCCACAGGAAGCACCCTGTAGGCCCAGACCTGAGAGGTGAGCAGGTAAAGCCTGGAGGGCAGAGGAAAGGGAGGGGAAGGACAAACCTTCCAGGCAGGGTGCCAGGCAGGGGGAGCAGCATGGGCAAAGGCTGGCACCTGAACTTCTGAGAAACCAAGAGAAGGCCAGTGTGGCTGGAGGAGGCCAAACTGCCCAAGTCAGGGCTGACGAGGTAGGCTTTTAAATACAGACCACCACTGTACTCTGTGTGTGGTCCCTGTGGATTTGGGTGAAGTTTCTCTGCACAGACTGAGCCAGGAGAGGTAGAGGCGGCCCTCAGTACAGAAGAGGGGAGCAGAGCCACTGGGGGCTCTAGAATCCAGACTAGGCAATGGAGTCTGGAGCGCAACTGTACTTTGACAAGAACCTCCCCAAAGGCACTTTCAGTTCCCCAAAGGTTTTTGCTCCATCCCTGTCCTCCTCTCCCATTTGTTTTGCTTCTTGTCTTATTTTGATTTATTTTTAAACCAGGGCCTGCTTATGGTCAGGTTAATACATTTTTAAAAAGAAAGCCTTGACTATGTCATGGCCTCCTTCCCTGGGAAGAGCAGGTGGATAAATAGCCCTTCACTTCTTCCTCAGTCACCAGCAGTGGCCAGGGTGGCAAGTGGGGCCATGGCAGGCAGCACCCTGCAAAGTGGGCTCTGGGCCAAGGGCAAGGTTCCCAGCAACTCTATCCCAGCCCCTGCCCCAGACAAGTCTCCCTTCCAAACCCCACCCTGCCCGACAGTACAGCCCAGATTGGACAGGGAAAAGAACCTCACATGGCCTAAAGCCTGCCGTTCAAATCTCAGCTGCTCAACCTCTTAGCAGCCCTGAAAAAGAAATGCAATCTTTCTGAACGAAAAAGGGAGGGTCTGTTTATAAACTGAGTGAAATAATGGGAAAAGGGATGGGGCGCACCCTGGCCCTCACCCCAGGCCCTATGCCCCCTACCATAGATGTCCTGTCCACCTCCCTGGGTGAGCTGATATGCTCTAAGCCCCCTCGAGGGAAAACCTCCCTGATGCTGACAGATGGGGAGTCCTAAAATATAGCGGATGGATCATGTTTCGTGACGAGCAAACACCAACCAGGACACTCTCAGAACCCGACTGGTGATCAGGAACAGGATCTTACACATTTCTCAGGAGTGGCAGATCTGCACTCACCCCCACCTGCCTGCAGGCTGCTCGAGAGCTAGGTCCTGCACCAGGAAAACCCAGGACAGCTATAGGCCTGTGGGGGAGGAAGCCGGGCCCTAACTCTCTGCTGCTTTTCATCCACCTACTGACAGTTACTTCACCTCTCTGAGCTTCTGTCCGCTGGTCTAAGAGAAGGGATGGTGATCCCCTCATTGCACTGGGTCACGGTGAGGACCAGGTAAGCAGCGTCCGAGCTCAGCAGATGTGGCTGCTATTGCAATCATCACTGTCCTAACAACAGCAAAACTATGGGTGCCTCTCGTTGCAGCTGTCCTGACAAAGGCAAAATGGACACTTAAGGGGCCGTGCCAGCCGTCCAGGAAGCCCAGTGGCCAGAGAGCATGTTTGCCTTGAAGGGCTTCAAAAACAGACCCTCAAAGAGGATCTGCAAACCCAAATGCCTGGGCCTCAACACAGCTATCCACACATGTGACAGGGCAATGTTTGGAGGAGAGCAAGTGATTTCCTTGGTCTCAGGGATCCACGGTCTCCTTACAGTTCAAAGCCAAAGCTCCATACCATGGGTCAGCTCAACACAGACACCTCAATGTCCTCCACATAGCAGGCCTGACTCCAGGACTTGGAGCAAGTACTACACTCCACCTCCTCACCCCAAAGGAAAGAAACTGGCAATGTCAATTATAAAGAACTTCCCACTACAAGAGTGGCAGAGAGACACTGGCAGTGAAGCGGGTGGGGAGGCCTTGCAGAAGGAAACCCCGTGTTAAGAGCAAGCTCCAGGGTTTAGAAAAGGATATGCAAGTTAGCAGACTGAGGAGAGGTGGTGTGCATTCCCAAAGGCTCCAGGATCGGAATGAAAGGAGAGATGGTGGCAGGGAACCAGGCACCTGGCAGCTGAGGAAGCTCAGGAGAAGACACACGGGCGGCCAAGAAGTACCTCTGATTAGGCCCAGTGTGCTGACACTGCCCCACCTTGACTTGACTCCCAAAGAGCAAGGACATGTTTGGAACAAAGGTCATACCAAGAAGATGTAAATCAAGGTATGAAGAGTACTCATCTTTGGGTAGTGGAGTCACAAGAGGTTTCATTTATTGTGTTTATTATCTAACTTCCTTCACAATGCACATACACCCCATGCATACGTTGGAATTAAGACATCCAACCAAGCCACTTACAAAAATAGCTGTGTAGTGCACACATCAGTCCTATCATTATAAATACTTCTGTCCCAAGTGGGCAGTTAGAGGCTGCTTCAGGAGGGGGTGATCCAAGCCACTGTCAGGAAAGGCATCTTATTTGGGGATAGAGAGAGGAGAAGTTAAAGTGTGTTTGAGGTACTTCTGGTAGGGTCTGTGGTTCGTTTATTAGGGACATAAAATGTGCTCTGCCCCCTGTGACAGCTGCCAGAAAGGGCAGCTACTCCAGTGGACTCTCAATGTGCTCACTATCTTCAGCATGGTGATGGTCTTGTAAAGAGGGGAAAGAACTGAATAGAACACCCCACTAATTTTCTTCTTTTTGTTTTGGGTGGGAAGAGTGGTAAAGAGGCCATGAGGGCTGGAGAGACAGAACAAGGTTCCCCACTGCCTAAGCCCTTGCCACCTGTAGACAGAGCTCTGAAGTCCACGGGCACACAGTGGAACATTTCATTTGGCCCGAGTGGTTTTCAGTCACAGCGGTTTGAGGATATGCATAATCCAGACTTTCTATTCACATGACATTGGTTTTCACCAACACAACAGCTACAAAAGCTTTCTCATCCACTCTCATCATCTGTGCAGACACTCACAGTCCTGAGAAGTCTCATGCATGGTGGGTGGACCTGGTCTCGGCTCTTTCAGCTCAGATGGGAAACTTCTGTCAGGGAAGCCTCACAGAGGGCTGGACCCAGCCATTAGACACTAACACGTGGCTCCTTCATGTTTACCCACAGCAAAAACACGGAAGCCCCTATAAAAAAAATCCTTATTGACACTGCATAGCAATTGCCCTTCCAATAAAACAGTTACTAGCTACCAAGGCTACCTGGAACAAACAACACCAAGCACCATCCTTGTAAAACCGTCTTAAGTCCCATCTTCACTTGCAATGAGGAGCCAGGCTCTGAGGGCATCTCCAGATCCAGGGGCTCTAGGCCATCTTCCTGACCCTCTTCTCATGGAGAGAAGGGAGAATAAATTCTGACTTCAGTCAGTTGGCCTCAAAATTAATAGGGCAGGAAGGAGAAATGCACCCATGTTTCTAAGGCCAGCCCCGAAGGCACACATGAACATTTTCTTTAAGTTTTCTTTTAAAACCTCTGGTTCCCATGGAAGCAGCTTCTCACACCAAAGACCAGGCCATGTCTCATTTCTTGTGCCTGGCCAACACTAGACCAGCAGACTCCTAATGTAAGTTTACTGGCCTTACCGAGACAGAGCCAAGGAGGATATTTAAGATCCCTTAAAGTAGTAATTTAAACATGTCCTTTGGATTGGGGGTCTGGCACTATCACTGTGTGTTGGGAGTTCACTTGTATCCCCTTAAAAGCTCAAGTCCTATCCTCCAGTACCCATGAATGGGAAGTTATTTGGAAGGAGGTCCTTTGCAGATGTAATCAAGCTAAAATGAGGCCACACTGTATTAGAGTAGCCCTAATCCAAAGGCTGATGTCCCTTATAAAATGAGGGAAATTTGAGCACACAGTCATGCAGAAAGAATGACATGTGATAACAGAGCAAAGACTGGACTAACATAAACCAAAGAACATCAAAGACTGCTAGCAACACTAGAAGACAAGAGAAAGGCATGGAAGAGATTCTCCTCTAGAAACTTCAGGGAGTACATGCCAGGCTCGCCCTTCGTCTTAAGACTTCCGGCCTCCAACTATTAGAAAATAAGTTTCTGTTTTTTAAAGCCAACTAGTTTGAGGTACTTTATTAGTGCAGCCTTAGAAACTAATACACCTAGAATTCTTTCCAACCCTCTTAACACTCTCATCCACCCAATCAACAATCTTTTCCTTTTTCTGTGCAGTATTCTGGCTTCAGGGTTATATGACCTAAAATGACGTAACTGAACCTTGACATTTGTGCAACCAACCTTGATTTTCCACCAACGCCATCCGAGACAGGCCAAAGGTCCCCATCGCCATCTGGGTCACAGCAACACAAAGTCATCTTTACCAGGCCGTGGACTCTGCCCCTTGGCCTGCTAAGAATAGCCACAGAGAGTCTGAGACAATGTGTGAGGTGTCAGGAAACACAGAGAAGATGTGGGAAGGGTGGGTGGAAGGCAGGTGGAAATTAGGAATCAGCAGAAACAGACAAGGAAAAGGTTCAAAAAGGAGCCTGAAGGTCAAGGAGGCAGACAAGAGGCAAACAAAGCACCCCCCATTTATCCCTCCCTGCCTAGTCATATGCTTCCAACTGTGAAGCTTCCTGAACTCTGAACTTGACTCCAGCAGCCTGTCACATAGGTTAGTACCTAGTAAGCTCTCTATCCACATACCTGTTGCACTTTGAGCTCCCACACAGAGGAAACCAACCTGCTTCCGTCATCCAGGGGCTGGGTTTTGTTTGTTTTGGATTTCCAATACCTGGAACTTGGTGGGGCCAAGTCAATATTGTAAGACCAAGGATCTGGCTCAGCAGATGGAGATTCTATACACTGCCCCACCTGTGCCAGTTTGAGGTGACCTGTGGTCCTGGAGCAGTGGGCAGGCATATCCCATTCTCACGCCCCCACCACGCTCACAGCTCAGAGGACAGGGGCTCAGGAAACAAGTGGCCTCCAAATTTCCTTTCCATGCTATAGCTACCAGCAACAAAGGAATCCTCTTGCAATAGCAGTGATATTAACAGGGACCCAGCTGGTTATGGAACAGACCAGGACCTTGTACCACAATCTCCCTGGCTTCTAGCACTCATTCAAGTGTGCAAAATTAAGCCAGCTCCAAAGTGACAGCTGTGGCACTAGAGAGGCATGTGGCATCCTTTCGAGAACATGGGCTAGACTAGAACCCAGCTGCTACATTCATCCATTCAACAAGTATTTACTGAGCACCTACTACATGTCCTCAGCAGCCTCATCTGCAAAAATGGAGCCACAATATCTGACTAAGCAAAGCTTTTCTGATAAATCATGGTTGTTGTTGTTAGGTGTCATCGAGTCAGGTGTGACTCATAGCAACCCACATGGGGTTTTCAATGGTTGATTGATTCAGGATTGCTCTGGAGTAGATTGCCAGGTCCTTCTCCTGTTTTTGCAGTACTGGGGATTGAATGGAGGGCTTCAGAGAGTACAATGTGGCACTCTACCAACTGAGCTAAACCCCAGCCCCATGAATCATGATGTTGTTGTTGTTGTTGTTGTTGTTGTTGTTGTTGTTAGGTGCCATCAAGTCGGTATTCGACTCATAGCGACCCTCATAGGGTTTTCAATGGCTAACTGTTTCGGGATTGCCTTGGGAGTGGATTGCCAGGTCCTTCTCCCATTTTTGCGGTGCTGGGAATTGAACTCGGGACCTCAGAGACTGCAGCGCAGCACGCTACCAATTGAGCTAAATCCCAGCCCATGAATCATGATAGCAAATACTAAATGCCCACCACAATGTTGAATACATGAAAACAGCCAGTAAGGTGGAGAGATTCCAACCAGAAGCTTGAGATTCGAGCAGATCTCTGGACTACCCATTACAATGTCAGCGCCACCAGGGCAGGCAGGGCTCACACAGCACATACATAGTCCCAGCACATACAGCAGTGTCTAGCACACAGCAGGTGCTCAAGTGCTTCTGTTGGGAACAACTGCCAGGTATCAAAGGCCCCTACCAAGGCTGGATATGCAGCAACATCAAAACTGCAGGACACACTGACTACCCTGGGGACAAAAAGACAGAATCGGAGGCCCCCAAAAAAGCAGTCCTTCTTCCCACAAGAAACCAAAGTAAATGGACCAGCAAGCAGCTGCATCAAGCCCCAGCACGGAGCAGCACACTGGCTTCAGGAGGAGAGGACAGATAACTGTTTAGATATGTCATGTCAGTTCAACTAGTGAAAGGAGGACTGGGGTCCCACAAGATGTGTGCAAAGGGTGAGGAAGAGCCAGAAAAACACACCAAAATTATCATTTTGCAGGTCTTTTTCAAGAAGTGGCTGTCACCTCAGCTGGGATTCATAGCAATTTCATCTTTTTTTACCCACCCTAGGGTTTAGCTCAGTTGGTAGAGTGCTGTTCTCCACCCTCCAAGGCCCTGAGTTTTATCTCCAGCATCAAAAAAATGGAAGAAGGACCTGGCAGCCCACTCCCAAAACAATCAGCCATCAAAAACCCTATGAATAGCAGAGAAGCACTGACATAGTGCCAGGCATGGCACAGTGTCAGGGAGTGTTTCGTTCTATTGTACATGAGGTAGCTACGAGTCGGACTCTATTCAAGGGCACCTAACAACAATTCCTTTTCCCATACCTACCTTAGCTTCAAACACACTTGATGAATGTCCTAGAATGCATAACACAAACTGCTGGCCATCTGGTGCCTCTTGGTATTTTACCTACCAGGGTCAACTGTTGGCTACAATTCTAACCCTTCTGCCCTAGACTGAACTGCATCAAACTCCTATCTTGGGTATTTAACCAGAAATCTCTTTACCACCTCAATCTCTCCCAGCCATGCCTCGCTTGCCCACTACAAAATGCACCAAATAGAACAAGGGTTTCTGTTTAGAAAGGCACCACGGTGGAGGGGCAGCTTGATGATCTGGGACCTGAGGCCCCAGCACCACCTTTCTATGGCAGTGACCTAAGGTCCAGGTGCTTTCGTTCTCTGAGCCCTGGAGTTGCCGCCCATAACCCTAGGCATTATATTACCTCCCAATGGGGCTATTTGGGGGATAAAGAAAAAAACCCAAGGGTGCTCCTGAACAATTCCAGTAAAAAGGGCAGCACCAACACTGTTCCAAGGAACTTCAACCTCCTCCTTCACCAGCGCCAGAATGAACTGAGGCAGAAGCTAGAAACCCATGCCAAGGGCAAGGCAGCCCTGCAAGCAGAAGTAATCCTGCTTTTCTCAAGTGATTAACAGGTCCAAGAAAGGCTGTAGTGCAATTTACGAGGGCCATGGCCAAGAGAGATTTATCTGCGTATGGCCTTCGGATGGTTTGCTAAAGCATGTGCACAGCTCTGGTTTGGCTAAGGATCTCAGCAGCAAGTAATTTTTTAATTGATTCATTAGCACTCCAACTAGTGACTCCTTAGACACAAAAGGCCCTGCTTGGGTCTGGATGTCTGAGCCTAGGATGCTGAGCTAAAAGGACCATTCCTGCAGCAGCCCAGGGACCATGAAGAGGACCCCCCATGGAGACCCTCCAAAAATCATCCAATACAGAAAAACTTGAGTCTGGAAACAGAAGCAGTCTCTTTAGCATCTTAGATACTATTTTTATCATGAGGATGTCCTGACCAGAATATGACATGTAAAAAGTTGAAAAAGAGGGAGAACAGTCTGGAAGGAAATATGCGATTATCCTGCACAAAGCTGGCACTGGTGGAGGAATGATGGGTGACTTACTTTCTTCCAGCTACATTCAAAGTGAGTTAAGTACAGAACACATAACTTCTTCAGTTTTCTCAGGTGTAGCAGAGCAGCAATTATACCCCATAGCCAGCATTACTGTAAAGATGAAATGAGAGTCCATACAGCCAGGGAGCTGTGGGCATCAGACAGGGACCACCAGCTGGGTGGCTCATGAGCCTACCCGTCTCTCAAGCAACATTCATGTTATGCTCAGGAAGTTTATAAATCACTCTGGTCACTTGTCAACTACTAAGGCCACAAACACTAAAACTCAGACCTCCAGAGTAATGCTATAACAGTCTACGTATAAACTAACTTTAAAAACAATCCTCGCCAAGTGTGGTGATGAACCCCGTAATTCCTGCACTTGGGAGGCTGGGGCATGAGGATCACACTTTTGAGGCCAGCCTAGGCTACACAGCAAGACCTTGTGAAGAAGAGAAGTGAAGTGAAGAGAAGAGAGAAGAAAAGAAAGGAAAAGAAAAAAAAGGAAAAAGAAAAGGAAAGAAAAGAAAAAAGAAAAATCAAAAGCCCAACCTTTCGTTATCATTTTATATTCCTTTGGCATGTAGCATACTTGCATAAGACAGGGTCCCTCAATAGTCCAGGCTAACAGGAAGGAACCTCTGCCAGATTCCCTACAAGAAGGATCAGAAACTTGGCTGGGTCCCACCAAAGTGGGACCAGCTTGATGCCCATACACCCAGCTGTGGAGAAGTCCTCAAACACCAACATGGCACTTTGGAAGGTGTCCTGGCTCAACCTGCCCAGACGGGCACTCTCCTCTCCCTCTCCTATCAGCCACCCATTCAAACCTCGTAAGTTCATGCTCCAAAAGGACCCCTTGATGAGCCAAGGAGCATGTCCAGCTGAGCAGTTGTTGTTGTTGTTGTTGTTAGGTGCCGTCGAGTCGAGTCCGACTCATAGCGACCCTATGTACAGCAGATCGAAACACTTGCCGATTCTGTGCCAGGCAAATCATCTTATTTATGTTTAAGCCCATTGTTGCAGACACTGTGTTAATCCATCTGGTGGAGGGTTTTCCTCTTTTCCGTTGACCTGCCACTCTTCCAAACA
>VMDO01001077.1:0-232617 GCA_007922755.1 Pedetes capensis
GAATGAGGTGTTTGCAGAATGGCAGAAATGGAAAGAGTTTGGAGGATAGGCTTCTGGCTCTGGCCTCCTGCATGGAGACCACCATGCTGTGACCTCCAGGCACTGCCTGAACCAGCCAGGCTGATACAGGAGATGGCAGAGGAGAGTGCTTTAAGAGATGTTGTAAGAATGTCAATGCTTTATGATGTGAAATGAAAATGCAGGGGAAAAGTCCATCATGAAATATTTTCTCCTTTTTCTATATGAAAAGCATATATGAATTTTAATCAGAGCTCCTTGTTTGAATTCTTTATTATGAAAACTGAATATTGTTAATTTGAAAGAAAACTGATGTAAAACAAATACTTTTAAATTAAGAGAATGTAAACAGTGGTTTTTATTTCATTTTTATAAAAGAAGGTTTTTAAAAAGCAGCTTTATTGAATTGGAATTACATGTTTCTATTAAAACTTTAAACTATGGACCATTCAACCCAGAAATACTACTTCAAGCATTCCAGAGAAAGTTACATGTAGACAATGTAGTTTACACCATTTTTGCGGCATTTTATGCCAGAAATGTCCATCATCAGAGGGAGAATAAGTAGGTTATGACACATTGAAGTTATTGGCATACTAGGCAGTAATGAAAAAGCAAATGCCATCTCTGAACTCCAGATGGTATGGCTAGCTTGGCTTTGTTACCATGGGAAGAGCAGCAGGAAGTGATTCTGCCATTGGCCAGCCATGGACACAAGGCAGAGTTTGGCTATCTTGGGAAAAGAATTAGAAATACTGAGGGGGAAAAAAATCCATTCCCAAAAACATACATACACAGGGCCTACCTAAGACCAAGGCTGACGAGGACAACAGAAAGCCCCCCACCACACCCAAAACGAGACAGCAGCAAGAATCAACAGCTGGTCTCCCACTTAATGGGATGCAAGAGTGTGGACAGAGATCTTCTCAGTGGCACAGGAATTGGGACAGCTGAAGGCTGAGGGTGCAGCAAGAATGCTGAGCAAATCTGATAGCTAGCCCCCACTTTAAGCACAAGCTAACAACAGCCTACCGTTCAAGGACTTTGAAGTTTGCAGTGCACTGAGGTAGTAACATGACCAGAGATAGTAAATTTAACTCATCTTATGACTAAGTGGACACAGAATTCTACACTAACAAGCTGACAGAAGAGGCACATCCATGCCTGGGTTTATATACTGTTTATCACAATCTTGTCTAGATTGATATGAAATGAAAATGATACTTGGTGCTAAACAAAAAAAATTGAAAAAAAAAAAATAACATGACCTACAGTTGAAAGCTAAAACAATCAACAGAATTGGTCTTAGAGACAACCCTGATATCTGAACTATCAGACAGGCACTTTTAAAAAGCTGTGATTAATATATTAAATTATCAATTTGAAAGGGACAGCATGAATGAGCAGAAGGGGAGTTTCAGAAAGTAGAGCGAGGGGAACTGTGTGTGAGTCAAGTGAAAAGTGTGAGCTATAATAAACATGATGTCACAAATGAAGAATTGCTTTAACAGGCTCATCAGCAAACCGCACACAGCTGAGGAATCACTGAGCTCAACACATAGGCTGATAAAAATTATCCAAACTGACACATAAGGAGAAAAAAAGTAAATTCAGAAAAGAACCTCCAAGAGTTGCCAAGCAGTTTAGCATATTTGGAGTTTTGAAAGGAAAAGAGAGAGAAAAACCATAAGAAATATTCCAAAGAACTAATCGCCAAAATGTTTCTGAATTAAAGGCAACAAACTATACACCCAAAAAACTCATACAATTCAGAATACAATGGTATGTTATCTGTAAACTACTGAAAGAAAAAACCACCTCAGATTCTATAACAATAAAAACATCTTTCAAAAATAAGGGTGAAGTTCCTCAAAAAATTATACCCTATGAGCCATGCACAGTGGCGCACACCTGTGATCCCAGTGACTTGGGAGGCAGAAGCAGGAGGATTACAAGTTCGAGGCCAGAGGCAGTTTGCATAATTTAGCAAGACCCTGTCTCAAAAAGTTGAAAAATGGGCTGGGGGTGCAGCTCAGTGGTACAGCACTTACATGCAAGCACGAGGCCAGGCTCTGGGTTCGGCCCCCAGTATCACAAAAAAAAAAAAAAAAAATTATACCCTATGACCAGCAGTTTCATTCTTAGGTATATACCCAAATGAACTGAAAACAGGAACTCAAATATATGCCTATGAAAAACCAGGTGCTATGGCACAGGCCTGTAATCCCAGTGACTCAGGAGACAGAAGCAGCCTATGTAACTTAGCAAGACCCTGACTCACAATAAAAAATAAAAAATGGGCTGAGGATATAGCCTAGTGGCAGAGCACTTGCAAAGTATGTGCGAGGACCTGGGTTCAACCTCCAAATACAGAAAAACAAGCAAACAAATACAATGAACATAAGTTAATGAAATGATATAAATAAATAAATGCCTGTGAAGGAATGTTCAGGGGCTGGGATGTAGCTCAATGGTAGAGTGCTTTGCCCAGCATGTTCTTCTGAGGCTCCAATCACTAGCACAGAAAAAAAAAAAAAAAAGTCAATGAATGAAAAAATTAAAAAGGGAGGCATTTTCCAGTGACCACTGGATTGTTTTAATTTCCCAAACTCCCCCATAAGCCTTACCGTCTGGTGATCTTCTTCACTCATGGAAGAGAACGTGTAAGCTGTGAACAGCTGGAGCTTTCCCAACACACCCTTTGGCTTACAGCATCCCCTACCCCACTTCTGCCAGGGAGACCTACCCTGGTTTCCCTTCTACCCTTTCTGCCTTCCAGGAATGAAGGTCTGTACGTGTTGGGGGTGATTAAGTCTTAACTCATCATTTCCCCTTGCAGGCACGGAAGGACCGCTTGTAACATTTCTGTACAATTTTATGTAATCCACTACTATATGAAGGGGTTTCAAAAATGCATTTCAGGAGATTATACATTTAGAATAATAAATAAACATCCTCTACTAGTATTTTCCTGCTGCTGTAGCACTGTGGCTTCCTATCCCATAAGATCTTGGAAGCTAAACAAGGTCAGGCCTGGTTAGTACTTGGATGGGACACCACCTGGGAATACCAAATGATGTAGGCTTGGGAGAAAGACCCAGCAACCCACTCCCAAAAAAAACAATCAACCATTGAAAACCCGAGGAACAGCAGAGAAGCACTGACAATAGTGTTTCACCTGTTGTATGTAAAGTTGCTGAGTCAGACATCGACTCGATGGCACCTAACAACAATAACAACCACTATTTAAGTTCTCCTTTTCTTCAGAATCTTGATTCTGGTCCCCAAAACCAGTCAAAAAAGTTCCTGTCCTGAGAAAGAGTGGACTGGTAGGTAGGGAGTCCTGAGACATTACTTAGGGGAGCGAACATTTTATTTTTATTTTTATTTTTCTGAATATGAGTCAGAGAACGGGCTGGAGGACTACTGCTTGTGACTATTTTTTAGTGCATGCTACCTTATCCTGTAATTGTGGCAACTTTGAAAATTGTACTTTACAGGAAATCTGCCCATCATCACCACCTGAATTTGATTGTACCCTTTCCATGGCCCTTTAATGTGTTCTTTGCTTTGCCTGAGGGAGGTGGGAGGCAGACTGGGGCCCTTGGACTCTGTTCTCTTGGCAGTTGAGCACTCCAGGTTTCTAGCCTGTGAAGGTTGTTTCAGCCACCCGCCAACTCATTCTGCTGCTTCAATCTCTAAAGGAAGTTTATATTGAAAAGAAAAAAAAGAATATTCATAGCCATACTATTCTCAATAACAAAAAGGTGGTAACAACCTAAATGGTTAAACACTGTATTATATCCATACAATGAAATATATTCATCCATAAAAGGAATAAAGCACAGTAGGTGCTCAGTGTGGGTGAGCTTCTAAAACACTATACTAAGTGAAAGAAGCCAGGCACAAAAATGCCCTGTGTGTATGATTCCATTTATATGAACTACCTAGAATAGGTAAACCATAGAGACAGCCTACCAAGTGGTTCCCAGGCCCTGGAAGGAAGGAGAATGGGGAGTGACTGGCTGCTTGGGGTGATGAAATGTTTTGGAATTAGACAGAGGTGATGGTTGCATACATTGTGAATGTACAAAATGCCACTGAATTTTGACTCTCAAGAGGGTCAATTTTATGTCATGTGAATTTCATTTCAATTTGAAAGAAGACACATAGAAGGTCACAGGCAAAAAAAATAATGGTAATTCCTTGCTTTAAAGTCACCACGTACAGGCACTCAAGTTGTATGGTATGGAGCACTGTAAAAATATGTAGTCATGTCATTAATAGATATGTTACCCCCAGAGAAGCCTTCATAAACTGTGGCTAACTTTAAAATGACTACAAAGGAAACCTAGCAATAAAATTCACTCAAGTATTTTTTTTTTTTAATGAAAGTAAAAGAGACTTTTTAAACCACTAAAAGCTGAGAAAGTCATTGCTCACAGACTCTGCACTACAAAAAATTTTTCAGGCAGAAAGAGAATGATACCAGATGGGAACATGGATCTACACAAGAAAATAAAACGTGCCAGAGATGGTACAAATGAGTGGAGTTCTCGCAAGGCAATTTATCCAAGTCAGTGGCCACAATTTGCTCAGCAAGATGCACTGCAGTATTCTCCCCATTTACCAATCCTAAGCCACCGTATCCTGCCCTTTACAATCTGCACACTTAAGCCAGGCCCTAGAACTTCACAATTTTCCAACCTCTGACTCTCCTCTTCTGAGATACTGCTAAGACCCTTCCCCAGGGACACTCTCCCTTACTGCAGTGAGTTCACATAAACTTAGTTTTGCTCTTTTTTTTTTTTAAGGAGGAAGTAATACAATTTCGTGGAATGTTTTTTTATTCATGTAAAAAGACAATGTGTATGCATATGCATTGAGAAAGATCTGGGCAGATCCTACAGAAATCCCACTGGGAGAGGAGGATGCTGAAAGGTTCTAGAGCAAATGGGGAACTTTCCTTTTCCCTCTAGATTCTCTATATTCTTCTGTGTGGTCTGAACACTCCCAAACAGGCATATATTACCTCTGTGATTTAAAATTCCAATTTCAAAAAGAATTTAAAATTGAAGCTCAGGTCATATAGCCATGAATCTAGAGGGTAATGTCTGACACAAGATATCATGGGTCACAGATCATTTTTTGCTGAGGCTAGTCAGTATAACCTGGGCAGAGAAATGGTTTTGTAAAATTTACAGCATTTTGTCTCAGTTACAAAAAAAATTAAATATATAAGCACAGGAGTCAGAATTAGTTCCTACTTTGACCCACTGGGCCTAGCCACTGGACTGGAAGTCCCACCCCTTGTGCATGAAGGCTTTGGAGAGAGGCAGCTGAGAGCCTAATGGTGTGGCTCCAATGCTCTGGGGCAGAGGACAGGGACCAGCTGGGTCCCTGCTCTTCCTTGTCTGACAATACTCTAAAGAGCCACCTCAACCTCTGAGCAACTCTCCCCAGTACCCTACTCTGGCCCTTCCAGGTCCAAGCTGCCAGGCATCCTGCCCATCACCCCAAACACTAGTGCCCCTTGCAGAAGTCAAGCTTCCTAGAACAGAAGGTGGCCTAAAGCCACCTTGCCTATGCTCCTTGGGAAACTCATGACTGTGGACCGCCATGAGGCAGATGCTTTCCCTGGGGCATCTCCACATGGCTTTTATTTTTCTCTGTCTTCCTAGTTGGCACCCCTGAGGCCACAGACCTGAGTACTTTCATCCAGGTCACAAAGACACAGATAGGACCTTCCTAAACGGACTCGTTGGAAAAAAAGAAAGTCCTAGCATATGAAGGAATTTCTGTCCTCAGAGCAATACTTTAACAGCACACACCAGAAATCAAAGGCAGCCGCTACCCTTGGCATAGGTGAGGACAGAGCCCTCAACTCCACATGGCCACTCACGGGCTTAGTGAGGAAGCTTGGGCTGCAGAGGCCTCTCAGAGTCTTTTCAGAAAGCAGGTTTGGCAGGAAACACACCAACCATCCTTTCTGCTGCTGTTTCTCCTACTTTTGAGTAGCTTCAACTTAAGAAGACATTTTAATTGTCTTTTTAAGAGGGTGCTAAGCAGTCATCTTAGGACGTGTTCTTGACCTCTTCCCAGAAGGGCTCATCTTCAAGGACCTGAGCCCACATTTCTAGGGGTCAATGCTGGGAGAACTTGAATGTTCTATATTCCTGCCCTGAGTATCCAGTGTAGGACAGCAAGGCTGCAAGGCCCCGGGAGCAGTGAGTAGAGCACCACATCCTAGGCAAAGGAATGGCTGACTATCAGAAAAGAGCCAGCAAGGAACACAGGGGCATGTGGTAGCCAGGTCCTCTGTGATTGCCTGAAGACCCAGCCAGGAACTGGACAGGGGGAGGGTGGCATTGCAGACCTGTGGCCCAGACAATTCTAGGTTGGCCTTGGTCAGCCCAGGGTCTTGGTACCTGAATGCTCCATGGAGCCTGGGTGGTGGTCAGGAAGCCGATCCCTAAGGGTGGAATCTGCCCCCTGAATTTCCTTCCTGGTGTGGTTCTGATGGCCTGTCCAGATTTGCAGCCAGTGACCTGGGCCCTCTATAGGGCCTCTGGATTTATCTTCAGGGTTGGCTGCAGAATTGGGTTGCTCAAAGCCTCTGGAGGGTAGCCCTAGACCACAGGAACTTGACTGCTGATGTCCTCCCTCTGTGTGACACACCATTTTACAAGTGTAGACTCCTGGGGTGCTTCATTTAAACCCACTGGGCCTTCTGCCTCCCCAGTGAGTGTGCATATCCAGTATCAATCTACGTCACTTTCAGTTATTCAAGAATCCATAAAGGAGGCTCAGACATTTTTCCCCTAAGGGAATGAAACCAAGCCTCTTAGTTCCCTTGGTGAGAGAGTCCAGGAGCAGTGGAGACTTCAGCTCTCGTGGTTTCTGCTACTTCTAGGCAGAGTTCATGGTGACCACTCACCCTGAGCACAGAGCCCCAAGCTCTTGTGCACAAATAGGATGGTGTTCTTGATGGTTCAGATACCCAGTGAGGTTGCGGACATGCAGCCCAGTTCTCTTTCCACTCAGCCATTCTATCTTGACTTCTAGGCTTTCCCATCAGGCCAGCCAAATACCTCAGCACACCTCATCCCTGGGTAACCTTTCTCTGTGGTGGTTCTCAGCCATATGCCTAAGACCCAATCCATGGGGGCTTGCCTCCAGGGAAGAATGTACACTAAGCCACTTAGCCCCATGCACTTGGGGTTCTGTCCAAGACATGTGACCTCCACACAGGGCAAGGCTGCCTACTCATCTCACATGGACACAGCTAAAAGGGACCTCTCTGACATTCTCCTCCAAGCAAACACCCCAGCGTGGGTCCTTACCTACCACAAAAGCAGCAGGATGCCTGAAAATGGCAGCTTTGCCAATGAAACATTTGAAAAGTACATCTATGCCACAAGACAACCTAGCTATGTAGATTTCTAGTAATCTCTATTGGTTAAATTCTAAGTTAAATTTCTGGAAAATAATCCCTTGAAAACATCTTTGGTCATGTGGCCAAGCAGTGTCCAAGGCACTAGGCCACAGACAATGAGGCATGGACCCTCAGGTGGCCTGGGCCCAGGACTGTGAGGCCACTCCGGGGTCCCAGACTGCTGAGCACACTGAAGGCTTTTCATAGACCAGAGACTTGATTTGCCACAGCTGACCACTGTGGTGAGGAGAGAGATTGAGACTGCCATGGATCAACTAGCTCTGTGTCCACACTGGATGAGGACTCAATGAGAAGGAGATGGCGAGCATAGCCACTATGACACTGGGAACAGTGTTGTCTATGAGTGCGGCATACAGATGAAAATGTACAAATGCCTGCTTATGTCTGCTCTGGAATCACACTGTTCAGCTACCCCTCACAAGTAGAGTAACATTATCTTCTTCCTGTTTGAGGAAAAAACACCCACTGTCTGAATGACCCTGCCCTAAGGATGTGTCACAGCTACACTTCAGAGGCCATTGGCCCCACAGAGATTGGCTGAGGTCAAGGGCAGGAGCTTGGTCCTCATGGGTTTCTCCTTCCCTCCAGCTCCCACTTCCCTTGGCCACACCGTGGCCATTGGGGGTCAGTACACCTGGCCAGTCCTCCAGAGATGCCCAGCTACCCAGAGGTGGCCACCTTCTCAGCTGCCCTGGCAGGCAGTGTAGGACAGCAGAACAGATCTGGCCCTGCTGCTGACTAGCTGTATGACCTTAGGCAAGTTCATTAACTTCTCTGTGCCTCCGTTTCCCCATCTGTAAAGGGGGGTAATAAGACCTACCAAACAAGGCTGGAATGAAGTTTCAGTAAGTTAATATCTACAAAGTCCTTAGGAAGGTGTCTAGTAAGGGCCACAGGATTGTTAGCATTATCATTATTACTGCTTCCTCGAGGCTTCCTGTGTAGCTCGTCACCTCCTTTAGTTGTCCTGGTCGTGTTGTACAACTAATTGAGAACCATGGCTCAACACCTAGAGACCAGAGGGACTCGCCTTGCCCAGGACCTCACCTCCCTTACACTTCCTTCCATGTAGGGGTGGAGGTGTTAAAAGGGATGAGGAAGCCACATCCTGGCTTCCAGAGGCTTCCAGGCCAACCCACCAACCCACAGTCACCCCAGGTGTTGGCATGATGGGTGTCAATTCCTAAGCTGGAGTGAGAACTCACGCAAGTCATTTTACCTCTGTTTCTTCATTCCTATTTGGGAGGCTGGCTCTGGACAACCCCCAGTTTTCTTTCCTTTTAGCATTGACATTTCAGGATCTGGCTTCTTGTAATCAGTCTGGGTTTCCTGCAGGTCTGTGTAATTCACAGAACCTAAATGCAGTGGTCGTGGAATATGAGAAGAGGCCCAGGCAGGCCCAGGTGGCCTCAGGAAAACAGAATTTGAATCAGAACCCTAGCAGTAAAGTTCACATGCATGAAGCCCAATCCTCACCCCTCTAAAGCCCTGAAGCTTAGACCACAAAGACGGAGAAGGCTGGAAAGGAAAAGAACGGTAGTGTTTGCTCCTCCCTCCTGACCCCACTTCAAGGCAAGTTTTCAAGAAAACCAGGTTATAAACTAAGTTTTTAAAAGTGGTACATGCAGAAGAGCTAAGGAGAGTGAAGTAACATAGCTGAAGTCAGGCCGGTGGTTCCTTCCCAGGTCTTCCACGGGCCTGCAGGGTGATGGGGACTGGCACTCAGCTTGTCACCTGCCTGCTGCTGTGTGGATGATCACTATAGGCTGTTTTCTGTACACTTGGAATGTTTTTGCCTTATGTAGGTGTGCGGTATTTCCCAGTACAAAGGGATCTGAAAAGAGTAGCACGTGGCTCACTTGGTCAGTTCTAGCAACCACCGTATGCTATAAACAAAGAAGTGCAGCTTGAAATCTCTGACATGCATTACCCCCCTCCTCTCCCCCAATTTATCAGTATGTCACAGTGGCTGTGACGATGAGCTGCTGGGATCTCCTTCAAGAGAACTCACTATGGTTACAGAGCTCCGAGGACTGACAGCATCCAGCTGTGGTTCTGAGAACCCCAAGGTCACACTTGTCCTGGGCCACTTCCAGGCAGTGATGGAGCACAGCACAGGTAGGTGTGTGAGCCCTTGCCTGCCAAGCATAGGATTTTTCCAGGGAGCAGTGTATGCTCAGGGCCCCCCCATTGCCTGGGCAAGGTTCTCTTCGAATCGCACTGCAGTTTGGGGCTCTTCCTACTAAGTCCTTCCTTCTCTCTCTCCTTGTTCAGGGCCCAGACGAAGGCTGCCTCCCCCTCATTTTTTCCCCCTTTATCTTCACAGGTGTTCCCCAAGCTAACCCCACATTGCTATCTGCTTCTCAGAGGGTCCAAATCAACAAGTGCTAGGCTTTTCCCCTATGCGTCTTTTTAAAAATTAAGAACGTCCTTGACATATGGTTTTGAATATCTTTTCACATAATAAGTTTTGGGATTTTCCCCACAATTAACCATTCTTTAAAATAGGTTTTTTAATGGCTGCATGCTATTACATCTTATAAATGTCCTGCTATTTATTTCTCCTACAGGGACATTAGGTTGCAATTGTACATCTGTTCTGTTTAAAGCTGCTCAGTATCTTTTGAACAGCCTCCCTCTGTGTGGGAAATGCCCCACATTAGGGGGCTCTGCCTCCCTAAGCTAGAAACTCAAATTTGCTTTTTCAGACTCACTTGCAGCAAGAGCAGACTCAGGACTTGGCTAGCTGCATTTGCAGCTTGAATTGGAGTGAGCAATGAACTGTGTGCAACAGGCATCTTCTATTGATGGCAGTGACAGAGATGGTTGACTTTCCCAACAGTGGTCCCTGCTGGTTCTTCCTCCTTCAGAGATATTATCTTTCTGATGGTGAGGCAGTAGCATTCCCACTTAGAGAAAAGGAAACAAAGAGTCAGTGATGACTCAATGTTTAAAGTGACCTATCCATTAGCAGGTCCAAAGATGTACTTGAGGTTTTTTGTTGGGGTTTTAGATCTAGCCCGGCTAAGTTCAGAGCCAAACCTTCAACATAACAAATGGCCGGTGTCGTTAATGAAGGACCTCGGGAGACCTTCTGATGCTAAAAGGGGTAGGTAAGGTTTATTGGGTGCTTCCCTGATGGAGAGCAAGGAGCAAGCAGCCCCTATAGAGCAGAACTCTATACCCTTTCAGTGCTGGCTCTAAGCCTGCAGCATGGAATGCTGCAGGCTAAGTGCTGGTACAGCTCAGCCTTAAAGGCCCAGCCACAGCCTCTGATGTTCCATGGAGGTCAGTTGGTCTTGACTCTCGTGGCTCACCTTCTTTACCTCCCTCCTTCCCAAGGATGGGAGGAATTGGGAGGCTCTTCGTGGCTTGCTAGAATCCTTTGGCTCTTTGGGGCCCCTGGGCTTGATCCCACCGGCTTGCTAGAACGTCTTGCTGGAGTAGGGAGCGCTGGTCCAGATGATGAGGTTCAGGTAGCAGTTGAAGGATGGTCAGAGAGGTGAGGGTAAAGGGGGATCCAGGAGCCCTACTTTTATAGAGTCCTGGAGAGATCACATGGTGGGATTCAGCCAATCAGGGCACACACCTGACAGGTACAGCGGGTAAACTGACATACCTGCCAGGTGGAGACAGTTATTACCTGAAAATGCTGAGGGGAGCCAATCAAAATTAGAGTGGTTAGGGCAGGTTAGGCTGGCCAGGGGCCATCTTTACTCACTCGATGGGAGGGGCTGGTTTGAGTGAGTGAGATGAGCCCTGAGGTCAACTAGGGGTCAGCCCCTCAGGCTGTCATGAGGGACCCTAGTTGGGAGATATGATTTTAAAAATCCCCAACATCTCCCCCTTTTTTTCTAATTAAAAAAAAAAAAAAGAAGGGAGGACCAGTGACCTCCTCTTTGATTGGCTTCTCATGATTGGCTGCTTGGGGGTTACAGAAACAAATCATTAACAATAACAAAACATTATTATATGAAATTAAAACTAACACAACAGTAACTATCAAAAATTATACAATAACTATTTATAAAAGTATTTACAGGGATCCAGGGTATATGTTGTTAAATTTAGACAGTTGTTTGCACATTTACATTTTGTGATATTAACGATACCATTGTTCGTACGACAGCATCTTGTGTCTTACTCTCGCTCATCTAATGATACAATACATAGTAATAATAATTCCAAGTACAACGATTATGGAAACAATAATCAAAATATTTAAAGAATTATGGAAAAAATTGAGCGAATAACATCATTGATTGTATCCTATTGACTAATCCTACTAATACATCTTCCCCTTTGATTATCAGCATGGTCTGATTTTTCATGATTAAGATCTCTTTATGCAGGTCTTGGATAAGGGCAGATGCATTCCCTATCCCTGTAATGTGCTGTCTCATGATTGACTAATTGTGCCGAGCCTCATTGTATGTGGCAGATGTTATGCAAAAACTGGTGGAGTTCTAGTCGCAGTGGAGCTAGAGCCGCTGTTGAATCCCTGACAGCTGGTGTCCGATCAAGATGATGGCCTGGCGCAACTCATTAATTTGTTCTTGTAAGGATTGATCAATACTATGTTGGCCAGACCATAACTTGACGGATTCAGCATGCCAGGATTCTTTGTAGCTCTTTGTTTGCACTGATTGTTGGAGTGCAACTCCACTCACAGCGGCCAGCGCTGTGACACCTATTATGCCGATGATAGTGGCAATGAGGGTGGCCACAAACTTCTTGGACCTTTTAAGAACGTCAGACACAGCCTGTTGGAGCAAGGCTATGGTAGGGGATTCCTGCCATGGCCTGTCCATTTTGACTGGAATCCAGGTGTTTTCACGCATTCTGAGGATGTAAAGACTCTGCATGTTCCAGTCACAGCGCACTGTTGGATCTGTGCACATGTGCATCGTGCAGCTCTTACAGAGCACAGATCCTTCAGTGCTATCCCAGGTGATGTCTCCGATGATTAGAAGATAGGGCACACGCACACAAGCTTGGATGGCCACATCAAAAGAGAGATGTTCCTCTGTTTGATTCTTCTCAAATGCCCATACTGGGTGTAGGGCTGTGACCAACTTCCAAATATGGTCCTTTTTCTTTAGCACCATCCCTCTAGCCAGAACAGGGTCGAATTGTTTGACCAAAAAGGGGGCAGGTGGTGAATAACCTCCCTCGCGCCACTTAACCTTCCACTGGAAAAGAAAACTCACAGAGCCTCCTTTCCCAGTCTTGTTCTCTGCCAGGTGGGAGTCGGCCAAACTCCAATCCATTATTACTCCAGGGGAGTCATTATTGAGGATCCGGGCACGAGAATTAGGGCACTTATCATACTGAATTCGATATTCCGGCTGATCTCCCAATTGTATGTTGCATTTGTGCGGTATATGTTGTACCGGCACAAATGACAACATACTGAGGGACGGTACGACATCAAATGGACCATCGGCCACGGGCCAACGTTGGTAACCAAGCTTGAGGCAATGTAACCCTTCTCCCATGCACACTGGGACACCCTCTACACTGATCTTATAGTTCCATATCAACCTCCCTTCTTCATATGGTGTCATCGGGCCCTTAAATTCATAAGGGCCTGGCAGCCACTCCGTGTTGTTACTATATACCATTATTGGCAAGTCATCCCAAGATATAGCCCTATTGATTGGGGGATTGGGAACAAATGCCCAATAGGTATATTGTGATGACCCAGTTTCACCATTTTCCTCCCTCTCTTCTGGCCCTTCCAATCTACGCGAACTTTCTTCCGAAGTTGTCCCTGAGCCATCAGAGGGGAGGTTGGTGATCTGTGGGCCATCTGCCATCACTCCTGGTTGACTTGTTTTGGGCGCTCTATTCTTCCTTTTAGCCTCTCTGATTCCCAATCTCTCCAACATTTTTGGGGTGATCTCTTTATATCGGTTCCTCAAGTTTTCAATATAAAGTGAAATCACCTCATCCTCAGGTATTATGATGGGATTGACTGCCTGTCTCATTAAATTTTTAACTCTCCTGATCACGTTGTCTGACTTTAATGTGTAGATATCATTAATGTCATCGCCAGAGAGTATGATTGGTGTAAAGCCTTTGTCCTTATCTTTAAATTTGTCTGCTTCCACCAGAATCCTCTTACCATTCTCTAGCGTTTTTTCTTTTACAAATTTGCCATTCAATTTAAGTATATCCAATTCTTCCTTTGTTTTCTGTTCTTTTTCCAACTCAATTTCCACCAATTTCGATTCCTGCTCGTGATCTGAGTCATTGCCTGAGTGTTGCCATTTCCATGACATCCTCTTATATCTAATTTCCTGAGGAATGTCATACATGATCTGATATTCGGGAGTGACTGGGAAGGTTGTCTCAGGTGTAGTTTGTGGGTTTGTGATCTCATTCAGGGGAGTTACAGTTGGATCAGTCATTCCTGTGGTATCATTACTCATTAGTTTTACCTCATCTGGATCCCTTCTTACTAAATTAGATACTAGTGTCCCTAGTATCATTAACATCATTATCTGTTCCAAATTAACCATCTTAACACAAAATTATCAAATGCAATGATAAAGATTTCAACTACAATAATAAAACAGTTATTTACACATATACCCTCGAGCCTTGGAGTCCAGACTGTCAGTCTGCTTGTGATTGCTGTGGGGAGAAGAAACGGGTGTTATTCTTTCTTTGTTGCACTTGTTTATCTGTGGCTCGTACCACGTTCCTCGCCGGTACCCAGCGTGGTTCCTTCTCTTCCCCAGGGAATACACAAGCTGCACCCCTCATTTCTGACAGCAACAGATCTGGACCTCTCCACTGGGCTGTCATTGGGTCCTTCCACCATACCCAGGTCTCCGGGGGACGTGGAAGTTGACCCCAGTGCCTCTTAATTCTGGTTTCCTTCTGGTCCTTAGACACATCCAGAATGTTTAAGGTAAACAAGATTTTAGCCAAAATTACTGATGGTGGAAGCTTCCCCCTTTTTCTTTTTTTAAACGAGCCTGGAGTATCCTGTTGGTTCTTCCAACTGTGGCCTGGCCTTGGGGGTTGTACGGAATCCTGGTGGTATGCTCAATGTTCCACGGGGAACAAAATGTTTTAAACGCCTGGCTGGTATAGGCAGGTCCATTGTCCGTCTTAATTGCTTTGGGGAGTCCCATCACTGCAAAACAAGCAAATAGGTGATGTATTAACTTTTTAGTGGACTCTCCAGTCTGGCAGGTAGCCCAAACGAATTTTGAGTATGTGTCAATCGTCACAAAAACATACTTTAGCCTGCCGAATGGGCTATGATGAAAAATATCCATCTGCTAGATGCAATTGGATTTTAGCCCCCTTGGGTTTACTCCCATGGACTGCAGTGGTGGAGCGTGAATTAAAGCTGCGCATTGGAAGCAACTCCAGACGATTTGCTTCAATTGCCATGGAGGTATGTTCAGAAATAATTTTTTGAGTCCTCTGACGTTCACATGTGTTAAATCGTGAAGGTCCTGAGGGTTAGCCACGCCCATTTCTACTGGTTCCGAATTTGAGGCTAGTAAGTCTGCCTGCGCATTTCCTTGTGCTAAAAACCCTGGCAGTGGCTGATGACTGCGTATGTGCTCCAAAAAAATGGGCTGTGAGCCTGTAGCCAGCAATGATGCCACCTTTACCATCAATGGTGATAAAGGGTTGCTATCGAGGTAGACAAAAGAATGTCCCAGCCACGGTAGCAAGTTGGCTACATATAAACTATCCGTATATAAGTTAAATGGCTCAGTCACATTTTCTATGGCCCACATAGCAGCATATAATTCCTTAAATTGAACGGACCTCTCTGGCAATGGAATTGCCTGCTGACATATAATCTTGTCTAGCTCGGGGGGATAGACTACAATAGCCGCTCCATTGCCCCCCACCCCCATCTGTGAACACTACTTTGGCATTCTCCAAAGGCTCCTTAACAAATATCTTTGGAGGTAGCCAAGGCAGGTTCTTAAAGGAGGCAATCCAATGGATCTTCGGATAGTGGCAACCTAGTTGTCCTGGGAAGTTGAGGCAAGCCCGTGCAAAGCTGGAATGTTCCCGTAGCAGCCAATCTATATCTGCTAACGGGTATGGCATCACTATTTCGTCTGGCTCCATTCCGAAAACTTGCAAGCATCTAAGTCTGGCCTGCTTTACCATCTTTGCCATAGCCTGGATCTCATCAAGATGTCGTGGGCTACTCCCTATCGATGTGTGCAACCACTCAATGGGCCCCTTTGTTTTATAAATCGCTCCAACGATTGTGGGCGAGGTGTTAAACAGGAGGACATATAATTTCTCTTTTGGGTTGTAACACTTGAGTTCCGAATTGTTTATATCCTCCTGTAATTTGGATATAGCCAATTGCACCTCCGGTGTAAGAGTCCTAGGTGAAGATGGGCTCTTATCACCCTTCAATAAGTCAATGGCTGAAGGTCGGATGTAGGAATCTTCAACCATTGCCGGAGCCAGTTGACATGCCCACAAAATTTCTGGAGGCTATTCAATGTTAGTTGTTCAGGGAGTGTTATCTGGAGCTTTTGAGGTTTCACTCCATTGAGGGTAATCGTTGACCCAAGGAAGTTAATGGGCAACGTTCTCTGTATTTTGTCCTTAGATATCGAAAAGGAAGCATCATTGAGGCACTGTATAAGCCTCTTTTCCAATTCTGGCAGGGCATCTGGATTGGGAGTGGCTATGAGGAGGTCGTCCACGTAATGGTATAATTGGACTCCCTCTCCCCTGATGGGTTTTAGGGCAGCGGCCACAGCTTCGTGACAAATCACTGGGCTGTTAGCCATGCCCTGGGGGAGGCATAGCCACTCATAGCATTCCACAGGCCCCTCGTTGTTAAAATTGGGCACTGTGAACGCAAACCTCTTACAGTCCTCCAGATGTAAGGGGACTGAAAAGAAGCAATCCTTCAAGTCCACCGCCAGAATGGAATAGCCCACAGGTATGGCAGATAGTAATGGCAACCCTCGTTGAGGGCACCCCCAAGGTCTTAAGGTTTTATTGACCTCCCTTAGATCTTGCAGTAGACGCCATTTTCCGGTCTTTTTACGGTGTAGGAACACTGGGGTGTTCCACGGGCTATGGGATTTCCGTATGTGTCCTGCTAATAGTTGCTTGTTAATCAGGCCTTTCAACGCCGTCAGTTCATCCCTCTTTAGTGGCCATTGGTCCACCCAGACTGGTTCAGAGATCCAGTCTAGGCGAGGGTTTTTGTAGCGACCAATGGCACCTCCACTAAAGGGTGGTCTTGTTTACTAGCGGGGTCTGTTAGGCACATCAGTTTCAGTTTCAAGGTTTTCATTATGTCCAGCAGCTATTGTAATCGTAGTTTGTATGGTTTTAGTGGTTTCCCTTGATAAGTTAGCGCTGCTGTGTTGATTAAATATTCCCAAGTTTGAGGGTCCCTTATATCCTTGGTGAGCATATAAGGACCCAGTCCCCGTATGATTTGCCATAGTTGTGATACCTCTTTACATTTGATTTTGATTTTGCCATGATTAAATAAGGCATAAATCAGAGGTATCTGGGGATCTTCTTTGGGAATAGTACGGGAACCACATGATCGATTGTTATTAGGGGGAATGCTCGTCTGATTGATCATGGAAGGACAGGGGCAATTTGTTGATACTTAATTTAAATCCGAAATTATTACCCCATTAGTGGCAATCGCAACACCCATGTCCCCTAGGAGGTCCCGTCCCAATAAGTTGTACGGGACTCCGTCGGAGACCAGGGGTTGGAACCTGCCAGTGTGCCCTTCCATGTCGGCCCATTCAAATTCCTGCTCTGTTCGAAACGAGCAGCAGGTGACTTCCGCTAGGCCTTCTAGGGGGGGGTCCCTTGATTAATCTCCATGATTTGGGGACCTCCTCCCTCTTCAGGACTGTCTTTTGGGCCCCCGTGTCAATGGTAAAATTAAATATTCTGTCCCCGATGGTAATTAATTTAGTGGGAGGGAATCCTGTCTTCTCAATGGGGACAGCCCAATTAGTGCCCATTCTCTCCCTTGTAAGAGGGGCTGGGAGATACCCCAGCCCTAGTTTAAATTTGGTTTTGTTGGCAGTCCCTGGGCCAATGCTTGCCCTTATTACACACTCTACAGGGAGCATTGGGTGGGAAAAGTGGAGTGTCGTTAGGACAATCCCTCACCCAATGTTGTCCCTTCTTGCAATGTGGGCAAATGGACATTAGCCGGGTGAACCTGTTCAATGTTATTGGGCGGTTGAATCTATTAGATCTTTCTCCCTGGGGACAGCTGGACTTCCAATGCCCTGTGCCACCACACTGGTAGCACTGTGTGTTTGCGGGGGCATTGGTCTGTTTACGGGGGGCCACGATATTATTTAGGGTCTTAATCATAGCCCTATTAGAGTCTAGAAGCTGCTTATGAGAGTCCTGGATGGCCTGAGCTACAAGGGCTGAGGACTGACCTGATGTGCCAACATCCTGGGTGGCGATTATCCAATCCCTCACCCTGTGATTTCTCATGTGTTGGCACGCCTGTCTGCATGGTTGGGACATGCCATCCCATACGAGGGTCCTAAGCATCACCTGCTTGGACTCCTCATCTGTCCCCACCATCCTGCATTCCACATTCCTCGACACCCTGTCTACGAAGTCCGGGAACAACTCGTCAGCCTGCTGCTGTAAGGCAGCCAAGCTGGGAGTTGTCCCGCCGTGTGGAATCCTATCCCAGGCCCGCCGTGCACAAATCCGGACCTAAGTGAAGCTCTCCACCAGCGCCATTGCTTGTTGTAGGCCTGTGCCGAAATTTGGCCCTTGCCCCAACAAGCAATCTACACCTATAAGGACCCCATGACTTTGGTTGCGGATAGCCTGCTGTTGGCATTCATCCATGTAGAATGCCTCTCATTGCATGGTCATTGCACTTGGAAGGATTGCTCTCACTATGTCCTTCCAATCCTGCGCGGTGTTAATACGCATCTCAATGGTGTTCAGTAGTGCATGAGTCCATGCTGAATGGGGGCCATCCTCACGGATTGCTGCCCTCAGGTCCTTCAGGTCCTTACTTTCATAAGGGTGCCACAGTAGAGGTTTCTCAGGAGTGGGGACGATGTTCAGTGGGTAGGCTGGATATTTATTAGAGTGCAGGGCGGGGGCCGAGGGGCTTAGCCCCTGATAGCCCTGTGTGCGGCTATTAATTGGGTGTTGGCCCCACCCTATCCCAAAGCAGGACAGGTTCGGGTACAGTCCCTGAGTGGTGGTCACTACTGGGGTAAGTCCCTCCCCTCTGGGTCCGGCTTCCGGCAGAAGCCCCTCCCTTCGGGGTCTGACTTCCGGGTAGGCTGTTTCCGGTAGGGGCAGCGGCCCTTCTGTTAACGCCCGGAGTCTGGCTTCCGTTAACGGTCCTTTCCTGTGAGGTCTGACTTCTGCCAGAAGTCCCTCCTCTCTGGACATGGGCCTCAACGAAAGTCCCCCTCCATTCGGCGCAATGGATCTTGGTCGTTGGCCTTCCCCTAATGGCGTTTTATTAGGTCCCTTTTTAAGCTCCTCTAGTATGGTGGAAAAATAGGGCTTCATCGACTTATTCCTGACTCCATTGTTCGCTGCGACCATGTAGCCAAAGGCTACCCAGGTCTCGGGGTTCTCCAGGACGTTATTTTTCAGTTCTGGGTAAAGCCTCATGGCTTTTGCCCAGAAAAGAGAAATGTCCTGGGTAGGAATATCCATTGTCCTAGTTATTAATATACATTGGATGGCCTCTATCTTTGGGTCGACCTCCTTGGTGTTCCTGGTACAGCATGTCTTATTCCCTATTTTTGGTAATCTAGTTAATGTCTTATCAAAAAACCGTTACAGCAAATCGTTGTCCGTTAAACGTCTGCCAAGTGGTCAATACGTTTGTCTGTCCTAAATCTGTTGTCAAGTCCGAAACCGTTAAGCAAAATCGATGTCCTAAGGATGTTCCCTGGCCTGGTGGGGTTTCTCTTGCTAGTGTTTGTGAGTCAGAGGTGAGGGCGGACTAACTTTGCTCCAGAGAGGTGTGATCACCCTTTCGAGCCAATTGGCAGGGTGTCACCAGTTCCATCTCTGGGCTTGGTTAGCAAACCTCACTACCTCCCTCTGGACTCCTTACACCTAGCTTTCTTTAGAAGCCCCTTACTGTGTTAAGCGATGAGGGGCCCAGCCGTCCGCACGCACTTGGATCTTTGGCTGGTTGAGCGCTAGTCTTAGGGCAAATCTTGGTTGAGCGCTAGTCTTAGGGCAAATCCTCAAACGGAGGCAATCAACCCTCCGCGGGACTCCTCTCCAAATAAGTCTTATGACTTGTCTTCCCGGGACCTAGTATTAGGCTCAGCTATCCTCTAGGGGATCTAGTGCTGAGCCAAGCGCTTGTTCCTGTATGTGTCCCCGGACAGAATCCGTTTCCTCCGGGCGACTGTCAGTCCCCGGACGGAACCTTTCTCCTCCAGGCGACTCTGGACCTGGCCTTACGGGACTTCTACCCTGCCTAAGGTCCGTCTGCCTGACGGTCTCTGCCGCAGGTCTTTGTAAAGAGGGGGGAACGGATATTCCCCAATGCGACCAGCGCAGGGAGGGCCCTAGACTTAAGGGTCCTACCCTAGGGATGGAAAGTGGGGGGGTGGAAAGTGGGTAAGGGGGGCGCTGCCCTTTACTGTGTGAAAAACAAAGACAACGATCCCAGACAAGGGGGGTGATGCTAACAACAGAGGGAGAAATATTAGTACCCCCTACGCGACCTGGCGCATAGATTTTCAGGCTGGGATGGGGTCACACAGAGACAAGACGAACACAGATGGATCTTACCACTCCCCTGGATTGCTGCGGTCAGGCCCAATGGATTCCTGACCGGAGAATGTCCCCGAGTCGTTGTCCTTCTAGAGTAATTGAGGGGTCTTGGGAGCCCCTGAAGTAGCTGCAGCTCCTCAGGGAACTTGGGAGTCCCTTAATAAAGATATAGGAGACCCAAAAGTTATTTGGAGTGCTCCCAAAAATAGCCAAAGGGTGCTCAAAATATTGTGTGGTCCTACTAACCACGTTGGGCGCCACAATTATGTTGGGGTTTTAGCTCTAGCCCAGCTAAGCTTAGGGCCAAACCCTCAACATAACGTGGTCAGTGTCGGGAAAGAAGGACCTTGGGAGACCTTCTGGTGGTTAGAGAAGGGTAGGTAAGGCTTATTGGGGTGCTCCCCTGATGGAGAGCAAGGAGCAAGCAGCCCCTATAGAGCAGGGCTCTATCCCTTTAAGTGCTGGCTCTAGGTGCTGGTACAGCTCAGCCCTAAAGGCACAGCCACAGCCACTGGTGTTCTGTGGAGGTCTGATGGTCTTGACTCTCACAGCTCGCCTTCTTTACCTCCCTCCTTCCCAAGGATGGGAGGAATTGGGAGGCTCTTCGTGGCTTGCTAGAATCCTTTGGCTCTTTGGGGCCCCTGGGCTTGATCCCACCGGCTTGCTAGAACGTCTTGCTGGAGTAGGGAGCGTTGGTCCAGGTGATGAGGTTCAGGTAGCAGTTGAAGGATGGTCAGAGAGGTGAGGGTAAAGGGGGGGTCCAGGAGCCCTACTTTTAGAGAGTCCTGGAGAGATCACATGGTGGGATTCAGCCAATCAGGGCACACACCTGACAGGTACAGCGGGTAAACTGACATACCTGCCAGGTGGAGACAGTTATTACCTGAAAATGCTGAGGGGAGCCAATCAAAATTAGGGTGGTTAGGGCAGGTCAGGCTGGCCGGGGGCCATCTTTGCTCACTCGATGGGAGAGGCTGGTTTGAGTGAGTGAGATGAGCCCTGAGGTCAACTAGGGGTCAGGCCCTCAGGCTGTCATGAGGGCATTTCTCCTAGCTGGGAAATATTATTTTAAAAATCCCCAACACCCTCCCATATCTGGTGACTACCCATAAGAACCGTCAGCCCCTTACGGCTCACTCCTTGCCTCAGCACCTTCTGCACCCACACTGATTAAAGCATATGCTGTCTGGCTACACACTTAAGCCTCACGGGTTACTTTCCATTCCCCATCCACCACACCTACCAAAAATGTTAACAAAAGTAAATATTTCAAACACAAGAGAAAAAAGTAACTCCAAATGCAAAGGTTAAGTATACTATCTTCATTCTAATTATTAGCAGATAATCTTGAAATAAGTTACCAGTCAAAAAGAATCATTTCAGCATTCTAATCTCAGAATTATCATTTCTATCTTTCCATGGAAAGATATCAACTACACATTGTTGCCCAACTTGAAGTAGCTTTTGATTCTGTTTTTTATTGTGTCCTGAGATGAATACCTACCTGGTGGCATGCTGGACATCCTGAGGCTGCAGATGGACACCTTGCCATTCCCATTATTGTCACATCCGCTTAGTTCTCAGCATCTCTGTCCATCCTTAACTGATGTTGGATGGCTTACCTCCTCAGAGCAGGCAGCTCTGTGAGAAGCCAAAGAGCTACTCCAAAATAAGAAAAAGGCCCCTTATCCCCAAGGGAAACACGGCATAGGAAAAAGGCTTAGGCAATTCACCGTGGCTGCATGTCTTTACGTAGAAGCTTCCTATAAAAGCTTCCATAAACACAAAGTTAAATTTTAAGTCTATAAACTCAACAAAAAACACTTAATCCAAATACCTATTTAGGGGAACTAGTTGCATTACTGGTAAACCCCCTGCAATGGGCTTTTAGATGTGTCAGTTTAGCTCGGCTATTGCCTTCAGTGACTCAGCTGAACACCAAGTTAGCAGGAGCTGTGAAGGTTACTTTGCATGTGGTTGAATCCCCTATTTGGTCAGAACTACTAGGGAGTCTCCTGCATGAGGCAGGTGAGCCTGAATCTACTCCTTCAAAGGCCCTGCAGGCTGAAATTCTCTGAAAAAGAGATTCCTACCTTGCATGGCAGTGTCAGCCAGGCCTGTGGAGTCCTACCTGGCCCATGCTGGTCCCCTCCTGCCTGCCATAGATTTTACCTAATCATGGCAACATTGTGCCTTCCCCATATTGCTAAATCTGTGCTTGGTGCCCAGCATTTTCAAACTGCACAATATATTGTTTGAAGAAATCTATATCAGAGGTCCAGCTATAGAGCAAAGCAAGGACATTGATAAAGTATAAGTTAGCCTAGTGCTGGCTTCTGTAGAAAAGATGGGGAATTCAATGGAGTGGGGCTTATGGAGCTGCTAAGGGAATGACAGAGTTCTGCTCCTTAAAGCTGCATACACGAGCCAGGCATGGTGGCGCATGTCTGTAATCTCAGTGACTTGAGAGGAGGAGGCAGGAGGATGGCAAGTTGAGAACAAGAGGCAGGCTGTACAACTTAGTCTCTCAAAATGTAAAAACAAAAAAAGTCAAAAATGGACTAGGAGTGCAATTCAGTGTTAGAGTGCTTGCAAAGTATGTGTGAAGCCCTACCTGGGCTCAACCCCCTAGTACTGCAAAAACAAAACAAAACAAAACAAAACACCACACACACACCATCCATTTTATTGTTTAAACTGTACATTTATATTGTGTATGCTCTTCTGGGTAGAGACACATTTCACAAAAGGAAAAGAAAAAGAGGAAAACGTATCAAAGCAAGATCTGAAGGCAGGGCTATCAAGAGGCCAGAGGTCAGAATCTGGACAAGAGCAGATGGAAGGGAATGAACATATGTGATGCGTTAAGGGAACTGCAAGCCTGAAAGCCAAGTGAGGGGAGAATGGAGAAGAGCCTAGCCTACCCAGGGCCCTGCCCTGGAGCCCTCCCTCCCTGGAAGGATTGGCCTTCCAGCACCAGCCTGTGCTCTGTAACTGAGTTTATGCTTTGCTCTGTGCCCCTTTCTACATTTCCTGGTGTTTCCTTTATTCTTGACATCAGTGACGCAGGTGGCCCTGAGGGGATGGCTGCTCAATTTCCCAGAGCAAATCTCTTGCAAGCCCCTTGCTTTGCTGTGACCTTCATGGCTTGCTCTCGGTCAGGAAGAAAGGCCAGTCTTCAAGCCAGCACCTGTTCCTATCCCAGATCTCCTTGTTTCCTGCTGCCTCAGATCTCCTCCAGCCTCACAGAGGGATTTCCTTTGGCTCTGCAGGGCCAGGAGTGAAGGCAAGCTCTACTACTTCCAGAACCTTTTGTTCCCCACCCACATCACAGAATCAGAGGTGGTAAGGGAAGGGGCCTTAGAGATCATGTACAGGTCACTGTCTTTGGAAGTCAACACCATGAAGGCCAAGTCAGCTCTGCATTTTCAGAATGATGTGAGCCCACCTGAGACAGATCCCACCTTGGGGGCAGAGATCCATGTGGCTGTGTCCCTTACCCCCAACTTGGGGCTGCTTGGCAGCATGTCCCAGGACTGCCCTGCAAACCCTCTGCGCATTTGGAAGTAAATGGTCTATGACCTCACTGACTTTGCTGGCCATCAGGTTAAAAAAGGCATAGTGCAGTCCCTGTGATCACAAAGGAAAATCAAGCTACCTATAGATCTGGAAAACGCAGTCTGAAGAAGCCAATAAAACCACAGTATCAGAAGTGGGAACTGTTAAGGTTTTGTTTTGATCATAATTAAGTGCTTCAAGAAATGCCATTCCTGCCGGGCGTGGTGGCGCACACCTGTAATCCTGGTGGCTAGGGAGGTGGAGGCAGGAGGATCACAAGTTCGAGACCAGAGGTAGTCTTTGTAACTTAGTGAGACCCTGTATCTAAAAGTAAAAATTGGGCTGGGGGTGCAGCTCAGTGGTCCAGCTCTTGCAGAGGATGCAGGCGCGAGGCCCTGGGTTCAACACCCAGTACCGGAAAAAAAAAAAATGCCATTCCTAAAACAACGACCACCCCCTCATTTACCAAGTTGATGTCTTAAAATCTTTGGAGTGGTTGCTACCTCTGAGGCTGGCACCAGGTCTAGGTTGTTAAGGAGGAAAGGGCAGGCCCTGTGGCCATGATCACAAGTCAGAGGGGACCTGCCAGATCCCCATACAGCTCTGTGGTCCCAGGGGTGAGGCTGTGGAAGTTGATGTGACAGGAAGGGACAAGGGAGGCACCAACACCACGTCTGCCTCCACTGGCCAGCCACTATGCTAGCATGGAGTTTTAGCAGAACATGCTGCCCCTGAGCCCCTCTGAGCAAGAGCAGAGGGCAAGGGTTCCACCCCAGGCCTCTCTGCCTTCCTGGAACCACAGGACAACACCTCCTCACTTGCCCCAGCTTTCCCACCAGCCAGAACATGGACTTCCAGCCCAGGTGGGCTGCTCGGGGCCCTGCATGGCTGGGTAATGTCACAATGTGATGCTCTGAGGTCCCATGATATGGTTCTATGCCAGGCAGGGCTCTTACCTGAAGCCTCAGACAGGGCCCTGGCTGAGGATACTCAGGGGTCCTGCAAGTGCTCAGCTCACTCCTCTTTGCCTCTCTTGGCCCAGCCTACACCTGCAGGACTAAATGTGAGGACCCCAGATGGATGGAAGGGGAAGAAGGGAGTCAGAGAGAGGCAGATGCAGCAGGTGACAGACTCCTGAACCCTTGGAGGAATCGAGAAAAGCTAGGAGCAGGAAAAGGCTGGGTACCAGCCAGTAGGAATCCATCTTCTCACACAACAGGTTACAGAAAATGACCTTTATTTGTTGTACTAAAGTCTGTTTTACTTTCAATACAAACATTTTAGTACAGAACATTGTAGGCTGTCAGATCCGTACCTGCCTGCACATCGCCCAGTCTAGCCCAACTCGGCCTGCAACTTAGGGAATAGCCCCACCCTGGAGGCTGGGCAAGGAATACCTGGAGAATGGTCTACAGTTTTTCTCACTTGTCTGAGCTAGAAAACTTGTACCTGTAAAATAAAGAATAGCACTGAGGACTGGAACTTGTTTCATTTTTCAACAGTTGTGCAAGAAAATATATCCCTTTTTTAAAAAATGTCAGTAATGGCTAAACTACAATCTAGTGTCTAGAATTACAAAGAATAAAATGAAATCAAAGATTTCTTGCTAGTAAAATGAAATGTTAGGAACAGTATTTAAAATATAGGTCCTACCCCAATGACACACAGAACTGGTACAGTACCTATTAACAGGACACACAGTTTAAGGAGGAACCACATCAAATCTTCACCTAGACATATCTGGCATCAGAAGTGCAAAAAGAAAAAAAGAAAGAAGGAGGGACAGAAAGGAAAGGGAGAAAGAAAAAGGAAGAAAAAGAAAAAAACAGAAACCCAACAAAGACGGCAGACATCCTCGTGATCGAACTCATATCGTGGGTGCTGTAACCAAGATGAAAAAGATCCCAGGTTTTCTTTTTAAATTTTCATTAATGACAACACTAACCATGTTACACTTCCCCTAAATGTTCTCATTTCAAGGTTTGAAACATGAATGGTCTTACACCAAAAAGAGCTGATGTACCTGCTGCCCTCGAGGGTGTAAGCATTACCTTGCAACATTGCACTGATAAAGGCTGTCAGGACTCAGGCAACCCAGGGGGAGCCATGGTGGGCAACCCGCCCCTGCTGAATGCCTTCCTGGGACACAGCTGCATTACTGAGAGTCCAGAAAGCCCTGACAGACCAGATGTGATGCTTAAATAATAAGCGCAGAAAAAATGAGAGGCTCCGGAAGGCAGCAGGAAGGGCCAAGAGGCGAGTCTGAAGAGTGCCAAAGTAGCCTTCCTTGTTGTGGCGGGGAAAGCTGCTACTCGACCAAGGCACTGATTCTGCTACCACCAGTGGTCTGAGCACCTGCAGTTGCGATGTTCTTCCAGGAGAGGGGCCACCAAGGAGCAGGAAGTCTGTCAATGCTCTGGTCCCACTGACAGGAACCTCCTGAGGCGCAGCAGCCCACTATGAAGTCCCAGGGTTGTTTTGCTGAAGACAGGAACAAAAGCAACACTGAAGCAACAGGGGGATGACAGGGCAGGGGCGGGCCACTGACAACATGGAGCCGTTCAAGTAAACATAAACAACCAAATACTTAGAAAAGGCTTGTAAACTTGTGATCGGGAAGGGTCTCTGTGCAGCATCTCTGATCAGCTGGCTATGGGAAGGTGGGTATTGAACCCCTCTAGCAAGTCTTTTGTGTCTCTGTTCTGTTTTAGTTTTAAAGCACATGTGCAAGAGGAGCAGTCTGCCCGCCTGGGCCCGGATCCACGTGGCCACTGCCCATCTATCTACAAAGGAGGTGCTTCCGGAGTTCTGGTTCTGGATCCTTCCGGCATGTCCATTCACAGACAGCAACCTGTCTTCAGTCGCTAAGAAGAGCCAGCCAGGTCTCCCTGCTGACGGGCTGGCTGAGTTGCCTCCCACAGCATGGCCTTCTCCTAAGGAGGGCAGGCGGGAATCCACAGGACTTTACTTTGCTCTTGACTGACTGTTGCCAAGATCTGAGTGCAAACGCTTGACAGTGCCCCTCCCTGGACGACCCCTGTGGAAAAGGCAACACACACAGGCTGTTCAGCTCCACATCAAGACCTCCAGGGGGTGGTGAGCAAACACAGGCTGTACTGTTAAGGTCTGTCTCTGCTGTGAGTTACCGGACCCCCAGCCCCAGTCCCACCTGACCCTTCTCCATTGGTGGAAAATTGGACAAAGAAAGGAGGAGAAAAATGTCCCTGGTGGTTGACCGCTCATTTATAAACCACCTTCCCCCATCACTATGACCCCCAGCTGGAGCTAGTCTGACCCTGCACAGCATATGGGAGCGCAAGGTGGGGGCATGTTGTGACTGCCCCACCTGTAGCAGGACTAGAGGAATCGGGGGGCATCTAAGGAACCAGGCAGCCTGGTCCATGAGAGTCAGAGCAAAGATGAGACAGCACCAGGGTCCACAGGTGCCAGGCCAGGGCTACTCCCAGGGTGCGCTGTGGCACAGTTCTATGGGCATAGCGCCCCCCACAAGATGAGGGGCACTCAGAAAAGGAGACAGTGAACACACAGAGACTGTTCTGAAAGTGGAGTGGGGTGATTTTATGTCTGCTGAATCTAACAAAAGAGTCAGAGTTTATCTTCTATAAGTTTTGGAGTCTTCCCATTTCATTTTTCTATCATTCTGTTGGTCTGCAGTGATCACAAATTAAAACACAAGTGCACACACAAGTGCACAGACACAGGGCCAGGCTGGGTCCCACGAGAAGGACTCCTCTAGATTGCAACCCTCTCCATTCCCCTCTTCCCTGTGACTGCACTAACTCTTAGAGATGGCTGATTTTGCCCTCCAGGTTGGAAGCCAGAAGGTGAAATGGCAGCTAAGCTTGAGCCACGCTTCTGTGGGTTTGTTTTATTTTGCAGACAAGAGACAGTGAGGCTGCAGCTTTTCTTCACCAAACTCCACGGCAAGACTGGCCTGCCCTGGAGGGGTCTGGGGACAGATAGTCACCTGAGCTACTGGCCTCCTGGAGGCCTCTGGGGTCCCACCCTGCCCAGGGAAACTGCAGCTATGCTGCATGGCATATGTGCTGAAAGACACCCACCATTACACATGTAAACCTGGGGCAGACAAGGTCAGACCATGCCTGGAGGCCAGTTAGTGAGCTCAGTGCTGCCCCTGCAACAACCCAACACGGGCCTCAGGCTGTAGGCCAGATAACTCACCTGTAAAGCCAGTGCACAGGTCGGCACTGCCCTGTCCAGGGAAGGGCAGGCTGCTGCCTTTCCTAGGAAAGCCTCTGCCCTGTGCCCTAGCCAGGCCATGCACACCTACCTGTGAAGTACCTCCCATACTCCTGCTCTATCCTCTGAGCCGTCTCGAATTGCTCTTTGGAATGCCTCTGTGTCACCTTGTCCCGCAGGTAGACGGGGTCTCTCTGCTCCCTGTTGGGACAATGGGGACCAGGCTGAGACTTGAGACTCCTCGGGCCCTTGGGGCCCCTTCCTTGGTCCAGGATGACAGTGGCAGGCTATGGCAGGAGGCCCTGGTGCTCCCTCATAATGTGACAGCCTCCAGGCTCTATGGAGAGCTCTGGGCAGAAGGGGTAGCTGGGCAAGCTGGCGCATGCTCAGAGCCAGTAAACGCGTCAGCTGGCCCCAGGCACCAGGTCCTTGGTGAGCACGGCAAGCTGGACCTGGCCCAGGCCACCTAGCCCTCTGACCTTCTGCAGAGCACACTAAAGAATGGGGAGCAAGAGCAGGAGGGGAGCCACACAGACCAAGCTGACCATGCTCAGGAAAGTGGGTGGTGAAGGAGGCACTGTGTCTGGTTGCTGCTGCCCCCAAACACTGGTCAGGTGGCTAGAAGAGCAGGGGCAGAGGTGTTTATCCCGTACACACTGCCTACCTCAAGGCAACAGGACTGTCACCCCCCTCACCTGAGCCACAGCCCTCCCCCAAGGGAGGCCCCCATTGAGGTGCAGGGCCAGGTACGTACTTGATGTGCTTGGCGCTCTTGTAGCGGATGAAGATAACGATGGGGTAGATGTGCATGTGGTGCAGCCGCTCGACGGCGTGGGGGGCAACGTCCAGGAGGCAGTGCCGGTTCTGGAGAGGGGTGCAGGTGAGTACTGGAGGGTGGCAAGAGGGAGCTTCTCCTGCCACCAGGGGGACCCACTCCACGCCCCATAAATGAACACATACCTGTCTGCCACAAAGACCACACAAGATAACTGAGGACAGACCCTGTCCAGAGCCAGCCCCCTACCACACTCAGCTCCGGGGCTCATCCAGGCTGAGATGGGTGAGCTGGGCCTGGCCAGGCCTGCCTCTGCCTCAGGGCAGGGGCCTTTGTGGAGCACATGGAGTGCTCCCCCAGCCTGGCCTCACAGCCTTCTGCTGTACTGAGGGAGGGACAATTCAGAGGCATGGGGGCTTGTGTGGGCCTTTTCAGGGGTCTGACTAGACGTTATCCCCTGGGTCCCCTGAGCCTCCAGGTACCGTGTGGCCAAAATGAGGTCACAGTTCTCCCCAACCCTCAGAAACAGGAACTTGTTCACAGCAACTGTGCCACACACACACCAGTGAGAAGCTGATGCTCTGTCTAACAAAGGGGGAAACTGGAGCCCAGAGAGGCCAATGGAGCAGCCCCAGGTCAGGGCCTGAAAACTTCCCAGTCCTCAGAAACCCAAGTGGCTGTCACACAGCATGCCTGCTGTTTCAGCTGCCCAGCAAACAGACGCCAGGACATCAAAGGCATCAAGAGAAGCTCTTGGCTCTCAGGGGACAAACCTGATGAGGGACTTGCTCCATAGCCCCAGAAACTGCCCACAAGTTCAACATGCACATTCAGGGGCCTGTCCTGGAATGTCCCCCAAAGGCCCTGCCCAGAATCCAAAGCTCTTCTCAGATGCCCTCAGAGGGCAGAGGTGGCAGTACATGGGTGCTAGTGACTCCTATGTCCTTACCAGGGGACCTGTGTGCGGTGATGAAGGTGGGGACACCCAGCAGCAAGATGGGTGAGCCCAGGAGCCGGCAGTCTTAGATGGCCAGGGCACAGTGAGTCACCAAGGCCTGAGAGCCGTGCAGGCCAGAGGGCTATAGACACGCATGAGCAGATTCAATCCCAAAGTTCCAGCAAGTGCCCAACCCTTGGGCTAAAGACACAGGTACCTTATCTGTGATCTCCTTTATTGAAGCCACCGTGGTCACATCAAAATGGCCACTCCTCCGCTTATAGTCGACAAAGAGGCAGTCTTTGACACCCCGCTCAATGGCCTGCTGGGAGGCCTTCATCACCTCTGTGGGGCAAGACGTAGGAGTCAAGGTGCCATGGCCTGACAGAGCAGGAGGAATACCGCCTGGCAGCATCAAGACCTCCCAAAAGAAAACCTGAGTCAGCAGGGCCCTGAGACACCATGTGTGTGGCTGAGGAAGCGGGTGGACAGGGACAGACAACTCGTGGGCACAGAGAGCACTGAAAGCATCTCTTACCAAGTGGGCACCTGCAGAACTTGCCAGGCGCCTCATTCACCAGCATCTCCTTCACAACATCCAGTAAAGGTCCCAGAATCAGAACTGGCCTCAGGGAGGTGCAGTCCACCTTCTGGACTCGCTGATAAGCCAGGCTCACCGAATCTGAGGGACAAAGCAGGCAGTGTTAGGGGCAGAGCCCAAATCCCTGTCCCCTTACCTTGCTCACCCTTCACAAAGCCAGGACCAGGGAGGAGGACCAGCCTACTTGGTTTGCCTGGGATTTCCCCAGCTTTAGCACCAAAAGTCTCATGTCCCAGGCACACCAGGGCACAGTCAGTCATGGAACCCAGTGCAAATACTCCCTCCTGAGGAAACTGGAGGTAGCTTGTACTGACCAGTCACCTCATGCTTCTGCTCCCGTTCTTCCTTAGGTATCCTATGGTTGCTTTACCTACCCATCTCCTTTTCCCTCTGCTCCCCTGGATGTAGCCTAGGGGTGAGGCTTGGCAGCCACATCCTCCACTGCAGGCCAGGGTGATTCTGTGACCCAGACATGCCCAGGAAGGGAGAGAAGAGGCGAAGCACCCACATCTTTGGCCCCCACTATGGGCCAGAATAGGTGATACTGTGAGCCAGATCTGACCATACAGATGGGGACAACCCATCTTAGGAAGGATAAAGCCACAAGTCAGAAGAGACCTGGGTTTTCAGCTGATGTCTAACACAGAGCTGCCTTCCCTGGACCACCCTCCAGCTCAGATTTGTACAAGACAGAGAAATGAGCTTCGTGCTGGGCTGTGACTGCTGCTCTCTGGTCCCAGTTATAGCCATCAAACCAATATCCTACTTAATACACACAGTAAACCTCCTCATCCACCAAATGCACAGACAAGTCCTCGAAGGAAGAGACAATCTAAAAGCCAGCAAGTAAATGTCTTCTTGGCGGCTCCCTGGTGGTAAAAGGCACTGTGCTGGCATCTCAGAAATGTGAAGAACAAAGTGCATTCCCTGCCCTCGAAAGCTCACATTCTAACTGGACCCACAAATCAGCAACACCAGATGCCCAAACCAGAGATGTCTGGCAATTCAAGGCACCAGAACATGAGAGTCCAGGGGGCAACAGGTATGGTGACCTGAGACTGGATGAAGATGACAAGGCCTTGGGCCAGGCCCAAGAGGGAGGCATAAGAGGCCAGCCAGTGCCACTGGGAAAACAAACGGAGGTGGGCAGGTGAGAGATGGTGGGACCCTGTAGGAAAGGTCTGCGTACCTCTGTACAGCTGCTGTGACCAGGAGATAAGGGGCACAGGCACCTGGAGGCATAAGTACTATGCCAGACACAGCATCGGGCCCCAAAGAGACCAATTTTGTGGGCAGAATCAAAAACAAAGTGAACAAAATCTCTCTTCCTCACCACACCCCTGTGCATGTGCATTTCAAGACTGATTACCCACATTGCTATATAGCACTTCCTGACCAGCTGACCAGCTGATCTATTGTTTAAAAAGCAGAAGACAGGAAGATGGTCGAAGCTGCCTCCAGGTGACTCCATGAATGAGAAAAGTTGGGGTAACAAGGGATAGACTATTCTGAAGAGAAAGAGAGGAAGAGCATCAGAAATCATAAAAGAGGTGACAGGGCAGCTGAAAAGCATGGGGAAACGGAGAGGCTATGCAGTGAAACGTGGGAAACAGCCTGGAGCTCCAGCCCCAGCTCCCTGGAGTGGGGAAGGGAAGCCAAAGCCACAACCACAAGGTACGTCAGACAGCCCCATGACAACATACTGGCAGTCCTAGCCACCAGATGAGTCCACAGTTCTCACAAGCTTTAAATTCAGGTAGAAATCTGGTGTGCCATTGACTGTTCCTGTGTGACAGGCCGGCACTAGAGAAGAAATTCATTTTGTTCCCCATATTTTTGCATTGCTATAGTCAGGCACCACCTTGAGGGGGGCCTACTGTTTGAGACTTAGCTACCCTGAGGATCAGAAAACAAAGAAAAATTGTAACTCAGGGAGCCTGGGGACACACTGTCACAATGTCTGGGTGGGAGACAGGCCAGAGAGGCAGCTGTGGAGAGAGGGAGGGTCAGACATGCACCTGCTGAGAAGTTTAGGCAGCATGGGGCTCAGGCTGCGAAGGGCATGGTGGTCAGTGGCCCTGCCATGAGAGGGCCCTATCACCTGAGGACAACTATGGAGACTGAAAGCCCCAAGCCTGTGGGAGTGGACTAGCTTGGCCTCTTAAAGGTGCCACCCTGCTGCATGCTTTGTTCCCAGCGGGGACTGATCCCTGAGTCCAGGTCCACAGGATCACTTGATTCCCCCAGCCTCCTCCATCCTCAGGGTGGTCCACTGCTGGGCAGGATCTAGGAGCACTGAGACTGGCAGGCAGAATGCGGGGTTGGTTCCCCCAGTCCTCCCCTCCAATGCAGATCTTCACACTCTCACAGGATGCCCCAGCCACCTATTGGTATACATAATGGGACAGAAGTCTCAGGAGCCAAGCAAGAATCTGTCCGGCCAGCCCATGAACCACAAAGCTCATTGTGGCCAGTAGTAGCTCCTAATTGGCAAAGAAGGGAAGCTTTTAAAGTGAATGCAGCTCAGGAACAGTCAACTGACCCTTAACCGGCCCGGCCCTCTGCCTACATTCAGCACCAACAGACTCCAGCTACAACCCACCCCCACACTCCACCTGGCAGATTTCAATACCAAAGACCCTCTCCAATTCTTTGTCATTTTTTAAACTTTTCTTTTTACGATACATTTGGTATTGTTTTTACTTTATTTTTAAAAGGCTTTTATGTTTTTATTTTTTATTTCTCTTACCTTTATCTAATTTTATTTACATATTTTTCTTTATTTTGCATTCAGTTTTATCTCTTGCTCGTTTCTCTCCCTCTTCCTCACATTCTTCTTTAATCTTCTTCTGTTTTATTAAATCTTGCTTGTTCTTTGTTTTTCCCTTCCCTACTCCATTCCTTTATTTCCTTCATTTATTATTACTACTTTTACCTTCATTTTTAACTTCATAGCTTACTCTACAGTATTTCTGCCATTTTCTTTTTTGTGGTTGGTGGTGGTACAGTATTTGGCATTTAATTGGTTTTCACTGTTTTTCTTTATCTGGTTCAGTGATGTTGCTGTTTGGCAGTTTGTTTCCCCTCCCTGAGTGGTACTGGAGATCAAGCCCTCAAGAACAGGCGGCTCATTAAGATGACCTCCACAAGAAAAAAAAAAGAGATATCTATCCCAAAAGGTGTGTAAATTGCAACTTAGAAACACAAGAAACATGAAAAAACAAGGCAACATAACTTCTCCAAAAAATCACAACTCCTCAACAACCAAATCCAAAGATACTGAAATAGGTGAAATGCCAGACAGATTTTAAAAGCCTAGTTTTAATAATGATCAATGAGCCAGGCATGGTGGCACATGCCTGTAACTCCAACACTTGGGAAACTGAGGCAGGAGGATCCTGAGTTCAAGGCCAGATTGGGCTATCTTGTGAATTGTAAGACAGGCTGGGCTACATAGGGAGACCCTGTCTCAAAAAAACAAAAAGGATCAATGACCTCAAAGATGATTCAAACAAGCAGATGAATGAAATAAGGAAATATACTCAGGACTTGGACAAGAAAGTCAGCAATGTGGAAGAGAAATTCAGCAAAAACTTTTGTGATTTTGAAGAAAAAAAAAAACAACAGAAATGCTGGAAATGAAAAACTAAGTCAAGTAAAAACCACAGTGGGAAGCATCACTAATAGACTAAATCTAGCAGAAGAAAGAATATCAGGGGTTGAAGATAACAATACATTATATTCAAATAGTGTCATGGTTTGAATATAAAATGTCCCTCAAGGGTAATATGCTGTAAGGTTTGGTCTCTAGCTGATGGTGCTGTTTGTGGAGGTCATGGAACTCTGGGAGGTGGGATCCTTGCTTTGTGGAAGTGTCTCCCTGGGAGTGGACCTTTGGGGGTTTTTTACCCAGACCTACAGCTCTGGTCACTTTTTGCCTCCTGCCCCATGATGCCATGAGGTTGTTTGACATAGTCCCTGCCTCCGCCACAGCCATGCCTGTCCTGCCACCATTATGGACATGGACTGACCTTCTAATTGTGAGTTTCCAATAAACCTTTTCTCCATAAGTTTGTTTGGGTAGGTTCTTCTGTGACAGTGATGACAGATGACTAATACAAACAGCAATACAGAAAAAAATACAAGCATGACATAATTTCAAGAACTCTAATATATGAAGAGGATTTAAAACATTTACTGATGAAGATCAAAGATCATAGCCTTCAATATGGGTTACAACTAAACATCAACAAAACAAAAATCCTTACGACTGGGTCAGCATGCAACTTCACAATAAATGGAGAAAAGACTGAGGTTGTCCAAGATTTGGCTTTGCTTGGCTCTATAATCAACACCCGTGGAAGCAGCAGTCAAGAAATCAAAAGACGCACTGCTCTAGGAAAAGCTGTGGCAAAAGATCTCTTTAGAGTATTGAAAAGCAAAGATGTCACATTGAAGACGAAGGTGCGTCTGACTCATGCCATGGTATTTTTAGTCGCATCATATGGTTGTGAAAGCTGGACATTGAACAAGAGAGACAGAAAAAGAATTGATGCTTTTGAACTGTGGTGCTGGAGACGTCTATTGAATATACCATGTACTGCCAAAAGAACCAACAAATCTGTCTTAGAAGAAGTGCAACCAGAGTGCTCCTTGGAAGCAAAAATGGCCAAACTGCGTCTTACATATTTCGGACCATTTACGGACCAAATGTAGTCAGGAGAGAACAATCCCTGGAGAAGGACATCATGTTTGGAAGAGTGGCAGATCAACGGAAAAGAGGAAAACCCTCCACCAGATGGATTGACACAGTGTCTGCAACAATGGGCTTAAACATAAATAAGATGGTTTGCCTGGCACAGAATCGGCAAGTGTTTCGATCTGCTGTACATAGGGTCGCTATGAGTCAGACTCGACTCGACGGCACCTAACAACAACAACAACAATACATGATCAAAAGACCAAACCTATGAATCCATGGGTTAGAAGGAGCTGAGATACAAACTAAAGGCATAGAAAATCTATTCAATGAAATTGTAGCAGAAAATTCCTGAAATGTAGGGAAAGATATGGACATCCAAGTATCTGAGGCATTTAAAAATCCAAATAGACATGACCAGAAAAGAACCTCTCCACATCACATCAGTTAAAATGCTAAGACTACAGAACAAAAAGAAAAAAGAAAACATAAAAATATGTAAGAGAAAAATGCCAAGTCATTTATAAAGACAACCTCATCAGAATAACACCAAAACTCTCAGCTGACACTCTAAAAGCCACGAAACCATGAAGTGATACAGTTCAAGCTCTGAGAATAAATAACTGCCAATCTGGATTACTATATCCAGGAAACTTATCTTTAATAATCAATGGGGAAATAAAGACCTTGCAAAGTAAACACAAACTAAAGCAGTTCATGACTACTGATTCATGACCACTTTGCAGAAGGTACATAAAAGAATCCTACACACACAGGATAAAGAAAGACAGTCACAATCATAAGAACTCCAAAAAAAAAAATTAATTTCACAAGAGGAACACATGAACAAAGGAGAACTAAGAAAGAATAAAATATGCCCAACTCAATGAATAAGCAAACCCCTAAGATAAATAAAGGAAAAGAACAAACAGTATTTGAACCAACCAGGAAAACCACCAACAAAATTACAGAAATCAGCAAATACCTCTGAATAATAACTGTAAACGTAAATGGTCTTAACTCTCCAAGGAAGAGACACAAGCTAGCTAACTGAATTAAAAAATGAGATCCAACTGTTGTCTACAAGAAACACAAATCATTGGCACACTTCATTGTGTCTATGACCAGATACATACAAATTATAAATGAAAGGATGGAAGTTGATATACTAAGCAAGTGGAAGCCAAAAACAAACAGTTGTGATATTCATAACTGACAAAGTAGACTTCAATCAAAATTAGAAGAGGTAAAGAAGGTTTCTGCATATTAATAAAGGTTACAATCCATCAGGAAGCTATAATGATTGTAAATATATGTTGTTTGTTGTTATACAGGCACCAAGTATTGATGCACCCAATTTCATTAAATAAATACCACTGTCCATAAAAGAACACATAGATCCAGATATAATAATAGTGGGTAACTTTAACATCTCACCTTCATTAATAGATCATTAAGACGAAAAAAGTCAACAAAAAAACTTCAGAGTTAACCTATACCATAGATCAAATGCATTTAATAGACACCTACAAAATATTCCATCCAACAGCTGAGGAATTCTCAGAAGCCCAGGGATCTTTCTCCAAAATAGATCACATTTTAGGCCATATAGCAAGTCTTAACAAATACAAAAAAAAAAAAACAAAAAGAGAGAGATGATTTCTTATATCTTATCAGATCAATAGCCAAAGAGACTACAGAAATTAAATGAACACGTGGAGATTGAACAATACACTCTTGAACGGTCATTAAGAAATCAAGGAAATTAAAACATTCCTAGAATCAAATGAAAGTAAAAATAGAACTTACCAGAACCTTTGGGATAGAGCAAAGGTAGTTCTAAGAGGGAAGTTTATAGGTAGGAGTCCTTATATTTTAAAAAAATCAGATCTCAAACAAATAATCTAACAATGTACCTCAAGGCCTTTTAAAAATTTAAGAACAAGCCAAACCCAAAACCAGTAGATAGAAAGAAATAAAAATCAGGGTGAAAGTTAATAAAATGGAGACTAAAAGAACAATACAAAGGGTCAATGAAATAAACAGTTGGTTCTTTGAAAAGATAACCAAGATTGACAGACTCTTAGCCAAGTACCCCAAAAGACATAGATAAGACCCAAATTTTAAAAATTAGAGATGAGAAAGGATACTTTACAACAGACACCAGTGAAACCCAGAGGATGACTAGGGAATACTTTAGAAAACTTTTATATTTCAGTAAATTGAAAAATTTAAAAGAAATGGATAATTCTGGGGCTAGGGGTGGGGAAGGATGTAGTACTTGGGAATTAAACCCAGGGCCTTGCACGTGCTTTGCAAGTGCTCTATTACTGGGCTGTATCCTCAGCGAAATTGGCCACTTGCCTTCAAAGAGTGGAATGGAGTCATTGGAAAAGGTGTCCAAAGCGAGGAAGTCCTTTCCATCTTTGGACCCGCTGCGTTTATGCTTATGTTTCCTTCGAAAGAAGGACCGGCGTGCAGCTGCTGACAGTGTTTTTGCAGCACTACCATCATCTTTCACCTCAGACATGCTGAGTCTCCTGGAGAATTCTTGGTCCATCCTGCAGTCACAGAAAATGATAATGCTGGGGAGGGCCATAGGGCCAGTGAAGAATGTGAAGGCACAGGAGCAGGGGCCTCCACACTCCCCTCAGGCCTCATGGCTGCTGCCCTCCCCTGTCCCCAAGGACCCCTTGGTACCACTACTGCATGGGGCAACAAGCAGCAGTGCACAAACCAGCTTATTCCACAGTGGGTAGATTTCCACCATGATATATTCAGCTAAGGGCAGCCTATACCTGATGGCATTGTGAAGATGTCCCTTAAAAATAGCATGCTTGGTGCAAGCAGTCAAACACAAAAGGCCACCTGTTACGTGATTCCCTTTGCATGAAAGTCCACAAATGGGGAAACCTGTGGAATAGGGCTGCTCAGGGATGGGGTGCAGATGGAGTAGGGAGAACTGCAAAACAGGGGTATGTTATGGCTCAGATATGATTTTCAGTATGTCCCCAAAGGTCCATGTACTAGACCTTAGTCCCCAGTGAGGTGGTGCTGGGGAAGGAATCTTCACAAGAAGGGGCCTAGTGGGAGATAGTTCAGTGATTGGGGACACTGCCTGTGGAAGGGATTAACATAGTTCTCATAGGACCCCAGTTAGTTCTCACAGACAGGGTTATTAAAGAAAGAGCAAGCCCCACCCCTGGGTTCTTCTTGCTTTCTATCTTTCTATGTTCTCCCTCCCTTCTGCACAAGGCTGGTTTCTTCTTTTTCCCACAACCTTGTGAGATAGCCAGCGAGGCCCTCATCGGAAGCTGGACACGTGGGGCCACCTGACTGTGTACTCTCAGCATCCACAACTGAAAGCTAAATAAACCTCTTTGCTCTGTAAACTTCCTAGCCTCAAGTGTTTTGTCAGGGCAAAAGAAAGTAAACTAGCATAGAGTAATAGCTAATGGACATGTGATTTCTTTCTGAGGTGATAAAAAATGTTCTAAAATTAACTGCAGAGATGATTGTACATATCTAGGACTATACAAAAGACTACTGAGTTGTATGCTTTAGAGCCATCGTATGGTATGTGAACTACAGCTCCATAAAACTGTTTGGAAAAGAAAGTTACACCTCCTGACTTGCCACTGTGCTTCTATACACTGACTTACTCTAGGAACAGCTTTCTCAATAAGCAATTGTGACACTAGGTATAGCCCAGAAGCTGAGATGAGCAACAGAATCAGCTCTCAGAAGCCCAGGGGACAGCTGCATGATGGTGGCCCCCATCCAGCCCATAGATGGTGAGTACTCACACATATTTGCTGGGAATCTGCCCTCGCTGGATTTTCTGTGCATTCTCATCCAGCTGCCAAGCCATCCAGGACCCAAATGTGCCTTGGGGCAAGGTATCATCCACATAGAGGATGTCGTCTTTCTTAAAGCTCAGCTCAGGCTCCACCTCTGCCAACCGGTCATAGAGGGTCCTGGACCAAAAGGCAGACAGGACTCCATCAGGAAGCCCCACACACCTTCACAGCCAGGCCCCAAAGGTGGCTCCATTGCTCCGAGCTGTCCCCGCACACCATCAGGGACAGGGCTCCTTCTCTGGGAGTGGTTCCCAAGAGGGAGCCCCATGCTTTACAAAGCAGGACAGAGTCATCGCCTTTCTTCCCTAAGACTGAGGGCTCACCCCATCAGACAAAGCACTTCTTGCCAAGAACAAGGCCATACCTTTCTCTTCCAAATGGTCCTTTTCCATCTGTCTTTCTCCTAGAAGTCAAGGTCCCTGGTTCTTATGGATTGGATGGAAACATGTCACCTTCTACCCAGAGGGCATGGAGGGGTACCTCACAGGTGGTTTTACCCTTCCCTTGGTCTCAGACGTCAGGGAACATAAAGGAAGTTCTGAGCTCCTTCTAGAAGACCCTGGCTACTGTCCCCACAGGCCACACTGTGCAACATGGGCACCGAGGGTACCTGAAATCCACACACACTGCAGATCTTGGTCAGGGAGACCATGGGAGGAATGCAGCCCACATGAATAAAGGGATCTGTGGCCTTGCTCTAACCATGTGGTCTCTTAAGCCCTTGAGGGTTTTCCTAAGCCAAAAGCATCTCACTACAGGCATGAGTAACACCAATGATGACCCCAGCCTTGGGGGCAAGCAACCGAGAGGATTTGCTCACCAGAAACAGTCTTCATAGACAGCCCCCAATGCCCCCAAGCCCTATGCTGCTGGCACCTGATGTAGAAGCCGTCGCAGGGCAGGCCCTTGATCCTGGTGAACTCCTCAGGGCGGTACTGCACCTTCAGGCGGATGCCATCTTTGGGCTTCAGCATCTCCACGTAGACCTCCTCTACTGTCTTGTTGCGCACGTCCAGACTGCCATACTGACCAGGAGCAGAGTGCCAGGGTCAGAAGGACAGCAGGCGGTGGCAGCTTGCGCACTTGTGAAGGGCTGGTTATGACTCTGCCCGCCTCCCCTCTATAGGGAGGGCCGAGTCCTCGTGGTCTCCCCAGTGCCCAAACCCTGTGCATGCTTCCTGCTCTGCTTCATCAACTTCTCCCAAGAAAAATCCCATGCAGGTTCCCAGTGAAAAGGGGCTACTGGAAATACAGCTTTGCTTCCTGCTTATGAAACTGCCTTTACCCCCTGAGCTACCTCTCCTGTGAGACAGGAGATCCATAGAGAGGGAGACATCCCCATGAGGTCGGACGCCTACTGCTCACAGGAGCAAGCACCTCCTTCCAGCTAGCTGGCTGCCCAGGCCCTGAGCTAGGACTGAGCCCATGCAATCTCTGTACTGCCTGCCTCACTGCCCAGAGACCTCCGGGGGTGTTTAGTAGCATTCTGGGTTTAGAAGGATGAATAATCAGCCCTGACAGGTCGCTCAGTGAGAGCTATGTTCCCCCATCTCCTGTGTCACGTGAGAGCACAAATTGCCAATGGATGGGATCAGCCTGGCCCATTCAGTGGCAGACTCACCTCAAGGATGAGGTCTCCAGGCACAAGGCCGTCAGGACCCTTGGCAGGACTATCATCCTCAATCTCGGCCACAAACACCCCGTATAGGTTTCCGCCACACAAATGCACCCCAAGCTCCAGCTGGGACTTCTTGATGAAGACAATACGTGGCTCCAGGGTCTTCTTGCTAGCATCTCCCACAGTCCTTTTGGGAAGGAACATGAAGTTCCTCAATCACACACAAGGAAGGAGGAGGGCATGCATGAAGAGATGAAGCAGTGGTTAATGCCCTAACCGTCCCTGCTTGCTTTACAGGTCTTAGAACCCCGGGGTGGAGAGGTGAACACATCACAGGAGTTAGTCCTACTGACTTGGTGCATGGGGCAGGGGAGGCTGAGGATCAGTCACAGAGATGAAAACAAGGCCCCATACCAAAAAAACCAGCTGAAGACAGAGCTGAGGCTAACACCCCTGCTTCTGGCCCTGCGTTACTCCCAGGCCTGAAGGAGGCTTCCCTCCCATCTGGACTGTGCTTGTCTGCCTTAGTTCCACCTAAAGATAGGCAGCGTCACTGTTCAGAATATGACAGCTTTTTCAGCGGCACCTGAGCAGCTTCTGAAACTGAAAAAATGGAGTGGAAGAAGTAATGACAACAGCAGAGGCTGATGAAGTGAGCTCAGCAGAGAAAGCCAGGCTATAATTCAGATTTGGCTTCAGGTAAGTTCCAGTGGGACTGGTCCTGGTGTGGAGCACAGAGCTGCCTTGTCCGGGGTGACACCAGGGCCTTGTGGGAGACCAGGCCCCGCAGGACTAAGGGGTGATGGCTCCGCACCCAGGCCAGGGCTGCCCTCTCCTGGTCCCGCCCACCCCAGGCCAAGCTGATGGCTGTGCAACTCCCCCAAGAGCACGTGCCTCCTCCTGAGGCTGCTCTCTCACCTGGCCTCTCTGCAGGCCCTGCCCCTCTCTCTGAACAAGTGGTGGCACCTAGCCACCACCTTTCCCTCCCAGAGCTCACAACTCGCCTGATGCTCCACAGCAGCCAGCCATGGCCCTCGCAGCACTGCAGCTGGGTGCGTTCGCCTGAGCCCTGACCTATCACCTCCCTGGGGAGAACGATGCCAGAGCCCCAGCATCTCACGAGTCAGTGAAAAATAAAAGCGAGAGAGAAAAGGGAAGGAGGGAAGAAAGAGAAAGGAAGAATGCTTCTCCCACCCCACATCTGAAGACCTGGTGTGTGGCTGGCAGCACAGGGCCTGCCTCAGGGGTGGGCTCAGCCCGACTCAGGCAGGTGGACAGAGAGGAGTCAGGAGCGTCCATCTGCTGACCTGGAGCCAGAGCTGCTCTGCTTGCCCACAGGCGTGCCAGGGCCCTCATCCTGTTCCATCAGAGGGTCAATGACAGCAGGATGCTCCGGGGTGGTGGCACCACTGCCCTGCAGAGTGGAGTGGGCACCAGTAGGGTCCAGGTGGGAGCTGGGGATGGAAGACAGAAGGAATGAGGAGATGCCTGCAGCCAGCTGGAGCCAATCCCTCTGTAGTAGCAATGGTGCTTGGGCTATGAAAGGGGTCTGGGTGACACAGCCCAGCACCCTGACCCTGGAAGGGCAGATACATCATGAGCCTGAACTCATGCCACCCAACCCACTGGGTCTGCCCGGCCTCTACCTGGGGATCTTCCCCAAAGGTGGCCAGCCTAGGAGACACATGAAGCCATTGTCCCTTTTCCTCTGCTGCACCCTGACTCCCTTGCTGAGCATGTGGGGTAGCCCTGCAGGGAGTGTAGTCCCTCCTGGCACCTGCCCCATGCCCCACAGCACAGGGGCAGATACAGGCATCTGTCCAGCATCTGCCGTGAACAGAAAGCCAATGACTGAGTGACAGTCCTGGCCCAGAGCCTCAGCTCCTGCTGCCACAGGCTGCGGCCAGGCAGTGGAACTCCAGCCATCTGTCTCTATCACCATTTCAGGAGGGGACATCCTCTCTCCATAGGCCCCTTTTGCAAAATCCATGGCAGCACAACTCCCCTTAGTGGCAGCAGAATCTCCACAGCTTGCAGCTGGCATCTCACATGGCCCCATGGTGGTCAGTACACCTGTCGCACCCACTGTGCAACCCTAGCCCAGATAGCCCTGGGGTGTCCAGGGATCACCTAGAGCGGGAATGGCTGCTGAGCTGGTGCATATGTGGGTTGTACTGGGCCAGGATGGTGATGGTGTCACACTGCTGCCCGATGATGAGCCGGGCCTGCTGCTCTGTGGCGCTCCTCAGGTTTATGCCATTGAACTGGGGAGACAATAAGGAGGGTTCAGCAATGGGCAGGGGCTGGTGCTGCAGGTGTGGACTTGGGGGCCTGCTTCTTCAGGAGAGGAGGAGAGCAGGAAGAGAAGGGCCACTCCCTCTTACCTCAAGTAACTGGTCCCCATACTCCAGGCCAGCCTGGTGGGCGATGCTCCCTGTGGTCACCTTGGAGACGTAGATTCCTCCCTTCTCGCCACTCACAATGGAGATGCCCAGTGGCTCCGAGCCCTTCTGCACCTTTACGTGGCGTGGCTCCTCCACATAGGGTCTTGGAAAAAAGCCAAAGGTTTAGGGGCTCAGACCCAAAGGAAAGCACTGTGGAGAGTCTGAGATCAGGCATGTGATAGGTGCACACAGAGGGCCTGGAGCCCAGGGCCTCCGATAATGACACAGCTGGATGGGAACATGACCAAATGGCATCTGTATGACAAAGGATACATGTTCTGGAAACTTCATGCAACATGAACACAGCACACTCAAATGAACGTGGAAACGCATCCTCAAAGACAGAGACTGGCCCATGTGAACTATAAACACTGACGCACACACAGGGAAAAACACGTACATTTTCATTTACAAGGGGAGTTGTCTCAGGACATGCAATTCAGAAACCCCTGGCAGGGGAGCTCTCAAGACACCCCCCAGAGAAAAGGGATGACTTTTGGGATGACATTCACTCCAGAAGAGACTATACAAAATGTCAGTTTTTATATTTACTGTTACACAGGGCGATGCAAACTGATCATGGAAATTAAGCAGCTGCAAACCCAAGCCATAAGCAAGAGGGGCATGGGGAGCTGTGGAGCAAGGCTGCAACCATGCACCAGCTGCCCCAGGGAGCTGGCCACGTGCCCAAGGGAATCTCATGTCAGGCCAACCTCAGACACCTCAGCGAGGAGGACCTGGGCCTGATGGCCACAGGCAGCCTCAGGAGAGACCTGTGGTGGGAGAGACACCTGGACGAAGGTTAGAGAGAAGGTATGCTCAGAGGAGGAAAATGACCCACACACCTGCAACACATGGACAGCAGAGACAATGGCCACACCAAGCTCTCCCCTGGAGCACAGCAAAGTGTCACTCGCCCTGGGCCTCATTCTTCCAGGGTAGGAAGGATAAGGTCACGGCCAAAGGCTGAGGGACACAGCCTGTCTGATGTCCATCTCTTGGTCCCCTCTGGAGCCCAGGGCAGATCCATGTGGTAAGGAGTGTGAAACACCCAGCCCTGCCAGCAAGAGGCAGAGAGGTCCACACATTCAGCAGACCAAAGCCGGGGGCTCTGCGGCTCAGGGCCCAGCCCTCTTGGAATAGTGAAGATTAAAATTCTTCAATTGCCTTTGCTCGCCCCAACCCTCCAATGTGTTCTCACTTCCCAAACTCAGCAGCTCTACAATTCTTCCCTTAACCCTTCAGTTCAGACCTGGCCCACACTCATGGTCAAACCCATGACTCAACACAAATTAGCACACCATGTTGTATGAGAGAACAGGCTGGGAGGAGGCCTCCCTCCCAAGGTCACCTGGAGGTGGGGACAGAGCTAGTTTGTTTGCAGCTCCTCATTCCTCACCAGCTACCCTTTTCTCTATTCTAGCTCCACATAATACTTTTATCTTAATAAAAAGAAGGTAACCAAGTCATAGCAATGTTGTTGTTAGGTGCTGTCAAGTGGATGTCTGACTAACAGTGACCCTTGTCAGTGTTTCTCTGCTATTCATAGGGTTTTCAATGGCAGATTGGTTTTTTGGGGAGTGGGCTGTCAGGTTCTTCTCCCAAGCCTACAGCACCTGGTGTTCCCAGGTGGTCTCCCATCCAAGTACTAACCAGACCTGACCCTGCTTAGCTTCTGACGTCTGACAGGATTGGATGCTACAGTGGTAGCCATAAAAAGCCAACAAACTGTCCCAAATTATCCTATAAATCAGAGCTTTGTGCCACAGAAAAATACAAAGATATGTAGAGTGCATAGGTGAATGGAAATACATTTATAGTAACCTGTACATATTCCTGTCTGTATTTATAGATGGAAAGATTTCTACAAAGGACGTCACCAAGAATGAGAACAATGGCATTTCTAGGTGAGGCAATGTGAAGTAATCTTTACTTCTTAATCTTCTGAAGGCTTCAATTTTTTAGACTATGCACTAAAGTTTTTCTTGGCACAACAAAGCTGCTTTGTAAAACAAGTTTATAAATTATAATATTACAAATCATTTAAAACAATGTTAAAGGAGATGTGATTATATATATAACAAAATACATTAAAATATACATATACGTTGTTGTTAGATGCCATCGAGTCAGTCTACGACTGATCCTGTGCACAACAGGCAAAACAGTATTGTTAGTGCTTCTCTGCTATTCATAGGGTTTTCAATGCCTGATTATTTTTTGGGAGTGGGTTGCCAGGTCCCTCTCCCAAGCCTACAGCATCTGGTGTTCCCAGGTAGTCTGCTATCCAATTACTAACCAGGCCTGACCCTGCTTAGCTTCCAAGATGCGATGGGATCAGACACCACAGTGGTATGGTTGCAGGCATATATCATGCTATATCATATACAGCAACAGGTAAATAGTAATTGAATCTTGGGTTGGAGGGATTGTCTGTGATTGTTTTTCTTTCTGCTTTTCTCATTTTCCCAATTTTCTATAAGACCATATGACAGCAAAGTTCAAAATCAGGACAGAAGGGACTACCTTTAATTAGTAAGCTGTTGCTCAGGTCACATGAGTTAAACTTGTCTCTAACTGTATCATAAGCACCACAAGGGGAGCGACTGCTTATACTTTTCTCTCTCCCAGAGCATTTCCCAGCTCCCTATACATGGCAAGGAGCTAAGAGAATACCTGACTTCATGTGACAAAGCTCTTTCTATGATACAGGCACACTTTATTTGGGAAAGGTCTTGATCTTTCAATGAGAAGCCAGAGCTGGGGTTAAGTAAAGCCACCCCCTATGCTCTTGCAAATGTCATGTGGTGAGGACCCTGAATATTTCCCTAGGACCTGCACCTGATCCTCAGGGGCCAGGTGCTGGGATGCAGATACCTTCTGCTCCTCTCTAGTCCCTCAGGTTAATACTTACCGGGTTTGTTGTGTTACAAGTTCAGACTTTCAAGTCAAATATGATTTAGATGGAACTTTTAATTATAAATCTGATGTAGTAAATTCCATTTAGAACAACAGAGATGGATGAGTCATGTGCAGCATGTTGGGGGAGGGGTGATACACTCTGCACAGAGGCACCTCTGGACACCAAGCCCCAGGTAACCTAAAGTCTACATGGTGACTGGTCTTCATTTAAAGATGAACCAATAAACAGCTAAACTAGGCCTTTACGCTCTACACACTGTACATTCTCCAATCTAATCTGTATGTATCCTTTCAACAAGTTTAGAGGACTACAAAATCAGAGGGGCTGGGATTTAGCTAAGTTGGCAGAGCGCTGCTCTGCAGTCTCTGAGATCCTGAGATCGATTCCCAGCACAGCAAAAATGGGAGAAGGATGTGGCAATCCACCCCTGAGGCAATCCTGAAACAATCAACCACTGAAAACCCTATAAAGGTTGCTATGAGTCAGACACAACTCGATGGCACCTAACAACAACAACAAAATCAGATGAGGATTAGAATCATGGGCAGACTGATTTCACATGAGAGAATTCTCGGTGGCAAATCCAGTCAACACAAGATCTGATTTTGTGGCCCTCTAAAATTGCTGAAATGGTGTGGATTAGATTCAAGAACAGATGGTACTTTCTTCCTGTGTATATTTCATTTCACTATAAAAAGTGTTGGTGAGGCAGGTAGAAGGACCAAGAGATATAGTTAACAGTAGTATGGGGCAAAAAGCAAGTAGAAACAGACCCTGACTCTAGTTATGTTGGGCAACCTGTTAACTATATGAGCATAAGCCCATCACTCAGGCTTTCTGGACCCAGTTTCCTCATCTGTTAAATGGGGCTAATAACGGTAACACCCATAGGGGACCGTGAAGTATTCCAAACTTACTACATGTTTAAAGTGTTTAAACAAACTGGGCACTGTGGCACAAACCTCTAATCCCAGAAACTCAGGAAACTGAGGCAGGAGGATCTCAAGTGGGAGGCCAGAGGCAACTTGGTGAGACCCTATCCAAATATTAAAAAATTAAAAATGGGTATGGGGTGCAACCCAGTGGAAGAGCATCTGCAAAATATGTGCAAGCACCTGGGTTCAATCTCCAAATACTGAAAAATTAAATAAATAAATAAATAAATAGTTTAAACATGGACCTAGGAGGTACTAAGTTGGCACCCTGCCATTCTTGTCCCTGCCAGGTCATCTCCAGCATCACTTTTCACCAATGTTCAGTGGGAAGAGCCCACCCTGCTCCATTCCTGCCACCTATTTGTGTCCTACCTCCCTACTGGGGCTGAGCCGGGCCACAGCTCCTGCGTCAAGTGCCCCACAGGACAGATGAGCTGGGTGCTAAGCAGTATACCAGTGGATACTAGGTGACCCAAACTAGAGCAGCCAGGCCCTGGATCAAACCAAAACAGCAGCTCTATCTCCTGCTGCTTCCACCAGGAAGCCCTGCCCCTTACCCAGGCCCTGGCCCTCCGTCCAGTGGGTGGCCCCAGCCACAGATGCTCATGCATGCTCACCTGTCCTTTCTCCGCTCCCCGATGGATGTGGGGTTGATAGCAATCCTGGGCAACGTGGAGGCTGAGGTCTGGGGCTGGCCACCAGAGGGCAGGGCATCAATGCTCAGGGGTGACCGTGGAGGAGTGCTGCAGTCAGAGTGTGAAAGTGAGCCTGCCGAGGGAGGGAGAGGGGACACGGCCATGACCTGTTGTTCAGACACAGGCTCCACGTGGACTGCATCCCACAGCCTGGGCTCAGACGCTGGGCTCTGTGTTGCCACCCATCCCCACAGCACCAGGCCAAAGACTGGGCTCAGCAAAACTTCATCAACTGAGACCCCTAGCAAACTAGAAGCTGTGCCCCGAGAACCCCACTGGAAGACAAGGTGAGACGGAGGACAAGAATGGGAGGAAGTGCCCAGTTTTCACCTCTGTCAGATCCCATGACGGACCGGGGGTATCTTGGCGTTAACGGGATCTTAATGCGCTCTGCTTTGAACTGCAGGTTACTGGAAGACCCTATTGTTGCATAGAGGAGACATCATCAGGCCTGTGGTTAACCACCACCCCTCATGCTTCACCACACTCAGCAACCAGGATGGTACCATGCAAAGCAAGGTCCTGCCATGTAGCCCGAAGAAGCTGAGATGGGGAAGAGCTGAGAGAAGTGTGAGGGCTGGCACAGCCTGAGACCAGCAGCACACACTTCATTTCCAGCCCTCAAACCTGAAATGGTAACCCAAAGGACCCAGGCAGCTGCTCTGTCTTCTCTCCCAAGCCAGTCCCAAAGAGATTCCCCAGGGCCTCCCCACCAGACAACATGAGACTCTCCTCTGGGTTACATTTTCCCTACATGAGCAACCATGCAGAACACCCCAGAATGACCAAGAAGATCAGGGGTAGAGAGCAAGGCTCCAGCCAGGGGCTCGTCTGGAACAACCACCTGGCACTCAAGAAGGCTGTAGGCTGAAAGAACTGGCTGAGTGTGCTGTAGGTGTGGCAGTGCCAGGAAGGTAGCAGACCTCCAGGGGAAGGCACGGAGCTTGGCCCTGAGCTTAGAAAAGTGGAGTCCACCTGGGTGGCCCACCAGGGGCTGCGTATTAGGAAGCAGGTTCCCATTGAAAGGGTGGGGGATTACCGAGGCGGGCACTGGAGGGCAGCGAGTTGGACCCATGGGAGGTTCCCATCTCCGAGTAGTCGCTGCAGGCCCTGTGGCTCAGGTCCAGGCTCAGGCGCCCCTGGTGCTGGACACTGCAAGAGAATCGGACAGGTGAGAGGCTCAGAAAGAGGACCAGGACCAGATGTGGCCATTGGGGAGAAGCATAGGGATGAGCCTGGGTCTTCCTGAGCCAGAAGAGGGGTCCCAGGAGCCACTCACCATTGGCCAAGGACCTAAGACTGCCCTCAGCCACTTCTCAGAGGCGGCATGTAACGAGGGCCTCCGAGTAGGAGAAGGGCCACATGCATGGGGCAGCCAGCGTCACCCCCATTTTCCCACTGGGAGGAAGAGATCACCACAAGGGGGAACGAGGACCCTGCCACCTAGCTGTGTCCAAGAAGACAGGTAAGGAGGGCCATGCCTTGCTCAGGAGAGCTAGGGAGCTGAGCCCTGAGATCACCCATGCCAGGCTGACATGTGGTCAGGTCACTTCTCAGGCTGGGTTATGAGATGGCGTCTCCTCCCCACTTAAAACCCTCCAGTGGCCTCTACTGTGCTCAGTGTAAAGCCCAATTCTTCACTATGGCTGCAGATCCTACAGGGATCTGCCCTATGACCCGAGGCTCCTAGGGACTTGCTGCCTGTTGCCACGCTCCCCCCATGGGCCTCAGCACTGACAGCCCTCCTTCCTGGAGACTCCTCCTAAAGGTTTGTGCAGCTGGGTTTTTTTATCCTTCTGGTCCCAGCAGCTGTCCTTCTGCCATGGGGTACCCCGCAACTACCCAATTTCCTGGCCACCCTCTTCACAGTCACAGGCTGGCCTGTCACCCTGTCTTACTGTCTTCAGAGCCACTCAGCACCATGTGATATTACTCTAAGCTGTTTTGTTTTGTTTTGTTTGAGACAGGGTCTCACTATGTAGCCCAGATTGGCCTGGAACTCACTCTGTAGTTTAGGGTGGCCTTGAACTCGAGATCCTCCTACCTTTGCCTTCCTCCTGCTGGGATTACGGGTGTGCACCACCATACCTGGCCATTCTATGCATTTTTGTCTGTCTGCCTCCTGTGCTTAAACACAAAGCACCCATGAGAAGGAAGCTTGTCTTTCTAGTTCACCACTGTCTCCCCATGGAACTGGAAACAGCTTTTGGCACTTAGGAGGTGCTCAATAAAAATTCTGTCACTTGAAAGAGTAAGAGTGAACTTGAGCCAGCCCATTCACTTTTTTAAAAACTTTTCAGGCTTTTTTTTTTTTTTTTTAGATAAATTCATCAGTGCTCCGCACCATCAGGGAAACATCTCCAGTGACAACCAACAGAAATGATCCCTAAAAGTAGTGTCCAGCCCATTCCCTTTGGAAAGCGAAGCACCCTGTCTCTGCAGCAGAGACAATAGCTTGGTACTGGCTCAGAGATGAGGGGAAGTAGATGGAGGTCTGAGCTTAATTCCTAGGACCTGAGCCCTGTTGCTAGCCTTTCTTGAAATACGCTTTGGACCTCCGTGCTGCTGAGCTCAAAGAGCACCTTTGCATTCCCTCTCCCTGGGTCCTGCGGAGAAACCTCTTGGCTAGCTGGGAAGGGGCTGAGTGGTGCAACAGTTTCTCCGCCCATGGGCCTCTGGGCCCCAGCAGTTCTCTATCCAGAGGCCACATGGCTGGGGTGCAGGAAAGTATAGGTGCCTTTGCATACCTGGAAGGCAAGCCCGGGAGGCCAGCATCACGGGGCACAGGTGGAGAGTTGCAGGGACCCACCCGGTGGCTGCGCACAGTATAGATGGGGTTCCGCAGGATGGAGCTCACAGTGGTGCTGGGGGTCATGCTCCGGGGAACAGTGCCTAGAAACAGACTGGGTAAGAAAATTCACACCAAAGGACCCAGACAGCCATGGTCTGGTACACGTCCACTCCAATAACCAGGGTTGTGCCATAGTCTTTTGAGAAAAAGACTCTAGAGGTTTTTGTTTGTTTGTTTTTGTGGTACTTGGGGGTTAAACCCAGGGCCTCTCATATTCTGTGCATTCCACCAATGGGCTGGACCTCAGTCCCTTTTTAAAAAATAATTTTATCTTGAGACAGAGTCTTGCTAAGTTATATAGGCTGCCACTGGCTGTGAATTTGTGATCTTCCTGCCTTGCCCTCCTGAGTCACTGGAATTACGGGCATGCGCCAGCACATTTAACCTAGAGGGAGAATTTTAACCACCAATTTGCTGTGTGGCTTTGACTACTGGCCTTTGTGCATCTATAAAAAAGGCGAACTCTATTGCACACTGCTTTTCACCCAGGCTGCAATAAGGAGAAAGTGCTATGACAAGCAAAGACATGAGACATGGAGGCAAGACAGACTGTCCCAGAAAAGATGGCAACTCCTGGTTCTCTGGGCCTTAGGGCTGGCTGAAGATAGGTGGCAGCCTTCCCTCTCCAAAGACCCAGCAGTCCTATGAGTCCATACCAACCCTGCTCCCAGTCCTTGTCCCGCTGACTCACCCACAGAGGGCCTGTTGGGGTAGAGTTGGGGGTTGGCGTGCCGGGTAGAATGCCCTGGTGAGTATGGGGACCATTCATGGATATCTGGGGAGAGCTCTCCACTGGCTGGGATGCCCTTCTGTTCCTGCAGAACCAAAGGCAAGGGGCGTTCACTGGAGAGAAAAAAATGCTTGGGAATGTTTGCCAGCTGACTACTACCCCTGCACAAGCACCTCCCACTCTGGCGTAGCAGCTGACAAGCAGGACAGGTCACTGCTCATTCACACTGCCTTACACACCTGGAAGGGAAAGGGTTTCTTTACAAACCCTTCAGAAGACAACCACATAGCAAAGATCTCTATCACTTCAAATAAACATATTGTGGGTTAGGGGGGAGGCACACGTGTTGGGACATATAAGAACTCTGCACCACGCACAGTCTACAGGGAGCAGTGTGCACTGGTGGCTCAGAGGGGCTAGGCTCCCAGCAATCTCCTCTTCTGGAAATGCACACACAATTAGGCCCCCTGGGTGCCCGCTAATAGTCTCAGGTGTGCTACTCCTCTCTCCAGACCCTCTAGGGCAAGTCCATGCCACCAGGGTGTGTCATACAAGCTCAAAAGCCTCTCATTGAAAAAAGCAAACCAAATGCCGTGCCCAAGAAAATATTCTCCCTGGGGTCATATTCTCACTCCCATGCATACCCCAAATCACTTCCCATCTCCCACCAGGAGGCTGCCTCCCACCTGCCACCCTCCCCCTCTCCCTGGGTACATGCCAGGAACAAAGGCAAGCACGCCAACCAAGCACAAGCCTGGGACACCATGCAGCGTCCCCATGGCCAGCTCTCCCAGCCCGGGCCAAGCTCTACCTCCAGGCACTGAGCAGCAATCACTACCGGGGCAAGCTTGGGCCGAAAACTGGGAGCAGACTTGGGCCGGCGGCGCTTCTGCCCCAGCTCATCCACCTTCTGGGAGGTGAGGTCCTCGTCACAGGACTTCTTGGCGGGCAGGTAGGAGGCATCCCCATCCCCTTCAGGGTAGTAGCTGGAGGCAATGCGGACCCGGGCCTTGCGAGGGGGCGATGCATGCATGGGTTCCCCAGGGTCCACGTCATGGGGCGGGGCGCTCGGGGGACTGGTGGACGGAGAGCTGCCCACCAAAGTGGCCTCTGATTCTGAACTGGTTTCCAGCCTGTGCTGGAACTTTATGGAGTCACTCCTCCTGGGGGGTTTTGGGGGTGTCAGAGGCCCCACCCTTCTGGAGGGCTGTGGGGAAGGAGCAGTCCCAGGGCCTGGGAGCAGGTAGTCGATTGTGGGGGGTGTCTGGGGACATTTGAAAGTGTTCGGATCAAAGATGGACTTTCTTTGCTTTGGCTTCTTGTAGACAGAGAGCTTCTCAGGCCCTGCCGTGGAGCTGAGCACAGCCTTGGGCCAAGTCCCACTGCTGTTGGAGCCTTCGGGGTCAGCCTTGTCCAGGGGGGCCTCTGTTGCCCCACAGGGGCCCACTTCAGTCTCAAAAGGCAGCAGGGGCCGCCGGCTCCGCGTGTCCACCAGCCCATAGCCCCGCTCCCCAGAGGCATCAGAGCGGAAAGAACTCAGGCTACGCTCAGAGGTACTGGGACAGGCCTGGGGGGAGACTGGAAAGGGGCCCCCAGGAAACGCCTTGTGCAGAAAGGAGCTGCTGCCTCCGGGGGGCCCCAGGTCCTTCCTATCTTCCAGCCGGTCTGCAGAGAAGATATCCGTCTGCGTGGAGTTATTATGCTGCAGCAAGTTCCGTCTGTTATGAGTCTGGACCTCTGGGCCGTGGGCTCGAGAACTCAACATCTTATCAGAGTCCTTGACGTTTTCAAAGATGTTCTGGCCACTCCATGAGGAGCTCTGAGGGAACACCTGAGCAGGTGGTGCAGGGGGTGAGAAAGAGAAGATGAGACGGCAGGCGGAGGCTGCCACTGAAAACTCTTCCCACAGTGCAGCCATGGGCGACTGGGCCACCTCCCACACCCCAAGAGAGACACACACAGAGACTCACTCAGGCTCACATGTGCGCGCATACCTGCCCCTAATGGTGAAGTTTACCTACAGCCCTGGCCACTCTGAACTCACAGGGCAGCAGCAAAGTTCTCCTGAATTTGAGCAATTTCTGCAACCACCTTCACAATGTCCCACACATTGTTCAGAAAGCATTAAGCATGATGGTAAATCCCTTGAAGACCCAGGGCTGAAAAGAAATGAGCTACCAAATCATGCATGTTACTAAGTGAAGCACCCCATCTGAAAAGATGACATGCTGTGTGGTATCAACCATGTGACATTCAGGTAAAGGTAAGTAAGTAAAAGGATGGGTGGTGGGCTTAAAGAGAGGTAGCAATGAACAGACAGCACAGGGGACTTTAGGGGCATTAAAACTATCCTGGGTGACACAGTAATGGTATGCACACTTTTAGTATAGTTGTCACAACCCATAGAATACACATCACGGTTAAACCCTTGTGTAAACTATGCACTGATATTGGCTCATATTTATACCAAATGCACCACAAAAATGCCAGATGTCAGGTCATAAGGGAAACCTGGGGTGGAGAGTGGGGGTAGGGCAGGACTTGGCTAAGGGAGTACATGAGCACTGTCGCAGCCTAGCTGTCCTATAAACTTAAAATGGCTCCTCAAACAAACCTATTCCTTTAAAAATAATTAAATAATATAGAAAACATCACTTAGTGAACTAGAGGAGCCTACTTTTCTTTCAGTTATTTTTAATTAATTAATTTATTTATTTATTTATTCTTTGCGTATTGAGGGTTGAACCCAGGCCCTTGTGCTTGCGTGCTCTGCAAGCGCTGGACCACTGAGCTGCACCTCCAGCCCATTTTTTTACTTTTTGAGACAGGGTCTTGCTAAATTACACAGACTGCCTCTGGTCTTGAACTTGAGATCCTCCTGCCTCCCCCTCCTGAACTGCTCGTATTACAGGCGTGCGCCAGCGCCCAGCCTCCAGCTATTCTTAATCTTTTGAACTATGTAGAAAAGTTGACAGGAAAGTATAAAATGATTGCCCATAAACCCATTAACTGGATTCAAGAATACTTTTCCAGATTGCCTTTGTCTATAAGCTACAGTGACACTGCAGAAAATTGGGAAGTTACAGATATCTTGGCATTCCACATCTAACAACTTCAGCATGTACTTCCCCAAATAAGGCCATTCTTCTGTGTAACCCCAAGACCAGCATCATACCTAAGAAAACTAACAATACTCCAAGACCATCTAAACATCCAGGTTCAAATGTCCCCAACATGGCCTTTATAGCTATTTTGAGTTTTCCAGCCAGGATCCAGTTGGGCTTCACATATGCCCCGCCCTCTGTGAACCAATACCTTATATCCATGGCTCCTGGTGACACTGAGCAGCAGGTAGAGCACATGGAGCTGAGGCTCCACCCACCCTCCCAATGACAAGGGCAGTGCCAGGTGCAGGGCCCTTACCTTCAGGAGGGACAGGGTCAAGGAGTCCTGGCAGCTGCGTAGCAGAGATTCACATTCATTCAGAGACTTGTTGTCCAATGCGATGCCATTGATCTAGGGCCAAAGAGAGAACTGGTCAGGCCCAATGGCCGGGTGGCATCAGCCCCACTCTCAGGCTGCAAGGCCAGCGGCCTGGCCCACCTGCCATCTGTGGTGGACAGCGGGCCCAGTTCAATAGGGTGACAAAGATATGAGCAGACAAAGGAGAAGAAGCCCCTCGCCGGGAAGACCCTGAGTCAGGAAAGGAGCTTCTGAAGCAAAGGGAACGTAAGCCTCACAGCATCCTGCACCCAAGACACCGAGGACCCCAGGAAACACCCTGCTGCATGATGCTCAGAACTTCCCAGGCCTGCTCCTTTGTGTGGGAAGTGGCAGATAAACAGGTGTATCTCCAGGGTATACAGGGAGAGGATGAAAAACAAGACCATGTCTGTGAGAGGACTTTGTGAACTAGAAAGTAACACAGGAGGGAGAAGATGATCTCAATGTCAACAGCACAACTTCATGAGTAAATTGGAAAAATAGGGGAATATAACCCAAATATGCATTTGAGTTTTACTACATATTAGCCATAAGCCTCCATAAACCTTGTGGGTTGATGAAAGTGTAGCCAGAAGTGATGTAAGTGATGTAATGGTTGCATGATGGAAAAAGCCAATGCTGTATTACTCTGTACCCCACCATCATAAGAAAAAAAAAGTACCACAGGAAACAAAGTACTGCCACTGTTCACTGAGAACCAATAATCTCTCTATCTCTTCTCTGTGAATCTCTGTCCACATCCATCACAGACACGTTCACAACATTCTCAAGATGACAAAACTGAAGTGCTGAAGAACAAGTTAGGTACAAGGGTAAGGGATGGCAGGAATGTGACTATAAAAAGGCACCAGGAGGATGACTTGTGTGATGACAGTTACACAACACTACCTATGATAACACCACACAGACACAGATACACACATAGCACCAAGGTCAGCATGCTGGCTTTGATTTAAGGGAAATGGGGTAAAGGGTATATAGAACCCCACTATACTATCTTTGTAACTTCCTATAAATCCATAACTATTTCAAAGTCAAAAGTTAAAAAAAAAAAAAGAATAAGTATCCTCCGAGTGATTATTTTGAAGGGTGGATTAGTTTTTCTCCTTATAATTTTTCTACATTTAAAACATTTTCATGGCAGCCACACTGCTTTTAAGCTCTGGCTCCTCCCCAAATTAAAGAATACAGGCAAAGATGTGAATCAGTGAGCTCTCTTCCACACTGTACGCAGGGCTGAAAGACCTATGACTGCTCTGGAACACAGGGGGACAGTAGCACTGATATTCAATGCCTACATCCTCTGATCCAGAGACCCCACCTGGGAATTTGACCTGTGACACATACAGGTACTGGTGGCCATGCAGCACTGCTGGTAAAGATAAAGGTGCCTGACTGTCCATCAGGAGGGACCAGCCAGCACTTAAGCTGCTGCCACTAAGGAATTACATGGGGGCTGGGTGTGTATCTCATTGGTACAGCGCTTGCCTAGCACATGTGAGACACCAGCTCCAGTACCATAGGAAAAAAAAATAAATTAGTGAATGAATTTTAAAAAAGGAACCAAATGCAGTGACTGGAACAACCCATGCAGATACAAAGATGTGAGTCCCTCTAGGATATGCTGTTAAAAAAAACACAAGGTAAGCAACCATGGATATTATGATCCCATCTGGTCTACAAAAAAAGAAAGAAAGAAAAGAGAAGAGAAAAGAAAAAAAAGAAAAGAAAAGACAGACAAGATATACATGTTTGGAACAGTTCAAAAGAAAATATAATAAATTGCTAACCATGGTTCCCATCAAGGTGAGAATAAGTAGATGGGTCTAGAACCAGATGAAGTGTTGTAATTATCTGCCTTTTGCACAACTGGATGTGTGCCATGAAAAAAGTGTATGGCATTTTCAATTTGAAAAGGTTAGAAGTGTTAAACATGCATACCCTACAACTCAGCAAACTCCCAGCATTTCTAGGTTAAACGCCCCAGAAGTGGCTGCACACAGGTGAAGTTCACTGCAGGACTTATGACAACAGCAGACACTAAAAACAACTCATGTCCCATCAGTGCGGGATTTTTAAGCTGTACATAATCAAATAGCCCAATACCAAGGGGTGGATACAATTAAGTGGGAAAGAGATCCACAATGTCACATGGAAACTAAAGATCGCATTATTGTGTTTAAAAAGCAAATGAACCCCAGAAACCTATACCTATACCTATCCATACAGATTTGCATGAGCACTCCTGGTCTGGCATGGGAGGATCTTACAAATGGGAACAGACCTCTAGCAGGAGTCAAGGCAAAAGGGGGGAGTTACCACTTTTCATTTTATGTATTTTTGTGCCACTTGACTATTCTATAGCAAGTAAGTCTAACTTTAGTAATAAAAAAATATTAAATGAACACAATGTTTTGTTTAAAAAGAATAGGTTTTTAGGCTGAGTGCAGTGGTGCACAGCTATAGTCCCAGCTACTTGAGAAGCTAAGGCAGGAGGATAGTTTGAACCCAGGATTTCCTGGTCAGTATGGACAACATAGTGAGGGTCCATCTCAAGAAACAAACAAAAAACTACCTACAAAGATTTAGCCTGCATATACATGCACACACACACACACACACACACACACACACACACACACACACGCAAATGTTATCATTCATTTTTTAAACTGTCCTTAACCCGGGTGTGGTGGCACACATCTATAATCCCAACACTCAGGAGTCTCAGGCAGGAAGGTCTTAAGTTCAAAGCCAACCTGACCTACATAGCAAAACCTTGTTTCACCCCCCCATTCCAAAATTTGTCCTCAACATACATTCATGTACATAGAAACACATTAAAAAATCAGATAGTATCTATATGGGGTAGCAAGATAAATGATCCTTTTTTCCTTGTAGACTTTTTCTGTATTTTCTAGTTTTTTACTGTCTATTGTTGTACTATTTAAATACCATGGAGGGGGGAGAAAACTTTTTAAAATATTCACATGGTGCAATGCCCAGGAACAAGGTAAACATAAAACTTTGCTCAAACCTCCCAAAGGTAACCTGTCCAGGTGTGGCGGACAGCCCAGCTCCAACCTCGAGACTCACCGCAACAATCCTGTCTCCCACGGCGAGGGATCCCTCTTTGGCGGCAGGGCTTCCAGGCACCACGGCAGCAGCATACACTCCATTCTCCAGACTGATGCCACTGTCTGCAAGCCACAGGAGGGCACTGTGTGACCTGGCCTGGCTGCCCCATTCCATCTCTGCTGACTGAACTTATACAAGGGAGTGTTGGCAGACTGCATCCAGTCTAGCCCAGCACCTGGCCCAGTCACACCTATACGGGGCTCATCACACCAGGTCTGGTGAATCAGACACTAGGACTCAGACAACCTCCTGCTAGGAAAGCAGGGGGGTACACTGAAATGGCATCGACACATCCTTAGGAGTGACGTGCTCCTGAAAACACATGCAAACCCTCTCCGCCAGCATGGACACCTGGCTACAGCCCGCTACCTTTTTGTCCACTGAGGTTGATGTGCAGAGGTGTGACCACCTTCCCTCCCAGGGACTTCCTCCGCCGCACAACCATGTTGATGGCACCCTCTCCATTGAGAAGGGCTTTGATGGCCTGCTTCTTGTCCTTGTTGATGAGGTCCACATCATTGATTCTCAGCAGCCAGTCATTGACCCTGAGCAGGGGCACAGCCACGTCAGCACCCACACAGACCCTGGGACCTGCAGTAGCCACCCCACACTCCCACTCAGGGGGTCAAATGCCACAATGCAGGTGCCTCGCCTCCACATTCAGATTTCCTCTTCCAGAAGCACGTAGTCATTAAATTTGCAGTTACTGGAGCTAGATAGTCTGGGTTCAAACCCAGACTCTGCCCTCTTACTAGCTGTGGGATATAGCCCACCTGGGCCTCAGTGTCCTCATCTGTAAAGTGAGGGCAATAGTGGCACATGCCTCATGGGATTATAAAGATCAACGGATTAATTTACATAAAGGACTTACACCAGTACTTAGCAAGTAGCATGAACTGTGAGCTAGTCAATTTTGTATCATACTATTTCATGGAGTGATTAAGTGGCAAATATCATAGGCTACCAACACATCACCTAAGCCCTTCCCTACCCAGAGAATCAAGACAGCACCTGGTACCCAGAGAAAAGCCAGATTCAGAGGGTCTCAAGATTTAGTTTCCGTTAAGAGAATCTCAGTTGAGCCTGAAGCCTTGGACAGACTGAGTCCCCAGATGCTAGGATGCGCTCATTTCATGGCCATCTGGCTCCCTGAGGGTCCTCTACATTTGACTGTAGGGGCCCCACTTTTCCTCTAGGGCCTAGACCTTCTCAACTCTTACCTTAAGCGGCCATCAGCAATGCTTCCTTTGTCCACTTTTGTGACAAATATGCCGCAGTCCCCTGGGAAACAAGGCTCATTCACCCCTTCTGCCATGTCAAACCCAAGTGCCTTCAAGTCAATATCCTCCTGTCAAAACAGCAGCACTTTACCAAGCAGTGAGGAGAAACACATGGCTCTTAAATCCCCAAGCCTTGTACTTGGTGCCTACGATGGAAATCTCTGAGTAGCTGCCACAAGTCCCCTCTAGCCTCTGCAGATACAGATCCTTGCCAGCATCTGCCCCTGGTGCTCTGACCTTGCCCCTGCCTCCCAGGTGATGTGCCATTGCCACCATGAGTCACAGCACACCAACCTGCTGCAACTCAGCTCAGACCGCTGCTGGGGAAGGATGTGCTCCCAACCCTGGGAGTAAAAAACAACCTTCCAAATTTACAGCTATGAAATGGGAGCGGTGCCAGTTGGGAACTGTGCTGGATGCCGATAATGCCAACATCTCAGGAGGCTGAAGCAGGAGGATTGTGAGTTCAAGGCCAGAAGTAGCCTGTGTAACTTTGCCAGACCTTGACTCAAAGTAAAGATGGGCTGCAGGTACAGTCCAGTGATATAGTACTTGCTAAGTATGTGCAAGAAGTATAATTTCAATGCCCAATACAAGGAAGGAAGGAAAGAAAGGAGGGAGGGAAGGAGGGAGGGAGGAAAGAGAAAGAAAAAGAGAAAGAAAGAAATGGGGGCTGTGGCAAAAGGCCATCCTCTCATCCCTCCAAAGACATCATGCTGAGGAGAGCAGGGCAGCACAGCCACCCAAGGCACCTCACCGTCTCCCTTTCAAACTCAACAACTTCTGTTTCCCACTCCATGGAATCTGTGTCTATGGCCGAGTCGTGAGAGCTATGGGCCATCAGCTGCCGGAACCGAGCCTCCTTTTCCAGCTGAGATTCCATCTGCTCCCTGTGAACAGAGAGAGCCATACTGTAACCCCTTGGGAGATGAAACTTCCTACTGCCTCACAGCACCAAAGGAAGACAGCCATTCATAAATGATAAACAGGCCTCCTTTCCCCAGTACTCCATACCAGCTTCCAGGAAAGCAGGAGGGTCAGGTAGAGGGTCCCCGAATTATCGCTGGATTTCCACAGTGCTTTTTTCAAGAAGATAAAAATCTCTCCAAGTTTATCTAAACATTTAATGCAAGTTAAAATACCAGCAAGATTTTTTTTTCCCCAAATACAGACAAAGCTATTCTAAAGGGCACATGAAAGGGAATTAAAATAACTAAAGCCATCTTGGAAATGAATGATTAAATGGGAGAAGTCATGCTACCTGATTTTAAAACTTACTATAAAGCAACTACAATAGAGACTATGTGGTATCATCGGGGAGACAGACACAGAGACCAGTGGAACAGAATAACAGACCTAGAAATACTACCACACGAATAAAAAGGTACAAAAGTAATTCAAGTTGAGGGCAGTCCTCAACCAGTAATGCTGAGCAGCTCAACACCCTTGGCAAGAAAAACAAAACTCAAGCTAAACCCCTTACTTCATATATAAATTAACTCAAAATATAAAACACAAAATTTTTAGGAAGAAGCAGGGCATGGTAGTGCAAACCTGTAATACTAGCAACCTGGGAGGCTGAGGCAGGGAGATAACAAGCTTGAAGCCAGCCTGGGCCACATAGCAAGCCCAAGGCCAGCTACACAGTGATGCCCTGTCTCAAAAAAAAAAAAAAAAAAAAAAAAAAAAAAAAAAAATCAAGGTTCTAGGGATATAGCTTAGGAGTAGAGCGTTCTGCTACTATGCACAAGGCCCTCGGTTCAATCTCCAGCAAAAGAAAACAAAAAGCAAAAATTTAGAAAGACAACATAGAAGAGTATCTTTGAGCTGTAGGGCTACATGAAGCATTCTTAGATATAAAATTTATTAAAAGGTTTTTTTTTTTAAATCAATAAATTGGACTTCATCACAATTAGAAACTTTACCCAGGCATGGTGGTACACACCCATAATTCTAGCACTCAGGAGGCCGAGGCAGGAGGATAGATGCAAGTCTGAGGCCAGCCTGTGCTACACAGTGAGACCCTGTCTCAAAAACAAACAAAAAAACATAATTAAAAATAAATAAATAAATAAAACCTTTAGTTCAAGGGAAGACCAAGACCCAGTAACAACGATGGGAAATAAGATTCACAGTTTCATACTACCTCTAGTGATTTACACGTGACACCCCTCTTTTTAAACTCTGGGCCCAGGCTATCTCTCTAATTCATCCCCCTGCCCCTGGGCTCCTGCTTTTGTCTCCTGCTCTAGTGGACAGGCTCCCAGGTCTGCATCTTTGCCTGGGCCGGGTTCTGGCTGGCCAGCTTGAGAACATCACTCAGCCTCAGATCACTCCTCCTGGGAAGCCGCCCCAGCCCACCCTAGGCCACCATGGCCCAACACTCGGCACTGATGCTCACAGTACTCGCCTCATCTGTGCTTCTACAGGCTGAGGGCTTCCTGGGCAGCATCAGGGACCCCTCACCACCACCCTGCCCATTAGAGAACTTAGCAGAGAGGAGGTGCAAATGCAAATATGGCAAACAAACAAACAAATGAACAGAACCTGACGTTTCATAGACACATCTCAGCTCTGGCTCAAGCAAGATGCAAACCTCCTCCCACGCTGTGTCTTGGAGGTTCTAGGCCTTCCCTTAAAAAGGACTTTATCCTTGATGCCCTTCGCTTGCTGGACCCAAGGTAGGTCCCTGTGAAGTGTATGTCATTTGGCCTCTGAAGCCCTAAAATATTCCTTAGCATGCTCCAGCTCCAGTAGGTCTGGGTTCTTATTTAACGTTCGAAGCTGGTGGTCTTGGGAGATCTTATTAAATGGGGAAAAAGGCAAGCTGTTACTCTCTTCTGAAAAGCATTGCTCAGTGCAAAGCTTACACATTCAGACTTAACACACACAAGCTGTTCACTGCCTGTTCACCACACTATCAGCTTAGGAAACATCACACGATGGACGGAGACACTGAGTCCCAGTGAGAGTCCAGTTCTAGACTTTGATGGTTATGGGGCTTTGCCAATTCTTATTTTTAATCTCCAAACTCTGTATTTTCAGTCCACTGCCAAGGGCCACCAAGTGTTTAAATGACCCTTGAGGAAGGTGGTGGGACTGAGAGAAGGGTGTCTCACACCACAAATAGTCTTCAAATGGGCTTGCACATAACACAGGTAGATGGACTATGGAGCAGAAGTTACAAATGCCTTAAAAACACTCAGCCCCTGTGTGATGTTATTTGACTCATTTGCACGTTTGTCTCTTTGGTGGGCCGGCCCCGGGCTGTCTCCCTGCTGCGCACTGAGAGCCTCCTGAGAGCAGCAGCTGGGTGTGCTTGTTTAATACCATTTGCCCAGGGTTTCTCATGGGCCCTCGCCCATACGGAGCAGGAAATCAATACCTTTCTGCTGGATGAGCGAGTGAATGAGTGAGGAGGGGAATGTACAGTGGATGGTACATGCATGTCTGTCCACAGATGGGCTGCCTAGGAGGAGGGACCTTCCTCCCCATACATCTTGGCATGCGTGGTTTATCAAAGGGCTGGAATGTCTAATTAAATGTCAACGTGGAGACACTATTTGGACCCATTCTACAGACTGAGTGAGGCAGAGTGAAGGGACAGACGGCAACGTCTGCACACAGGGGTAAGCCCCTGCCCAATGCACTTGGAGCTCCCTTGCTCTGAAGGGGGAGATGTGCCCACCCAAGCATACTTGAGCTCTTTAAGCTCCCTGCTGACATCATTCTTCTGTTTTCGGGTGTCATCCAGGCTGCGCAGGGCCTCAGCCAGCTCACTCACTGCCCGGTCCCGCTCCCTCCTCAGGTTGTCACACAGGGTCCTAGAAGAGAAGACCAAGGGTGAGATCACTGTGAGAGGTGGAAGTAGGATGGAGGTAGGGGCTCACAATCTGCAGCAAACAGCTGGTAATGCTCACTCCCAAATCCCAGTGGGTTTCTACTTATCCCCCCACACACGCGGAGCATGTGGGGGTGTCCAGAGGAGAAACCCATCAGACAGACTCCACCGCATGACCCAGTCACCAGGCATCAAAGCCTATGTCCCTGCTCCTTCTGGTTCACCCTTGATATGCCTGGGGCAAGGGCCACCCTCTGCACACACTCACTGTTCTAAGGTGCTCTGGGGGCAGAGGAGTGTGGGGGCTCTCCTCTGCAGTATAGCCCCAGCCCTCATGGTAGGCACCCACCACCTGTCTCTTAGCCACCCACATGCAGAGTTTTTAGAGCTGTTCCCCAACCCTGCATCCAGGCTGCTGGCCCACTAGGCCAGGACTCAGACCTCACGCTTCTCTGTAGCCCTGAGCTCTGTGCAGGTACAACCTGAAGTCTGGCAGAACTCTATGAATGGGGGCCGTGGCCCCTCGGTCACCCAGAGAGGAGGTGGGGACACGTGATCTGGCCACAGGGGGTGAAGAGGGTTGGGAAGGAGGCGCGTGTGCTCTGTGTCATCTCCAGAACTAGATGTGCCCAAAGGGCTTGTCCCCATGTCTCCACACCCCCAAACCTCCCCTGCCTTGATCGAAGCCCAGCTGAGGACCACACCCTGGAAGAAAGTGCAGAGAGGTTGGAGCAAGAACAGATGGGGCACAACCACTGGGCCTCTGTGCTCCCCCTGCACTCCACACTGGACTCTCTCCATTGGCAGGGCCTTGCCATCCCCACCCCTAACTCCCCCAGGGCCACTGATCTCTCTCCTACACAGCCACAGGGGCCTTCCAGAGGCCCCTCAGTGACCGGCTCATTACATTGCTACCATACATAACTATCCCAGGAGGACCCAAGGTCATGTCCCACTCGTTGGCTCCCCTTTTTAGGCCCTGGCCACTTGCTCTCAGGGACCTTGTCAGTCTCCCTCTCCATGACTCTCAAGCACATGAGTAGCACAGCCACACCCATGTCCCTGCCCTGAGCACAGGCTCCTTCCAACCTGCCACACCCATCCCTCTCTTCCACCTGGAGAAACCCTACTCATGCTTCAAGTTCTAGCTCAACCATCACACTTTCTGGGGAGACCTCCTCACCCTGAATGCCCTGCACGCCCTCCCACAGCACTAGCATCAGCCCGCCCTGAGGCCTGGGCCTCCACAGACATCCCAGCATGTGGGAGTCTCTCCCAAGGTCTTCATGCTAAGGGCCCCAAGGTCCTGGCACACAGTAGGTGCCTAGCGAGCACACAGGAAGAATGCATTTCCATTGTCCTGCCCTCATCAGAAGCCCTCAAAGCAAAAAGACTGGCCGTGTGCCACTTCCCAGGCTCTCACTGTACAAAATACACATCCAGGATGCCTAGAAGTGAAATGGGAAGGAGACACAAGGGAAAACTCTAGAGGTGGGGCTGGGGGACCAGTGATAGGCCACAAAGGTAGAACCAAGGTGTCCGCACCTTACCTAGACATGTGGCCAATGACTCTGACCCTCCCAACAGACCTCAGTGCATCCTGGGGAGATGCAAGCCCACACCTGCCTGAGGGCACCCATACCGGATGCTGTCGCGCTCTGCCACAATCTTGTCCCGCTCCTGGAAGGCCCAGTCCCGCCGGCACTTGGCCACGTCCGCCTCCTGGATGGCTTCCTTCAGCTCCTGGCACAGAGCTTTGCACTGCTTTCGAAGGATTTCCACCTCCTTGTTGGCTCTCCCAGCGTCCATGGTCACTGTGTCTTTGATCTGGGGGTGAAGGCAGGCATAGAGGGATTACTGAGCTACCTGGACTGGAAGTTCCTTCCTGCAGGCAGCAGAGAGCTCAGGCTCTAAGAAAACACCCATGCCAGCACACTTCTCCTGCACCTGGACCCTGTTGACCACGTACCCACAGCCATGGTCAGACTGGAATAACCACAGCCCCACCCCCTCCTCAGCTTGGGAGGAAGGCCTCCCAAGGAGTGCTGCGCCCAGGTGCCACCCTGCCACTTCCCTGATTTATATCTGAGGACCCACTGCAACTCTCTGAAGAGCTCTCCTAACAAAAGGTAATGACAAGAGGTAGTGAAGGGGGTGGGCGCTGATCGTAACTGCCCCTTCCCCGTGTCTGCAATCCTGGTTTCTATAGTCTGGAAAACATGGCTACTTTTAAAAACAAAAGCATGCTGGGGCTCACTGGTGGAGAGCTTGCCTAGCATGCATAAAAGACCTGGGTTCAATCCCCAGTACCACCAAAAAAAAAGAAAATATAGCACGATTTTGATGATGGATACTACGCATCTCTCTGTTCAAAAAACAGAAATCTTAGCCCTTCTATCTTGACAGCTTATGAGAGAGTTATAGGCTCCACAGAATTTAAAATCAAAAAGCCCTCCCATGGAAGTCCCCTCTGTGCCTCTGCGAGCCTCTGCAAGCCCTAGCAGACCTCAGAAATGACAAATGATGGAGAGCATCTACAGGAAGAACAGCTCCGCTCCAGCTGGAAGGCTTTCTGACAAGCAACAGGAGCACACCACCAGACGCACTGAGCTGGGTGACCCTGCATGGGGCTCCCTAGCCAGAGTAACAGGATGCACCAACAAAGAAGAATGCAAGATGGGAGCCCCAACTCCAGCCACATTCAGAAAGATCTCAGGTTCCCACTGATACATGAAGGCAGATATAGGGGCAGAAGAAAACCTGGAGTCAGTTTAAAACCCCCTCATCTCTCAGAAGGCACTGGGAGAAAATCTGGACATTTCCTAACTTCAGAGTAACACAGTGGCACACTTTGCTCGGACCTCTTATATTCCAAGATTGATGCTAATCATTTCAGTTGTGTTTTCCCCCTGCTTTTAGGCAATGTAAAATATTTATTTTGCTATTTTCAGAAAAAAAAATCTTTTAAAAAATTAAGGAATTATAATAATTCTGTCAAGCAATTTTTTTAAATTCACATTGTTCAGGTGTGGTGGTGGCACAAAACTATCATCCCATTGTTCGGCTGAGACGAAGATCAAGAGGTTGAGGCCAAGCTGGGCTACACAGAAACACCCTGTCTCAAAAAAACAAACAACAAAAAATTCACACTGTACTCAATGTTTGATACATTGTTAATACAATGTTAATATTTGATTTCCCTGGAAGGTTTTTGCATTTTGCTGTGGATGATAATCTCACACTAGGATCAGAGGTGGAAATGCACAGGAGGCCAGCCCTGGGGAACTATGTGGCTGCCCTGGCCCTCTTCATCTGTCCTTCCTTCTCTCTGGGCTTCTCCTTACTGCTGGTCTCCAAAAGGAATTCACCCCCAAACACTGTTTCCCTTAAAGTTTTAGTGAGAAGGGAGAGGAAGGATAAAGTTTCTTAAAAGGGACAGCAGACTCGGGGAGCCAAGAGGATCTAAGTGATCTCTTTGATCCATTGCTGATGTTGATGATAAACTGCAAGATCGTGGCAGTGACTCGCCCACAGTCCCACCATTAGTGGGGAGCTAACTATCCAGCACTTCCCCCTCCACACCTGGATTCCCTTGACATCAGATCTCAGCTTCCAGGAGCTCTGCCCAGGCTTAGGAAGAGGTGAGCTGGTTTCCTGAGACACTTGCCAAGCTAGGCAGGAGGCCTAGACACTACACCCTGCTCCCCCCACCCCAAGGCCAGAGAGAGTCCCAGGGAGAGGGTGAGACACAGGTGCAGTGGTGGGGCTCCCTAACCACACGGCTCTTGGGCAGGGCACTATCTCTTCTATTTGGGAAGCCTCTCCCGTGGCCATTCTCTGAAATGCCACCCTGTGCTGTGCTCCAGAGCTGAGGTCAGCTCCTCAAGTGGTACCTAAAAATGGATGTGCAGTCACCCTCAGGGGCAACAGGAAGGCAGGGCCAGGGAAGCTGCTGTGGCCAGGGTAGCTGAGCTGGCTCTTCTGTGCCATGGTGACCTGTCTAACACAGTGAGTTAGAACCAGAAGAACTTCTGCAAGGGGCAGTGTGGCCAACAGCTTCCTAGGAGTGCCACCTATTGCCCCAAGCAGTTCCTCCATCCTCCTGGAAGCAGCAAGCCTTCGCCAGGCCAGGTAGGTGACAGCAGGGAGGACAACCTTGTAAGATAAGCTCCGTACGAAGGGACCACATGGGGAGCTGGGGTAGAACAAAGACACTTCCAGGCCCCCAAACTTCTCAATGCCACTACTTGCGCCTGAACCCACTCAGGAGAAGAATACAGGAAAGCTAGGTGTGGTGGTGCACACCTGTAATCCCAGCGAATGGCACGTTCAAGGCCAGGGCAGCCTACGTAACTTAGCGAGACTCTGTTCAGTTTCATAAGGTTCACCCTAATCAAAATAACAAAATAAAAAATGGGCTGCGGGTACAGCCCAGTGATGGAGCAAAGTATATGTGAGCCCCTGGGGCCCATCCAGCTGACCTGATAGGTAGCTGATAGACAGGTCCATCCCAGGGTGCGTCGGTCCATACCTCAGAGCTAGGATGGTCCAGGGCCACAGACCTGGCTATCTCTGGCTGCAGACAAGGGGCCTTGTTTGTAAAACCAGACGAAGGTGAAGAGCTGAGGGTTTCAGCTCTGATAGCTGCTGAGGGGACGAGGTGGGGTTCTCCTCTCCTGCCTGCTGACTTGGAACAATCCCAGAAAGGATCCCCACATCAGCTGACAGGTGACCTAACCCCCAGCCAATGCCACCTGTGAGGACCAGGATTGTGCTCCAGGCAGGAGGACACACTCAGTGCCAGGAGGGTGACAGTTGCTGCTCAGATGCCAGGCCTCAGCACTAACCTCGCTCACTGCTCAACACCAGCACCTCGGGGAACTCAGGGGCTCCTGTTTCTGTGCTTCCTATGTTTTCACTGTCCACATAGGTGACACCTAAAATATCAAAAGCCTATTGAGTGGGCTCACGGTCCTATCAAAGGCCCACCTGGTATGTGTTTGACATTCTGTGACGTGTGTGTGTGTGTGTGTGTGTGTGTGTGTGTGTGTGTGTGTGTGTGTGAGAGAGAGAGAGAGAGAGAGAGAGAGAGAGAGAGAGAGAGACCTTTCTTTATACTTTTTTTTTGGCATTACTTGGGGGTTGAACCCAGGGCCTGGGCATACTTTATAAGTGCTCTACCACTGGGTTGCACTCTCAGACCTTTTTTTTTTTTTTTAATCTTGAGACAGTGTCTTGCTAAGTTATGTAGGCTGCCTCTGGCCTTGAGCCCGCAGTATTCCTGCCTCCGCCTCCTGAGTTGCTGGGATAACAGGTGTGAGCCACCATGCCCAGCCTCTATGACCTTTCATTTGACCGACTCAGTCATTTTCAAAGTTTCCTTCTTTATTATTTTGCTTCCGCTATTTAATACCAACATTTCCCCGAACAATTAAGCACTCTGATATGAGGTTGTGGAAAGAAGTTGCTATACCTGGAAAATTTACCATGTTCCAGTGGATTATCTTGACTTAAGTTCCTTTGCAAATGCTCTTTTTGAAACTTTCATCAAAGCAGGGGCTAGGGATGTAGCTAAGTGGTAGAGCACTTAGTGTAACATGAGCAAGGCTTTGGGTGCAGTCACCACCACCACAAAATAAAACAGATAAAATTTCATCAAAGTATTGTTCTTCACACTTGCAGTCAGGAGAGGTCTCAATCTCATTGTATCGAAATTGCCATTATTTGGTCCATTGTCATATAAAGAAAGTTTCATAAGGTTCACCCCAATCCGAAGCAGGCAATAATAAAGACTCACACCATTCCTATTTTGTGTGGGCACAAAACTCTAACTGTGCTTTTTTTTCTTTCCCTTCCTTTCCTTTTGGAGTACTGGAGTATTGAACTCAGGGCTTCCTGCTTATTAAACAAGTGCTCTACCACTCAGCTGCACCCCCAGCCACTCCACTTTTTTATTTTTTATCTTGAGACAAGGTCTCACTAGGTTGTGCAGGCTGCCTCTGGCCTGGAACTTGCATTGTTCCTGCTTCAGCCTCCTGAGTAGCTGGGATTATGGGAATGGACCACAGCACCTGGCTTGCAGACCTTTTACAACCTATAGTCTAACTGACCTGCACAGAAAAACAAAAGGACAAAGAGGTATGAATAAAGAACTACTTTGATGGAAAAGAAAAAAAGTCTGCTGTGATCAAGACTAGAAGCTCTAATCAGAGCCACATCACCAAATGACAGGATGGGAAGGAAATCTCCATGGCTCTGGCTGGCCATGCCCCTGCCAGACACGCCTAGACTTCAGGGTAAGGAATGTCAGTGATGAGGTGGAGATGGCCAGGTAGAAAGGATGCAGGGTCCACATCAATCACTCAGGAGTTGAACTGAACTGCCTCGTCCTGATGCTACTGAACATGCCTGTCCCCTTGCCCTGGAGATGGCACCCCAGGGAGCAAAGCTTTTGAAGAAGGGCTTCAAGCTCAGCCTAGCAGTAAATCTTCCCAGCAAGAGCCTAGAACAGACTTTTGAAGAGCAGATCTGGTCAGATGACCAGAGCTGGTGGGAAAAAGCCCCTGAGGGTGTTCTGAACCCATGAAGCCAATGGATCTCTGGTTCTGAAAGCTTGGGATCTTGCTTCATAATGAGCAAGTGTGAGACATCACTGACCTTTAGCACAAGATGGTGTATGATATCAAGGTGGGGGTTTGTACGTGGTAGCATCTGTCCCTGTCACTTGACATTCTGCCTGAACATCCAGGACTGTGGTTGGACTTCCCTCTTATGCCTCTCCTGGAGATCAGACTAAAGCTGAACACTGAGCCTGAGCTCAGTAGGGACCTGGGTGGTTCCAGAAAGTCCAGCTAGCTGGTTGGCCTACAACCAGAAGCCTGCTGCCCCTGCTCTGGCCGTCTCACCCGGCCCCCGAGCACTCTGTGCCGTCTCCCCACTGGATGTCCACCTACCTGCCGCAGGGCCTCCATCTCCTCACTGGCCGCCTTCCTCTCAGATGTGCTGCTCTTAAGCTTGGACTCGGCCAGCTCCACCTCAGTCTGCAGCTTGTCCAGCTCAGAGATGACCTGGTCACGCTCACTCATGATGAGTTTGTACTCGCTGTACATGGCGTCCCGCTCCTCCTTGTACTTCTCTGACTCCTTGGCGGTTTTCACCTGCGTGGTCCTCAGCTCCGTCAGCTCCGACTGCAGCAGCTCCAGCTCCCACTGCAGGTCCTTGTTCTGGGCCGTGGCCTTGTTCAGCTCATGGTGGATTGCCTCAAACCTAGAGGGCAAGAAAGGGCTGTCAAGCTGCTCCACTACCTCCTGCCAGCTCCACTGTGCTGGACAGTCAAGCATGAAGTTTCGGGTGAGCTCATTTTCTGCACCCCCAAGGGAGCACAGTCACGGAGTACCAGTGCCCTGGGCCTGGAATTTTTCTCAGCCTTGCACAAACACCAAAAGTTGAACTGAGGACTGCGTGCCCTCTGCTCTACCAGAAATAACAATAAGTCTCTCCCATAGTCAAGCTACATGATTTTGAAAAAATAACAAAAACAAAGCAATGCCAGAATCACACAGCATAGGAGAGATAAAATGGCCTTAAAGATGAGTTATTCTGACCACCTCATTTTACAGATAAGGATAGTGTAGGCTTACTACATGGGCAACTGGCCAAAGCCATAAGGTTAGCTTGGTCCTCCCAGGCCAGAAGGCACCTTGCACACAGGCCACCTGTGAATTAGAGCCTGCCATTGTCCAGCAGCATTTCCCAAAATGTGTGCCTGAGAGCACCAACTCTGCAAGGGGCCCTGGCACAAACCAAATAGCCGTGTTCCCTGAGGACCTGAGCTTGGGAAACTACATACTGGCCCCTTCTTGAGAAGTCCAGTGTACAACATCACAGTAAGGACTCTAAGAACAGTAAGGACAGCAGAGACGCCTGTCTGGGCTCAACTTGGCAATTCCCAAACCTACTTATACACAGAAAATACTTTTCCCAGGAAACCAATGCACACTCTACAGAGCTGCTGCTCTCAAGAATACACTTTCTACAATACCTCTGAAGACAGGGCTCACATCTCCAAAGATGATATTCCTTAATAAAAAATGAAACTCTAGAAGATACATTGCCTTGAACAACTAACCTTCTCATTTGCCAGGTGGGTTGCTGACACAGAGCAAGACGTGTGTGGGGAGACCTAAGAGACAGGACACTCCAAGCACATCAGGTTGTTCAGGCAGAAAGGAGGAGCCATAATTCTCAAGCTATATAAAATGTCCAAAAATTGTTTCCTGGACAGAAGTACTTGCTGACTGAAAAAGCACAAAGGCCTGAATTGTTTTAGCCTGAGTGTGACCAGAAGCCTTGCAGAAAATCACAAGCCCACAATGGACAGGAGCCACAGGAAAAGAAGACCCATTTGCCTCTCAAGTCACCCTCCTCCCTGCCCCAGCCCTACCTCCTCAAGGATAGGGCACACTGGTGCTGCAGTTGGATGGCCGTGTCCCGCTGCTGGGTCAGCATCTCTGTCTGCTTCAGCAGGCGCTGGTTCTCCTCCCCGAGCTGTTCTAGGCGGCTCAGGTCTGCGTTGTGGATGGCGACCTTCTCACTGTACCTCTTCCGCAAGGCATCGTAGTCTTTCTTGACTACCTCCAGCTTGTCTATGGCCGTGTCATACAGCTTATTGAGGATCTCTGATGACCCATTGTGCTTCAGCACCTGGGGACCCGAGGGAATCATGCTTAGTAGGGGATGGGGTATCTGTGTTAAGACTGGTGACAATGCAGGAATCACCCTCACACCCAGGGGTTCTTGGAATCTGATCCTGGTCACACTGGGCTGATTCATTCAGATTCCCTCCTTCCCAAAGATTTATTAATTATTATATAGAGAATCCCCAGTGGCACTAAGTAAATGAATAAGTGAATACATAAATGTGCTACGCAGAAAAAAGCTAATAGGACAGGCTAGACACTTCCATCATTAGAAAGGCTGCTTGTAAGGCTGACTCCTAACAGGCATCTGGGAACCTGAAAGGTGAACAGCTCTCGGCACTGATAGAAATCTTTGCCCAAGTGATAAGACTGGCTCACACGCAGAGACTATGTAACAATGTGGCTCTTGCTAAACACCTGCTTTCTTCTGGGAGTCTGGAACTCTGGGACCTACTAAGCAGAGGGTGCCTATGCAAGAAGCCCCAAATAAAAGCTCAGGTGCTACGTAGGCTTCCTAAGAGGCCAGCACTTCAACACGCTGCCACAACTCAAAGCTGGAGGAAGTGAGTGCTTCAGTGTGACTGCACCAGGAGGGTCCCTTGGAAATGTGCACCTGGCTTCCTCTGGACTTCGCCCCCTGTGCCTTCTCCTCTTTCCTGCTTTTGCGAACTATGGCTGTAAATTTTAGCCATCAAATATGATTATACACCAAATCTTGTGAGTCCTCCTAGCAACCCAGAACCCAGAGGTGGTGGTGTAGACCCCTTCCCCAAACAAGGATGTAAAATGTTTAGTTCTGTTCTAGGTGCCAGCGATGCTGGGCAGGACAGAGACTGTGCTCTATGGGCCTTTTATCTTAATGGGAGGATATGGACAAGCAGATAGATCAAATAAAACAACTTCAGAGCATAAGTGCTACCAAGAAAACAAAAAGTGGAGCTGGGTATACTGGCACACACCTGTAATCCCAGCAACTCGGAAGGCAGAGGGAGGAAGATTGCAAGGTCAAGGCCAGAAGCAGCCTGTGTAATCTAGTGAGACTCTATCTCAAAATAGAAAGGGGCAAGTGGTGTGAAGGGAAAGGGACAGGGAGGAGTGGGGAGGGGAGGGAAAGGGAGGGGTGCTGAAATAGAATGATATGCTGGAGAGACTTCTGAGCAGCAGAGTAGAAGGATGCAAGGGAGGCTATGATCTAGGAATGGCTCTCTACTAAGGTGACTCTGAGCTTAGATGCAAATAAAGAAGAGCCAAGAGTACACCTGGCATTGAGGAGAGCAGGCGCAGAGGCCCCGGGGCAGAACGAACAGGTGTGAGGTAGAACAGCAAGAAGAGCAGGGCAGAGTAGCTCCAGCTACATGCACAAAGAGGAGTGGGTTCAAACAGAGGCTTGAAGAAGGAGACACAGCCTCAAGGTTCATATCCTGAGTGGGATGCAAAACCACAGGAGGGTTTTAAGCAAAAGTGCATTCTACTCTGAATTACAGGACCTAAACTTCACTAAGGATGCTGTTCAAAACAGGGAAGGGAAAAAAAAACAACAACAAAAAACAAGATGAGTTAAGAGGCTGTCAGGGGACCTGCTCACTTTTGGCCAGCACCTCAGGGACCTGAGCCCTTGGTGAATCACCAGCCTCTGTGGGTTTCAGTTTCCTTATTTCTCAAGTGAATGCACAGAACCGGAAAGGCAGGCTTGGCCCCTGCTTAACAGCCCAGGAACCACATGGCTCACAGTGTGAGCCCTGACCTATCACAAGATCTTTGCAGCCCAGAGAACCACAACCTAGGAGTGGGAATGTTCCCTTTGGAGGCAGAGTCACCCTCATAAACACAACTAGCATGAAGAGCAAAAGAGCATCTGAATTAAAAATGAGAACTGCAGAGATGGAAGTAAGCTCATTCCCCTAAATCCCAGGATTAGAAGCCAGTTCTGCAGCCTGTCAGGGAGGGAGGCCACCGCAAAACTGCCTCAACTGAGCCAGTGCTGTGGTGCAGGCCTGTGATCCCAGTGACTAGAGACAGCCTGAAGCAGGAGCATTGAGAATTTGAGGCCAGAGGCAGCCTGTGCAACTTAGCAAGACTGCATCTCAAAATACAAGGTAAAAAAAGGGGGTAGGGGTGCAGTTCAGTGGTAGAACACTTACCTAGCACAAGGGCCTCGGTACTGGGAAAAAATTAAAACCTAGCTCAATCCAGAGCATTCTTTTTCCTTTCTCTTTAATAAACTCTTCCTTTCAAATGAAACCTTAGGAGAACATTAAAATACAAAACTCCTTTTTAAAAAGCAGTAAGTAGGTTCCTTGGGCAACTAAAAATTTCATTGTTTTATTAAAATGCTTCACTATTAAAGAAGGTGAATGCACACTGAGACAATCAGGAAAGCCAGGGAGTGAGCCCCACAGTCACTGAGGCAAAAAAAGGTTTACAAAAAAGTGTTTTCCAAATATAGAGAAGAGCATAGCAAATAATGTGATTAATAACATTCTCACTGCTTCGCTCAAATCTTAACATCTGTTTGCATCTCAAATTCTTTTTAATGAGGCAAAACATAAGGTTGTAAAAGCCCCCAGTGTAGCCCTCCAGAATTATTTGCTCCCTTAAGCCTGCTGTTGACCACTTTCATGCACAACAACATCTACCATGTTTGCATAAATACTTCCAATGGTTTCATGCAACACACACTACTTTTTACTCAGCTGCTTTTGTTCAGTCAGTGGATGCAGACAGCATTTAACTGTATGAATATGTCACATTCCTCTTCTGGTCAAGGGACATTTGTATATACTGTCTTCATTTTTTTTCACTAATATAAATAATACTGCCACAAACATGGCTGTACACATGTCCTCTCCCACACATGAGATTTTTCTTTGTTTATCTAGAAGTGAAGCGGCTAAGTCTCAGGATATGGACTTTTCATATATACTGAACACACCAAATTACTCTCCAAAGTGGTTATACCAATAATTATGGTAGGAGTTCTGAGAGTGACTGTCACCTGCACATCCTCACTAAGACATCACATATTCAGATTTTGCTTTTAATTTTTATTTGTGGTAAGATACCACAAGATAAAACTTATCCTCTGGACCACGTTAAGCATCTTTAAGCATACGATTCAGTAGTTTGAAGTATATTCGCATTGTTGGGTAGGCAATCTCCAGAACTTTTTGCATCTTGCAAAACTAAAACTTTGTATCTATTAAATAACTACTCATTGCCCTCTCCTGGAGCCCCTGTGAGGCACCATTCTACTTTCTGTCTCTGCAAACCTGACTACTTTACATACTTCACATAAATTTAATCCAACAGTATCTGTCTTTTTGTGGTTGGTTTATTGGATTTAGCATAATGTCCTCAAGAGTCACCCACACTGTAGCACAGGTTGAATTCCCTTTCTTTCTGAGGCTGAAGAATATTTTATCACATGGATATGCCACATTGTTTCATCATCAGTGGGCACTTAAATTGTCCTTCCACCTCTCGCCTATGGTCAAATGGTTAGATTTTTTTAAGTATTGCCAATCTCATGAACAAAAAAGTGGTAGCTCATTTTTAACTTACATTCCTGATTACTAGAGAGTCTGGGTAACTCTCTTTATGTTTCTGGATTATGTACATTTTCTCTTTTAGGAACTGCCCATTTCTATCCTTTGACTTCTCTTTTCTCTCTCTCTCCCACCCTTCTATCTCTAGGGGTTTTTTTATGTTGTTGTTCTGTTTGTTTGTTTGTTTTTGAAGCACTGGGGATTGAACCCAGGGCCTCCAGCATCCTAAGCACGTGCTCTACCATTGAGCTGCAGCCACAATCCACTAAGAGTTACTTCAAATTCCAGTTATATTCATTTCCTAGTTATATTCATTACAAATATCTTCTCCCAATATGTGGCTTTTAAATTGACTTGCAGTGTCTTTTGTTATGCTAATTTTCACACTTTAATATGGTAAGACCTATCAATGACTTCCTTGGTAGTTTGTACTTTGGTTGTTTTAAGAAATTCTCTCCTTTCTACCTTGAGGTCACAAAGATATTCTGCTACTGTTGTTTCTAAAAACTATTCAAGTTTCATTTTTCCCACTTAAATCTTTAAACTACTTGGAATATATTTCTATGTATGGTATGAGACAGAGATAGAACATGGTCCTTTTCTATAAATCACCTAACCCATGGGAACTGGGCCAGAGAGTGCAGAATGAACTGAGGGCACCTGAATTTGTCCAGGTGTGATGAGATCTGGAGGACACCAAGGACATCCCTTGATAGTGCTCAGCACTGAGGTCAGATGAGCATTCCACAAAAGGACAGGGCTCACACAGCACTGCTAAGGTCAATGACACTGAGTTTACCACCTCTGTCTTCCACTCTCTGAGTTCAATTGCCCTGACTGGTAGGTAATGTCTCAAAACCTCCAATCAAGACTTACTTCAAATATTTTACTCTTTAAGCCCCCAGCAAGTCATGTGAGAGCCCTAGGGATCCAGTGGGTCTCGTTTCCTGGGGAACAAAGGCACAGCTGCCATTGCCTTGGTTTCCCACAAGGTGGCAGCCCTAGGTAAACAGCTAAAGGCTGTCCTAAACTCCCATCCTCCAGGCTTCATTAAGAAACAAACTAATTTTCTAAAGAGGCTCTGAAAATTGTCCTTAAATGTGAAACAGCTAAAGTAAAAGGAAGACACGATGAAATTAAGGAACTAAACAGAATATTTCAAAAGGTAGCTGGAGAAGACAAAATCAAATATTTAATGACACGTGCAAAGCGCTGGAAACAAAACCAAAAGGGAAGAACACGCTGTTTTTCTCAAGCTTAAGGAAGTAGAGAAAAAATTCCAGCCTCAAGTGGCAATAGTGAAGGATTCTACAGGGAAAATATTAAATGATGCAGGAAACATCAAAAGAAGATGGAAGGAATACAGAGAGTCATATAGCAAATGGTGGATGACCAACCATTTCAAGAGGTTGCATATGATAGGGAACCAATGGTACTGAAGGATGAAGTAGAAGCTGCCTTGAAGAAACTGGCAAAACACAAGGCTCCAGGAATTGATGAAATACCAATAGACATGTTTCAACAAACAGATGTAGCACTGGAGGTGCTAACTTGTTTATGCCAACAGATTTGGGAAACAGCTACCTGGTCAACTAACTGAAGGAGATCCATAACTCTGCCTATTCCCAAAAAAGAGGATCTAAATGATATCATTAATATCACAGGCAAACAAAATTTTACTAAAGATCACTCAAGAGTGACTGCAGCAGTATATAGACAGGGAACTGCCAGAAAATCAAGCCAGATTCAGAAGAGGGCAGGGAACCAAGGACATCATTGCTGATGTCAGGCGACATCAGCCGAAAGAAGAGAATCTCAGAAAGATGTCTATCTCTGTTTTATTGGCTATGGACTGGGTGGATCATAGCAAATTATGGATAACACTTCAAACAATGGGAATATCAGAGCACTTAATTGTACTCATGAGGAATCTGTCCATGGACCAGGAGGCAGTCGTTTGAACAGAACAAGGAAACACTGCTTGGTTTCAAGTCGAGAAAGATGTGCTGTATCCTTTCACCATATCTATTGGATTTCTATGCTGAGCAAATAATCCAAGAAGTGGGACTTTATGAGGAAGAACATGGCATCAGGATTGGAGGAAGACTCATTAACAACCTGCGTTATACAGATGACACAACTCTGCTTGCAGAAAGTGAAGATTCGAAACATTTACTGATGAAGATCAAAGAACATAGCCTTCACTATGGATTGCGGTTCAACATCAAAAAAACAAAAATCCTTATAACTCGGTCAGTAAGCAACTTCATAATAAATGGAGAAAAGATTGAGGTTGTCTACGAGTTTGCTTTACTTGATTTTACAATCAACACCCATGGAAGCAGCAGTGAAGAAATCAAAAGACGCACTGCTTTGGGAAAAGCTGTAGCAAAAGATCTTTTTAAAGTATTGAAAAGTAAAGATGTCATATTGAGGATGAAGGTGCGCCTGACTCATGCCATGGTATTTTCAGTCACATCATATGGTTGTGAAAGCTAGCCATTGAACAAGGGAGACAGGAGAAGAATTGATGCTTTTGAATTATGGTGCTGGAGACATCTATTGAATATACCATGGACTGCCAAAAGAACCAACAGGTCTGTCCTAGAAGAAGTACAACCAATGTGCTCCTTGGAAGCAAGAATGGCTGGACTGCGTCTTATGTATTTTGGACATGTAGTTAGGAGGGACCAATCCCTAGAGAAAGATATCATGTTTCAGAGAGTGGTAGGTCAATGAAAAAAAGGAAAATTCTTCACTAGATGGATGACACAGCATCTGCAACAACAGTGTTAAACATAAATAAGATCGTGTGCCTGGCACAGAATCAGGAAGTGTTTCCTTCTGCTGTACATAGGGTCACTATGAGTCGGACTGGACTTGACGGCACCTAACAATAACAATTTTCAAGGCAGCCTTGAAATGATGCAGAGACCAGGTTCTGGGCCACAGCTAGCTCAGTAGAGGCCATCTTCACCAGCCCACAACAAAATCTGGAGTCTGTACCATGGTTTGGTGTTTCTTCATTAGGAAATAGTTCCCCAAATGCCTTTACCTTGAGTAGCTTAGATCTAGGCCTGCATGACAACCCAGGTACAATCAAGGCTGAGCAAATCAGGCTGCTGGGATGTGCCTCAAATTCCAGGGCAGGGCAGGGCAAATTCCAAAGCAAATCCAGGGACCCTTTTAGATACTCAACCCAGATTAATGTGCTGGGATGCTAGGGCAGGAAGAAACTGAGGAGATCTGGCCCTGTCTAATTACTTCCATAGCGTGGCCTGTTCACCTGGTGAAAACCCTGCAGGAGAAGGTCTTGCTTACTATGAACCGAACTTCGCTTCCCAGTCACATCTGACCTTGTGCCCTCACTCCAAGCGCTGGTTTTAGGGACCAGTGGGATAGCACCTAGACATTCAAAGAGGGTCATAGGCCCCCAATATTCCTCAATTTCTCCCACAAGAGGGCTCAGGGGAATTGTAGCCACATAAACTCCAAAGAATTGAAAAAAGATCCTACCTGTTATCTAGAATTTTCCTTTCATCATTAGATTTCATCATTAGATTATGTTCTTAGTAGACAGTTACCCACTTACACAAACGCAAATACAGTTGCAATCAAATTTTAGTCTCCCTGCCACGGCTAATGGAAGAGAAGAACATCTGGGATACTTGGCAAAACAAAGTTGCCTTTCGTGAGTTGCAAAAGAAAAAAATACCTTTTAAAGATGGGGTCAGGGCAAAAAAGGAGAGGGGAAACTGAGGGCCTTACAAGTTCCCCAAATAAATTGGCAAAACCTAAGAAAAAGAAAAAGTGCATTGCCTTGGACCCAACAACTTTCTTTATAAGAATAAAAATTTTAAATATATGTAAAAGAGTGTAAAGATGGATGAAAATGTGTAATCAGGAGACAGTATTATAATCAAAATGCTCCACACACACAGAATAGGCTCGCCATGAGACACCTTAGTTGGGTGTTCAAATTAACAGAAAATATGAGCAGACCCACATTTTAGGGTAGAAAATAAATAAGAGGTCAGTTTCAGGAAATAAAAATAAAACTTTACATATGTTAAACATGACACAGAGATAATGTACACAAGGATATACGCCAGGTGATTTGCACAGAGGTTGGTCTATAAAGTAAGACCAGGTTGAGGTGGAAGTAAGTGACTTCATCATGGTTTGAGGGTTTTTTTTTGTTTTGTTTTGCTTTTTTCTTTTTTAACCAAAGGATTTGCATCTTTTAGTAAAGAAAGAATGATACAAAGGTGCCCTCTACTTCACTTTCCTAAACAAGGCCTGGCGGTCTCCATCCAGGGCCTCCTCCACACACCAGATGCAGTCCAGGCGAATCCAGGGTGGCATATTCCATCTGACAAACAGATGGGACCAGGGCCAGGCTGCAGTCCCCCCCCCACACACACACACAGGACAAAGCACCTGTCTGCCGCTCTCATGTGGGAGGAGGGTCAAGGCCCAGGGCCACCCCTCCCAGTCATGGCTGCCTCATTTCCTCTGAGATAAATCATGCAGAGGGCTAGAAGGCCTCACAAATCCCTCCAGCAAACATGCAAGTCAAACAGCACCATTTACCCTGCAAGGGCCTCTTCAAGTTTACAAGGCGTGGGAGGAACTGGGCAACAAAACCAGGCTTGTCTAGTGAGGCCAACCTTTGCCCCCAGGCCCAGTGGGAAGCAAGCCTGTGGCCACCCTGTGTGCCCTGCTTCCTCTGCTGCTGGTTGACCCATCGCCCGGGCATTCCACAGCCAGGTGCCTACTCCGGACCAGCAAAGGTGAGCACAGGCAGCCTGGCAGCTCACAGGCCTTCACCCATCCCTCCCTATGGCAGCGGCCTGCCCTCTTCTCCTGGTGAGGTCCCAGGGTGGCACTCACTAAAGAGCACAAGGCTAAACTGACCTGAGGAACCTCAATGACCAGGACTAATCTCAACCCCATTCACACACCCCTGCCACCCAGGGCCACAGCTATAGGAGCAAAAAGGGGAGCAAAGAACAGGACTGGAGAGACAACAGGGAGTTTGTGGGGTGAATGGGAGAGAGGGGGAATGTGAATGGGAGGGGACAAGTGAAGTCTGCATGCTGTTGGTAAAGGCTGTAAAGGGTTTCAGAAAGCCAGAGAATGAGCAGCAAAGTTACTTCATGCTTTACATGGAAACGTTTTTTCTTTTTAAGGTTTTATTTTGTGTTTTTAATGAGAAAGTGAAAGTTGAACTTTTTATGTCCTCTGAGTTATAAGTTACATACTACCCAGTTCATCCTTTTAAAGTGTGCAACTCAGTGGTTTTTAGTATATACACAAGGACATAAATCCAAAGTTGTACAGCCTCTACCTCTACCTAGTTTCAGAACATTTTTATCACCTCAAAAAGAATCCATCAGCAGTCACTCCCATCTCCCAGCCCTAAATAATCATAAATTACTCTCTGTGGACTTCTTTGTTTTAGTATTTTGTATGCTTGGAATCATAGTATGTGGTAGTCTGGGACCAGATTCTTCCATTCCTCACAGTTTGAATCTAAAATCCCCTGAAGCTCATGTGTTAAAGGCTTGATCCCCAGCCCATGGCATCACTTGGATTCTCTGCTTCCCAGCTGCCAGGAGGTGAGGAACTTCCTCCAGCACATATTCCCACCATGATGCGCTGCCCACCACAGGACCTAAGGCAATAAGCCCAAGAAACCACGGGCCAAAAAGTTATAAAACATGAGCCAAAATAAGCCTTTTCTCCTTCTAAGAGGATTATTTTAGGTATTTGTTACGGTAACAGAAGGCTAACATATCTGCCATAATGTTTGTAAGGTTTGTCCACATTCTCACGTCATTTTAGGCTGAATAATACTCCGCTGAGAGGATATACCACATTTTACTCAGTTAGCAGACATCTGTGTTGTCTGCACTTTTTGGCTGCTACAAATATTGATGTTTCCTAGTTTCTGTATGGACATGTATTTCAATGATCTTGGATGTATTACCTAAGAATGGACTGCTGGGTCATCTGGTAACTATAGTTGACCTTTCTGAGGAACTGCTACACTGCTTCTCACACTAGCTACCCCATTTTACATTGCTACCAGCAATGAAGAAGGGTTCCAACTTCTCCACATCCTTGATGAGGCAGATTTTAATCGAGACACAACAAGTCGAGAATAATAATGATACAACTTATTGAGTGCTTCACACACTGGCATCATTTCCTTGCAATGTCAGTCACATGAGACCACATCTACTACATGAGAAAGCCCCCTCTCACTCTCCAGCATGGCTGTGGCACCTCCAGTGGCCAAAGACGGAGGCACACACACATTTGCAACCGTATCTCAAGGAAGAATAAAATCCAAACTAAGCCCCAACACAAAGGTTAACTGAGCGTATTTTAGACAAGTGTGAAAGAAAAGGCCAGCAGGCAAGAGTAAAGGAACAAAGCAGGGTGCAGGTAAAGATGGGGAGTGGCCACCTGCCCCCCACAGTGGGCAGTCACTATTCGCCCAAGGGCAGAAAAGGGGCACAAACCCTCTACTGGCTGTTTCTGCCCCTAACGGTCCTTAATTTTCCACAGCAGAAACCTCTTCACCTGCCTCAAACACTAGATTCCTCCAAAGGATTTCTTTGGAGATAACTGGTTTTTCTAATCCATTTGCTTTAGGAAGCTCCATGGACAAACAGGAGGAAGAATCTCTGCAGGGGGAATCTGGACTCAAGAGGGTGCTAGCCAGAGATGGTACAGTACTTTCTCCTTAGTGTCTACCTTGTTTCATCCTTAAAGCATTGCCCAAGAGCATCTCCCCCTTCCCCTGCTGAGTCCTGAAGGGACAGAGAAGGAGATGAATGCCCGGTACCTTCTCTGAAGAAGGTGGAGGCAGGAGAATCTCCCTGCTGTCTGCAGTGCTCTTGGCCCCAGTTGGACTCCTGCTGCCCTGTTCACACTTTCTTCACCTTCCAGGAACTTTCCCATCCCAAGATTCAGTCGCTGCCCACAGGTAAATCCATCCTCTGCCCCCTACCACTAGGCTTAAGCACACATAACCAATTCCCTTGTCAGAAGGGCTAGGAAAAGCTCCCAATAGCTCCACCTTACATTCCCCACTGAGCTCACCCTGGGTCCTCCACATAAGACTTCAATAATATCCGAGAAAGAAAATACACTATGGAAGCACATTTTTTTCAATAGAATATAGTTCACAATGGAAAATACCAAAAATAGCCCAAGGGTCAGTCAATAGGAGACTGGTAAAATCAATTACAGTGCTTTTATGCAACTCAGTAGTCTGTGAAACGATGAAGCAGAATTTGTACTAAGAATGATGCACATGGATGTATTAAGCACAAAAAGAAGTTAGCAACAAAATGCCGCATATGATTCCATTTTGTGAAATCAGTAAGATGTGAAGGGTTCTACATGTACAGATAAAAATTTCAAACTTTTCCCTGGCAGTACATTCATGGGAGTTATTTCTGGGCAGTGAGACAAAAGAAGGCAAATTTTTATTTTTCAAATTTCTATATTTGACTCTTTCATCATTTATTGTGAAGTAAATATATATTAATTTTATTTTTAAAATTTAAATTACAAAAATGAAAAGAACTCCATGTCCTTCCTCCTCCTCAGCAATTTAACCTTAAACCATCAGGTGAAGAGGTGTAAGACAGACAGCTACACCTGAGGGTAGGGCTGAGAGCATGTCAAAGCCTGCTGGGGATTAAGAGGGGTCTTGTGGGGGCAAGGAAGGTAGGGGATATAAGGATCCACAGAGGGGCACACATCTGTAATCCCAGCACTCAAGAGGCCGAGGCAAGAAGATTGTTGAGTTCCAGGCTAGCCTGGGCTACACAGTGGGACCCTGTCTCAAAAAAAAAAAGGAAGAAGAAGAAGAAGAAGAAGAAGAAGAAGAAGAAGAAGAAGAAGAAGAAGAGGAGGAGGAGGAGGAGGAGGAGGAGGAGGAGGAGGAAGGGGGAGAGGGGAACTAGGTTTCTCACTGTTGTTTTAAAAATGGAAAAGGAAGCCGGGCATGGTGACACACATCTGTAATCCCAGTGATTTAGGAGGCTAAGGCAGGAGTATCACAAGTTGTTCAAAGCCAGAGGCAACCTGCATAACTTAGTGAGACCCTGTCTCGAAATAAAAAATAAAAATTTAAAATAGGCTAGGTAGGGTGAAGCCTAGCGGTAGAGCACTTGCGATGTACGTGTGAAATTCTGGGTTTGAACCCCAAGTGCCACCAAAAACAGAAAAAGAAAAAGAAAAAGAAAAAGGAGAAAAACTAGAATGAACCTTGATTAAAATTGGAAGTGTCAATATGGACTCCATAGCTTTCAATAGGTATCTCTCGACAAAGTAGTATAGACATAAGTAAGTGTGTGTGTGTGCATGCATGCGCAGTAAGATATTCCCTGCTTCCATCCACTGTGAGAGTCTGGGAGCAGTGATACCCTGATAGCTACAGTATACCTGGCACTCACATCTTGCTTGTTAATTCTATTCTCCATTATAAAGAATGAAGACTCCTTGGAGAAATAAATGGCTGAGGCTTTGGGACAGGACAAGGAAAGTGTACAATGAGCCTAGGACACCTTTTATGCCAGAGATCAAGTGCTCAAAGAATGAAAGGGGCATGTGGAAAAGATGGAGAAGCAAGACTGAAGAAGCTACCACTGGGCACAATGGATTACAACCCACTGGGTAACAGAGGAAACCATGAGTCCACAGGGTGGGAAGTGGGGTGGTAAAGGAAAACAAATGACTCTTCAGTGGAAAAGCCCAGAGATGCCACCTTAGTCGAGTGATCCAAGAAAACACCATCCACAATGGGCCAAAACAAACCAAGTACTGAGCCACAAGGATGGAATGAGGTGACAGCATCACTTCTTTGATATTCCTATCTAAGATGCATGGACTGAGTCAAACCATGAGGATCATATAAATGGAAACAGAGACATCCTACAAAATAACTAGCCTGTAATCTTCAAATGCATCAAGGTCATGAAAGTCAAGGAAGGCCTTAGGAACTGCTTTCAATTGAAGGAGACCAAAAAGACATGACAGCTACATGGAGTCTTTATTCTGAACTGAATCCCTTTTCTATAAAAGACACTCAAGAAGGATGAATCAGGGAGAAAAGGGGTGGATATGATCAAAGTACATTATATGCATGTATGAAAGTATCATAATAAAATCCAATATTTTGTACACTTAAAATATACTAAAAGAAAAAAGTCTTGAGACTAGAAGAGCTTGATGGAGTCTGCTATCAGAAGGTGATGATATGTCAACATTCATGTTTGCATTTATTTTACATAGGAGAACATCCCTGTTTGGAAGAAATACACATTAGTGTATTTGGGGGTGATGAGGCATAAAGTTGGCAAATTACTCTTGAAGGGCATGGGGACAAGGACTCTACCATACTTGGAAACATTCTATAAATTTGTAAGTTTCTTTTTCTTATTTGTTTGTAATCGTTTCACAATTAAAACTGTTCTAACTTATAAGTGAAAAGAAGGCAATGAAGATAGAGTTATGCCAGATGAACAGATGAGTTTAGATTATTACATACTAGCTTTGTTTCAAGTGAATCCCAAGGTTCCTGCTTTAGCTCAGGGCCCACAAGTGCTCTCTGCTGGGAAGTGTTCTCAGCGTGTCAATTTATGCTGCAGTGCTTGGAGAAACTATGTCTCTCCCAACATCAAATCTCCTCCCACCCACAGATAAAGAACTTGTCCCGAGCCCTGTGCATTTCCTTAGGCAGACAAAACAGTATCGAAATATAACCTATCCCAGGGGAAGAACATGTCCAATGCCACTTACAGAAGCAGGTGTTCTGAGACACCACTACTCGTGCCTCTGTCACCTCTAAACTGGGTGAAAACACTACGCTGGAATGCAGTGAGCATAGAGAGTGACAGGCCATGCTCCCACCCCAAAAAATAACACTGAGAATCACTCCACTTCGTTTTCTTACAGGGCTCTAATATTTCCGGGCTGGGGTTTAGCTTGGTTGGTAGAGTGCTGCTCTGCACATTCTGAGGCCTTGAGTTCAATTCCTGGCACTGCAAAAATGGGAGAAGGAATTGGAAGCCCACTCCCGAAACAATCCTGAAATAGCCACTTAAAAGCCCTATCAATAGCAGAGAAGCACTGACATAATGCTGGACATGGCACAATGTCAAGGAGTCTTTCACTCTGTTGTACATAGGGTCACTATGAGTCGGACCCGACTTGAAAGCGACTAACAACAACTAATATTTCCGAGTTTCTTTCCATCTGCAATCTCACATGATCTACACAAAGAAAATAAGCTACAGGCCTCCAAACTTTGGACTCCGTAAAATCCCTCTGCTACATCCCATATGGCAGGCTACACAGCACCTCCCTCCTTGACAGGCCCCCCAACATTCTTCATGACACTCAGTGTGTGTGATTATGTGATCAGCCTTGGTCTCCTTCATTAGACTGCAGCTTCCATGACAGCAGGGCTGAATGTTTGCTCACCAATATCCCAGTGTCTCAGATCCCCAAAATACTTGCTAAATGATCACATGAACAATTGGATGGGTGGGTGGCAGGTGGGCAGGTGAATGGGCAACTGACCTTGGCCTGCCCCCAGCCACCTACCCTACCTGCTGCTGCTGGGCCCGGAGGTCGCCGATCTCCTTCTGGTCCTCCTCATGGAGCCGCTTCATGTCCTCCCAGGACTGCTGCAGTAAGTTCCGCTCCCGCAACAGCTGCCCGTTCTCCCGCCTCAGCATGTCCACGTCATCCTTTAGCTGAGTCTGGTCACTCAGAAGCCGGCTGTGGAGTGTGCTGAAACCCCCCACACACAGAGAATTAGCCCTAGCCAGCCTCTCACACCCCCACCCCCACCTCCAGGTATCACCAGCCCCTCCAGACCCAACGGACCCAGTAAAGACACAGATAACAGCCCATAGCAGCCAGGCCACCAGCATCAGAAGCAGCCCAAAGCCTATGAACAGCCAAATCCCTGAAGAACCAAGCCACTTTTTAAAACCCTGCCATCAAAAGGGGTACATGCACCTAAGGAAAGGAGCCAAGCTCCCACTTGGTAAAGACCTGGTTCCTCCAAGTCCTGGGACCTGCTAAACATCAGCAGATGGGCAGGTAAATACCCTCTGAGGGATGCCAGGATAGTCAAAAAGAGCATTCCCCGCCTGCCTGCCCCCAGGGAAAAGCCACTGTAAAGAGCCCAGACAGACACAGAGACCAGGTCTGCTTCACCTCCTGCCTCATGCTATAAATCGCTTTTCTATCTGCAGGCTTCTGAAGCTGGCAATGAATGGTGTGAAGGATTAACAGCCTCATTTTACACCTAGGAAACTGAGGCCTAAAGGCACAACTCCCCTTGCAGAAGACAAGCTGCTTGCTGAGAGTCAGAGGCAGGCCTAGAAGCAAAGCCCCTGGCTCAAGTCCAGTGACAGAGAGCAGGAGGCACCTGTTCTGGGTGCTAGGACCCCTGCCAAGCAGGCTCACTCACTGGTAGAAATCGGTCTCCTTAGCCACCTCCTCGCACCTCTTCAACGCATTGGTGTGCTGGTTCTGCAGACTCTGCAAGTCAGACATGGCCCGCACACACTGGATCTTCAGCCTCTCATAATCAGGATTCAGCCTGTGGTAGGGCCTGGTCCAGAGAACAAACAGTCCCATGAACACAGACCCCAAGATTCATGCGGACTGATGACCCTGCCCTGAACTACCCCAGCATAGAAGCTCCCACATCCTGGTCTCCTACACACTGCTACCACCTGATGCTTATTAAACTCAGCTCTTCTGGCCTCCCCAGTCCAGCAGGGATGGGATGTATCTGATAGAGGGAGCCTTAGCTATCTGAGCTTCCTACACAGGCCTAGAGGGCAGAAATGGGGCCAACTTGCTCCCTAAAGGGCTTCCAGGAGTTTGTGCCACAAGCCTGCATCCACCAGAAACCTCTGATAAAGTTTCTCCTGTCTTCAGAACAATGATTCTCAATCTTGGGTATATATTTAAATATCAATGCCTAGACCAATTACTCACAATCTATCGGGGTGGGACCTAAACATCAGGATTTTTTTTTTTTTTTTTTTTTTTTTTGACTCTGTATAGCCCAGGCTGGAACTCACTTATGTAGACCAGACTGGCCTCAAACTCATGTAGATCCTCCTGCCATGGCCTCTCAAATGGTGGGATTAGGATTATAAGCATACAATATCATGCCTAGATTAAAAGCCAACTGGTCTTTGTTTTTTTGCTTTGCAGTGCTGGGGCTTGAACTTCAAGATTGTTTTTTAACTCCCCAGGGGATTCCAATGTGTTCCTGAGGCTGAAAACACTGGCCAAGAGCAGTGGTTCTCAAAGTGGGGCTCCCAGACTGCAACACTGGCATCATCTGAACCACATGCTCTGGCGGCAAGGAAGGATTGCCAGCAACCTGGGCTTTAGTGAGCTCTCTGGAGGATTCCAGTGCATGCTTAAGTTTGAGAACCCCTTCTCTGGAGCAAGGGTCAAACTGTTTTTGTACAGGGCCAGGTGGCAAATACTTGAGGCTTTGCGAACTACAGAGGGTGTGCTGTAACCACTCAACACTGCTTTGTGCTTTGTAGCACAAAAGCAGCCTTAGACCAAATGTAAATGAATGAGCATGGCTGCATTCCAATAAAACTTTAATAGGCAGTTAGTCTCATCTGACCCACAGGGCTAGTGTGTCAACTAATGTGCTAGTAGTAAGATGTATTTCCACTCATCCCCTTGGTACTGTCTGACTGAGGACCATACTTCTCATTAAAGCAACCTCAATTAAATGACACCACCCCAGGGACACAGGCTGTAGAACTATAGACCATTGGTGCCCCCAGAGGAACGAGGTTAAATCGGCGTTCAAATCAAATCCCATCCCCTGCCCCATGTCTCCTATCAGCACAAAAGCTAAAGGATAAAACTACTCCAGGTCCTTCCTCCTTCTCTGGGAAGTCCTATGGTATACAAAACCTCTAGCCCTAAGAGCAATCTCTGAGTCCCAACAAAAGCAGCAAACATTTTCTTCAAAACAAGAATGCCAAATGGAATGTGCCCTTCCTACGACACATGTGTGGCAGAGAACATTTAATGTGTTTATAAACTGCAGAACGATCCACCCAACAATGAGGCAGGCTGAGGCCTCTGGGAGAGAGTGGGCAGCATGCGTGTACACACACACACACACACACACACACACACACATACACACACACACACACACACACACAAACACACACACACCTGGAACAAGGCAATCCAACAGACAGGGGATATGGGGAAGTGTACTGCCAGAGGCCCAGAGTGAGGTAATGATGAGCCCCAGGCCTCTCAAGTACCCAGGGAGAGGCACCAAAGTAGGACCAGGCCCCTCTAGCTGCTGCCAAGACCACCCACCAATCACCTGCAAGGTGAGTACAAAGACCTAGGAGGCTGGCCCACTTCTCACAAGCACACCACCGCCAAGGCCCTTTCCAAATGCATGATGTGGACACACATGCGCCTCTCAAGGCCACAGGCTCTGATTCTGGTTTGGAGGAAGCAGAACAAGTCTGTTTCCCTCCCACCCTGTCCCTGAGCCTTCAATTCTGCCTCTGAGGAGCATTTTAGGGACATGAGCCTGCACCCAAGGAGCCAAGGGTAAGTGCCTGAGGGTGATGTACTACCAGGACAGAAACTCCTGTCCATGGGGCTGAGCAGGAGCTGGGTGTGATTACCACCTCTTGTCGAAGGTTGTCCCGTGGGTCGCAAAGGCTAGGCGCTTGCGCAACTCATTCCTCTCTCGCGTCATCAGCCGCAGCTGGATGGAGAGGTTCTCCACTTTCTCATTCACCTGGCGGTCAGTGAGGAGGGGCGGTGGGGATGGCGCCTTCCCAGTGGTGCCTGTGGGCAGGTAACCATAAGTGAACTTGAGTCTGAGCAGCATTCATGAGATGCCAGCACTGTTCTAAGCTCATGGCTTGGGTGAGTGACTCATAATCCCACAAGGAGGGTCCTTCAGCAGTCTTCACGGTGAGAACACTGAGCCACAGAGAGCAAGGGGAGACCTTGACAGAGGACCTTGGGGGCTCATTCTCTCCCTAACCTGGCTTTGATACCTCCAGGATGGAGCTGGTTTGGCTCTAACCCTTGCAGCCTCACCTGGTCTGGACACACTTGCTATCACCCAGCCTGGATGTGGCAGAGGGGCTGGGGAGACCACCGAGCAGTGTCCTGAGATTGAGGGTGCACCTGGAATCCGGCAAAGCCCATGGACTGGAGCAGCTGCCATGAAGCTGGGGCCCACAGGCCATGTCCCCATCCTGCCCCGATGGTTTGATACTTGTATCAGCTTCTTCAGCCATCCCACAGCCCGCTGGACCTGCCCAAGCCAACCTATGTGTGCTGGCTTAGAGGCAGCTGCCAGCCCACAGTGGCACCCAATGGGACCTGATGTGCCACGGGTTAAGTCCTGGGCTTCCGACTCCCCAGCCCACCCCAAGCCCTCATCGCCTGTGTTTAGGACCAAAGGCATCAGAAGGGAACCCACATCTCATGTTCTCACTAAGGACAACAGCCGTGCCACCTATGACAAGATCCAAATCCTGCTCTAGGAAGCATGCAATCTTCCCACCCAGGAAGAAAGCACTTCACTCCCAAGAAAAGAAAGGACACCCTGGCACTTTCATATTCAGCCCTATCAATGAGGCTGTATGGCATCTTGCCTAATCCTCAGAGATGCCGGGGAGGTCAGTGGAGCAGCTTGGAGCAGCTATGTGGTGTTGTGGCTATGATTGGACAAGCTGAATCACCCCTGCGGACCCAGCACTTGTCAGCCTCGTAGCCCTCGCACATGCAAAGGGTGCAACACACATCTGTCTCTGTCCTGACTGCTCCCCTGCTGATCCTTACTAGCTGACTGCTCACGTCAACCAAGTGTCCCCCAGGTCCCCCAGGACAAAAGCTGAGCCTTGTACCTTCCAGGACAGCAAGGAGGAGGGGAGCGCAATGCCATGGTGGACAAGCTCCCCATGGCAGGAGGTAGGAGCCTCAAGCTCCGGGCCCAGTGTTCATCAGTGTTTCCAACGTAGAAGTGCCCTGACACCCTGAATCTAGGACCCCCGAAATGCACACTACTGAAAAGGTGCCACCACAGCTACCAGGATTCCTGTGCTCTGGACCAGATCTCGGGGGTCAGAATGTTCTTGGGAGGGAGGGCCAGGGCCAGGGCCAGCATTTCCCAGGAGCATCTCACCTCCTCACCGTGGTTCCACTCAACTGCAGAGCCTGCCCTGCCCTTCTCCTATGCCCCTGGTAGCTCTTGAATTCAGGGGGTTCAGAGCTCTGAATCACCTAATTCTAGTGACTTAACCTGACACAGGGGGCTTCCTGCAGAGGTGCCTGGTGCCCCTCTGGGCATGCCCACTACTCACCCTCTCAGCAATTCCAGGGGTATCACCTCTGGAGGACCTCCCAACACAAGGGCACAGGCTGAAAACACTCAGACAGCACCCCAAAAAGCGGGGTTTGGAGTTCACAGCCATGCCTGCTCATACAGCAGAGGCCAGCAGGAGGGCTGCTTCACAGGTCCACTTCACAGGTGAGGAACTGGGCCTACCAAGGTTAGGTAACTGACTCGAGCTCCCACAATCAGTGGGGAGGAGAGGCAAGCTGGGCACCTGGATTTGGGGCACATGTGCCTCGCTGCCACCTGAACGAGAGCTGTTGGCAGCACTTCCTGCCTGGCAATGTAGGAAAAGCTTCCCACACATCACCCATTCAGACTCCATAAGATGGACATTGTTGCAGGTCAGCAAGCAAAACCTTATCAAGGTTAAATAATGTATCCAGGCCACAGGGCCAATTGAGGACAGCACTGGGATGCAGGGCTCTAACTGATCCCAGAGCTCAAGATTTTAACGCAGAAGTTTCCAAACTTTTCACTTTTTTTGTTTTTTTCTTGCAGTGCTGGAAGTAGAACCAGCATCTCTCAAATGACAAGCAAGTAATGTACCGCTGAGCCACACTCCCAGCCAAAGTTTCCAGACTTCTTGATCTTAGGACCACTGTACACTCATAAAAACTGATTACTCCAAAAAGCTTTTTTAAAAAAAGGATGCATTGCATCTAAGAATATCTACCAAATCAGAAGTTAAAACCATGAAAGAATTTTTAAATATTTAATAGTTTATTTTAAAACAACCAGAAACTCCTTACATATTCACATAAGATTTTAAATGAAATACTAACCACCTTTTCCATTATAAAACAAAAAAACGTAGTGAGGAGAGTCACACTGCCTTGCACTTTGCAATGTGTTTCATCTTGGGATTCACAGAGATGGCGGTCTCCTCTCTGTGCACTGTCATGTTCCCTGGATGGAACCTTTGGAAAATTCCACTCTGTACCTATGCGAGGTACAAGTGCAGAAAGGCAAGTGACAATGCAGTATCATTACAAAATCACTTTTGACCTCACAGCCCTACTGAAAGGACTGTAGGGACGCCAGGCCATGCTGAGAACATCAACTCTAGGCTCTAAGCAAGATGAAGAAGCAGGAGAGGCACATCTGATATCTACTTGCAGACTTGAAAAGCGGCACCAGCCCAGCAACCTGCCTTCAGGAGAAATGAAATTTTCACCTCCATTTTGCAAATGAGGCAAAGAGAGATGCATCCCTGGCTGGCAGGGAACCTAAAGGGAGAAGGAGGAGGAGGCAGGATAGAAGTAGGGGCCATTGGATCCATCCTATCATGCATCCTATGTCACTATCTAGCTGGGAAGACCTGGGGCATCTGATCATGCAAACCAAGTGAGCAGGGACACACCCCTTCCTCATCTCACTGATCCCCACAGCTCCCCACCAGGTCTGTGCAAGCATGGCCCTTGATAAACTGACACCTGGAAAGACAAGATGGGAAGACATGGGTGACTCAGACTCAGCTCTGACTCCAGAGCCATGGCCTCACCACTAGTCTCTACTCTGACGAGGAGTAGACTCCTGTTCTCCACTATGACAAAGGTGTGAGCATACACAGAACATATCAAAGTGAGGAACACCAGGCCTGAGAATCCAGCAAGTGGCAGGCTCTCCAATTTGGCCTTGACATTCCCTACCACCTTTTGCAATGTGGGGACCTCAAAACAAATCCCAAGATGTGCTAAGCCAGGAAGTTCTAAATAACAGCAAGCATTACAGAAAATCCTCTCTGCTCCCTTTCAATTAAAAATTCCATTTTTATCTTTCTATTTGCTTTTCCAAGTTGAAAGATGGGCTAAGGATGTTGCAGTCCTACCATCCAGTGGTTGCCAGGAATCCTCAAATCCCAGCATGACTTTTCAGGCTCCTCCTCAATGCTGGAGCTCACTACTTCCCACTAAAGCTCATCCCTCTCCCCTGAAAGTTATTCTCTCTCTCAGATTAAACCTATCCCTGCACATTTTCTCCAGTGACCCAAGATCTACCTCTAAGGGCTATAAGACACAACCATGAGTCTCCTTCTGTATAATAGACCTGCAAGTACTTGAAGATGGACCTCAAGTCCCTTTACTACCTATCAGAATGGCTAAAATAGAAAACTACCACCACTAAATGCTGGCAAGGAAGCAGCTGGCCTCATAACATAGGAACCCTCAAACATGCTGGTAGGAATACAAGATAATGCAACCAACCAGTCAGGCGATGTCCTATGAAGTTAAACATGCAATGCCCTATCATCCAATAACCCCACTCCTAGAACTTTTCCCATGAGAAATGAACCTTCATGTTCAACAAAAATTAGCACATAACTACTACTAGCAGCTCATGAATAGATAAACACCTGTGTTCCATCCACATAGTAGAAAACTACTCAGCAATGAAAAGGAATGGTCAACTGATACACATAATGTACCACACCAGCAATGTATATGAGAACCTGGGGAATCTGACTGGCCTATGCCAATCCAGGAAGCCGGATGCTAAAGGCTACATGCAATATGACTCCATTCCTATGGCATTCTGAGGAAGGTAAAATTACAGGAACAGAACAAAGATTAGCAGTTACCGGGACTGAAGTGTGGAGAAAGGCTGACTACAAAGTCCCAGGAAGGAATTTTTCCAGGTAAAATAATAGTTCTATTATCTTAAATGTGGCACTGGTTACACGAAATGTTTTTGTTAAAATTCAAACTGTATATGAAAAAAGACATTTTAGTGCAAGAATGTTATACCCAAAGAACATGACTTGAAAGACTAAGTTAAACATTTAAAATGTGGTTCCCTAAACTGAAGCCGTCATCCCAAGAATGGTGTGACAGATGAGAAGGATCATGTCAACTACCTCTACCATCACTGCAGTTAAAACTTTTAAAAAATAAGCAAAAACAAACAACCTTAAGTGAGTTGTCAACAAAAACCCTCAAGCGCCCTTTCTCAGCCATCCGTCCTATGCAAATCTTCTTTTGGATTCAAGTGCAAAGCCGGCAACTCTCCCTCACCTCAGCCCTTCTTTCTGAGCCTGGAACCCATCAGAGAAGCAAGCAGATTTTCCCTTTCTTTCTGGTATCCAGGACAGGACACAGGAGCCAAGAGATTTCATTTGGACAAAAATGGACCAAAAGGGCACTAAAAGATGTCAACGGGTATGGCTGCACCATATACTACCCAGGCTGAGCACACAGCCCTGTGTGGCTGCACCATGTACTACTGAGACTCAGCCAACAGCCTGGTGTGGCTGCACCGTACAATGCTGAGCCTCAGTAAACAGCCTGGTAGCAGGTTGGACTTCTCAGCGATGATCCCTTAGCACTGGCTCCAGGTGACCCCAGAGGCCACCTCCTTAGTCTCACTCAACAGCTGCACAGGATACAACCTGGCTTCTGAGCCCTGTAGGCCTGTGTGCCAAAAGCCAAGGAAAAAACTGGCACTGGCCAAAAGTGTTCAGGTAGAGTGGGGATGCCCAGGTACCCTTCCTGGCCACCTCCAGGCTCTGGCTATCAAGGGAGTAGTGACTCCGGGGCAGAAAGAGGGCCTCAGATGGACCAAGCCAGGATAGTCAGAGCCAACCAGGAACCACCTCGTCCTGTCCTGAGCCCCCAACTCTTAAAGTACCTCAGCTGTACTTAGACAACTCCTTAGAAACGCAGGCTTTCAGGCTCCACCCAGGCCTACTGACTCTAAAACCCCAGGCATCATTCCTAGCATGCAGCACTCACCATGGTGTCTTCCTGCCCTCCAACTGCCTTTTTTTTTTCCCCAGTACTGGGGGTTGAACCCAGGGCCTCACACATGCTAGGCAAGTGCTCTACCACTGAGCTGCACCCCAGCCCCCTTTTTTAAAAGAATTTTTTTTAAATCTTGAGTCAGGGTCTCACTAAGTTGGGCAGACTACCTCTAGCCTTGACCTCATGATCCTCCTGTCTCAGCCTCCTGAGTCACTGGAATGACAGGCATGTGCCACAGTGCCCAACTTCAAAATGATTTTCATGTAAAGTCTGAGAACCTCACCCTTGACCAGAGGAGGCTTTTCTCTCCTTGTTTTATTGGCTGTCTGGCAGCCACTGCGCCTGCAGTAATACAGCACCATGACAAGCAGAGAGCGCCCTGCCCTTAGCTGGGGGATGCCTCTTCCATCCCTGTGTGCTTCACACTTGGCTCCACCTCCACTCAGAATGGGAAGAGAGAATCCCAACTGTAGCCCTGCCAGTTCCCAGCGCTCTAGCCAAACAAACTAATGCTCTGGAATCCTTGACTCAAGGTCCGCTTTTCAGGAACCCAAACCAAGACAAGCAGCGAAGGCCAACTGCTTCCCAGAGACTCCCAGCTCCAGAGCCCCATTTCTGCAAGGCCCTTGCTCAAGCCCCACCTCCTCCAGGAAGCTTTCCCTGATTCCCCAGGTCAAGACTCACTGTACCTTTACTACAGTTCTTCATTTCTTTCTTTTCTCCAGAGGGCACAATGACCAGCTTCCTCACCTGTCTCGCTGGCAGTTCAGTAAGATTCAGGACCATAACTCACTCACTGTGATCCGCATGGGCACTAAACACAAGCTCCAAGAGGAGGAAGTGTTACCACACGTTTGCCTCTTAGGGGGGGCAGGGGAAAGCAGGTTTCCAAAGGCTGCTGCTGATCCAAAAGATTGTTGGGGGAAGGGACAGCCAGGTCACAGGAAGCAGCCCCCGCCACCTAGATGATCTGCTTGCCCCCCCCCCCATCCACAAGCAGCCACCCTTTCCAGGAGTCTCCTTGGGACACAGGGAAGCCCTCCAACTACTCTTCCTGCCCACAGCCCGGGGCCTCTCTGTTTCATAAGAAAGCTCCCATTACTTTCATCTGCAGGGAATTTAAGGCTCATTTTATGAATGCTGCCCAGGAATGTCTCGTCCCCTCCTTAAAGCCTCCCTAGTTACCCAAGATGAGAAACAAAAGGCTACTGAGAAATTAGGTCAGGATGCATGAGGAAAAAGATTGTGTGCCTGAAGTGACAGCACTCTCAGGCCGGTGCACAGGGCAGGTTGCAATAAAGCCCCGTGCCTGGTTCAAGGAAAAGTTCCCCAAGAGAGGCCTAGGCAGGTCACTGCCACCTTAAGGCTGTTGACAAAAGTGTGATGAGCTGTTAGCAGGTCAGCTGGAGGCTGAGGACCTGAGGAGCTCCCCTCCGTGAGTCCTCAGGCCCCAGCCAGCAAGAGGAAGCACTCTCCATCCCAGTGGCTTCACCTCCCGACTTCCTCTCCTCCTGAAGATAACTTGCATCCTTCACACCTCCATTTCCTTTTAGGGAGATTAAGTGGAGGTGATATTTTTATTCTAAGGACCTCTTGCTTTCCTTAGGTTCATGGAGAAGGACTGAACAACAGTGGGCATCACTATCTGACCCTGTAAGTACCCCACCTGCCAGGGCAGTGAAGACTGGACGAGCAGGAACTCCCCAGCAGGTGCTGGCTGACTCCACAAGGACCAGACAGAGTTCTCTGGCCAGGGACCGGGCGAGACCAGCCCAGCACAAGCTTGCAGGGCTGTTTAACCACAGACATTGGATATCACCTCAGAGTTTCTGATGGTCAGATGGTGGGGTGGGACGAAGCTCGAGAACCCACATTCTGACCAGTGCCCAAGCCCTGCTGCTCCAGAGACCAGGCTTTGTGCCACGGGCACCAATCAGAAACCCAATTCTCAGTGAGAGGAGCCCTGCTGAGGGGCTCTGGGGAAGGTGTCCCTGCTCACAGGGAGACATTAGAGGAACTGATTCTCTTCTTTCTCTGGAGTATTTATAACAGTGGAGATGTTCTTTACCTGCAATGTCCAGTATAGGAGCCACTAGCCACAGGTGGCTACGGAGCACCTGAAATTGACTCATGTAACAGAAAAACTAGAAATTTAAATTGCACTTCATTTTAACACATTTAAATTTAATCAGCCACCTGTACTGGGCATCATAGCCCTGGACCCTCTCAGGCCTGGCTGTGACAGCTGAACTGCTCTGCAGATAGCCTGTGGCACACCTGAGGGTGAGCTGCACCCTGATATACCCAGCCTTGTTGTGGCTGTGCCTGTTACGTGAGGTCACACATTTTCTGATTGGTTAAGAAAGTGTGAGTGAGTGCTCCCTGCTGCCTGCACCCACAGGACATCAACTTGAGCCTAACAGCAAGAAAAGCAAGACTTAGTTCCAGTGAGCTCAAGAGGGTTTGACCAGAGGGATGCAACCAGTGCCTGCAAGCATTAAAGATCCAGGCACAGGCAGTGCAGTCTGAGCCGGCTATGGGACGCATGACAGAGCATTGCTCTCAGCCTGCCTGACACTCCTGAGGAAGTATCTGGGGACACCGACCCTCCACTGCAAGGGCTAAAACAGCTTCAGATTCAGCCAATTGATGGGTCACCGCCATGATGCTTTTCCCAGAGTATAAAGAAGTCCAGCTGCACAAAAAGTATCTTCTGCTGATGCGCAAAATGCTACCACGAGCAATACCTACTGCGGGTGAAGCAACGCCTCTCTCTGGAGCCCTCTACAAAAAAGCACATGCTCCTAGGAAAGGGGATACTGTTAGTCTTGAGACAAAAAAAGGAGGGATGCTTAGAGGTCACCAAGTTCACAACTTTACAAAAAGCCCCTCCTTGCACCTCTACTTATCCTGCCGCTACCAGGTGCTTCCTGACAGACCAGTCCCGTGTTCACAGTCCCACCAGTTCCCTTAAGGGATGGTCAGCCTGTAAGGCAAGACTGTCAGGAGCTCTAAACTGTGGTCCCAGAAGACCCTTCCTGGAGCTCTAGACAGGATGAGGGTTACAGGTTGACTTATGGTCCCTAAAAGTTGTTGAAGTCTAAATCTAGTAAATATAAATGTGAACCTTAGTTGGAAATAGAGTCTTTCAAAGATGAGCAAGTCAAGATGAGGTCATCTTGGAACAAGGTGGTCTCCCAAACCAGTATGACCAGAGTTCTTACGCAAAGGGGAAATGTGCACACACACACACACACACACACACGGACAATGCCATATGCACATGAAGGCAGATATAGGGGCAATGCATCTAGATGCCCAAAACACCAAGAATTAGCAGCAAGCCAATGGAAGCTACGAGAAGAGCCCTAGAACCAGTTGTGTCCTGGCACTGTCAGAAAGCATGGCCTTGGTGACACTTTTGATCTTGGACCTCCAGCCTCCACAACTATGAGACAATAAATTTCTGCTGTTAAAGCCCCTGATCGGTGGTACTTTGTTGTGGCAGACTGGGCAAATGGCACCTGTCTGCCTCTCTTGTCACAGTGACCCCCTGTACTGTTATAGTTGATTAACTCTCTTCTTCACACCCAAAGATCCAAGAGCGTAGGATCCCCATCTGCCCCACTCACCACGAAGTCCCAAGCCCACAGCAGAGGAGTTCAGGAAGTGAATTGACATAAAACATAGGCCCTGGCTAGTTCTGGAGGCTCAGGTGTTGAGACTTCCTCTCGCTGAATGTCAGTTTTACCATGTTTCTATAAGCAAAAACAAAATAGTTGGACCAGAGCCCTTCCAGTGCAGAAAGTCCAGGGCTCAGCACTAAAGGTGTGCCCACCCTCAGTCAGAGCAGGACATCAGCCATGTCCAACAGGGCCCAGGTCCAAGAGGCATGAGAGACTGAAAGTGTTACAACTTTCTTGCTGGTGCTCTCCAGTGAACTGAGGCAGGGATGGCCTGATTTACAAGCTTAGGAAACCCAGGCTCAGGAAAACATCCGGTTCAGCACTGACTGGTTATTCCTGTCCTGGGGAAACACACAGCCCCTCATATAGGGGAAAGCCCCACAAGGACTTGGTCTTAAGGAGAGGGTCACTGAGGCACGACCTTTGGAGGTGGGCAGGATCCCTGAGAAAGCTCACGCCCTAACAGGGTAAAGAAGCCGTGAAACGTGTGCTCCCCAGCACCTGCCTCCCTCCTAACAGACCTGGATTGCTGCTAACAAGAGAAGATGATCCCACGAATAATTTGACAAGGATAGCCTACTTCCTATGCATGATGCCTCCTAGGCTGTCCCAGTTCATACCCTGCCCCTGCCATGGCCCGTGTCCCCAGAAAGGCAATACTCACCCACACTGCTAAGGGAGCTGCTGCTCTCTGAGTCTGAGGGCATGGTAGACAGGACGCTGTAGGTGGAGCCTGGGGACAGAAGGGAAGACCTTGTGTTACTAACCTGAGACAGACATTTGTCCACATCTGAACACTGTCAGACCGGCCAATCCACAGCCAACTCAAGGCTTTGAGAGCCGTCGCAAAAGGGACTGAGTACCTGGAGTGCAGGCCAGACAGAGCGGTGATGGGCAGGATCTGAACTTCATTGTTTCTGCAGGGCCTTCTGCCCCATTTTACCCACACCCTCCTGCTCTAGAGTCAGGCAGATGGAACCTGGAGTTAGCTGGCTGGCTTATTGTTGGGACACCTGAAGAAGGCAGTGTGGGATTTCCTGCAGAGCTTTATCAGGATGGCTCTGGCTTCCACACAAGGGGTGTCACAGCACATTCAATGCCAACCCAACTATTTATTCTTCCCCTAACCACTCTGCTCTATGTCCTAACTGTATTCAAACTCTGTCCTCTGCAATTCAATCAGCATCTGCCCCTGAGTACAGCTACTCAAGGAGCTGGCGGTGGAGTGCAGTGGTAGAACATGTGCTTAGCATGCCTGAGGACATGGGTCCAATCCCCAATGAGGGGATAAAAGTTACTTACTCAAAAAATCATGAATTACACTGTCACCAAAGCCAGAGAGTAACAGATAATATTGATTGGGGTGTGGTCTGCACTTAATGTTCTTAATTGCTGACTGTAGGCACACAACCATGGTGGTTCAGTTTCAATTCAAGAATTTCCAAAACCAGTTGCGACCTGCCTGGCACGAGGCACAACTTCTGGATCAGAATGCTCAGGTAGCCAGTGCTGCCTACACACCAGAGGCCAGTCCCACTGAGCAAAGCACTCAGCCAGCTAGGCCTTGGTTCCTTGTCTGTATGATGAAGAGGTTCAGCCCCATAGTTCATAAGGGCCCATCCCTGTCCCCTTCCAGCAATGATATTTCACACTGATGAGTGGAAACAAAAAGTATGCACTGCTCTCCCAGACTGCAGCAAACTCACAATGAAAGGTGAGGGCAAACCGACGCTACTCGGAGACCAGCCTGAGAATCACAGAAAGCACAACCGGCAGAGATGGTAGGTCACATCAAACAAGATAATGGGAGGAATGCAAGGTTTTGTTCCTGGAACCAGAAGAACTATAAAATGAAGAGGTGTGCAACTGGGCAGAGTGGGTGAGCCAGAGAAGGGATTTTTGCAATAAACACTTTAACAAGCCTTGGAGCACTGGTGTCAGAAAGCTGCCAAGAACTAATGAGATCTCAGGCTGCAGAGGCAAAACTGCGAGGCTTCTCTCCTATCTCAGCTCTTAACTCGCCATCCAAGACCCACATGCTATCAGAAGGAAAAAGGAGACATGCAGAAATGGGGTAAGCAGTGAGGGGAGAAGAGGAGGGCAACTCAGGGCAAGGGGAGGTTCCATGGCTAAGGAAGGAGACCTTGAGGGGAGCAGGAGACACCCCAGGAGATGGGAGACTCTGGTAGAGAATGAGAACCCAGTGTGTAGGTCAGAGAGACAAAGAGCTTTAGTGTAAGGACAAGACAGTGAATGAGCCAGCAGGCATGCCATCAGAAAAGGAGATGCAAAAAAGTAGATTTGGGGGATGCCAAGAACAGGGCCAGTGACCAGCAACGACAAGTGGCCTCATCATTAAACTTTCTGCAAGTCTCTGAGGAGCCCAAGTGTTTAGCATGGATTGAAGAAGATGACTAGGGGTCTCCTGTCTTCCCACAGGACTGTCAGAGGGATGAAATGTGTCCTCTAGGGCCTCCAGCAGCTAGACAAGGCTGCAGCTCCAAACTGCCACCACTGCATGAGGAGGAAAGGGCAATATAGGATGGGAGGCCCAGCACTCACTTGGCATGGCCATCCTTAGGACAATCTGCACATAATTTTAAGGGAGACAGAACCAAAATGCCCCAATTGGCTCTGAAATCCTACTGTCTTACTAAAAATCAAGCAAGCCATGTGCAGCCTCCTGTATTTCAAATTCAACCCATGCTATTAGTTTTGTTATACTTCACATGTTATATTTCACATGTCTGCATATTTGTCTCAATAAAATGAGGAATACTGCAAATTTTTCAAATCCTCTTCTTATATCATATGTGTTAAGGCAAATACAACCCAGGCAATCCATGGGTATCTTTAAAGAACAAGAACACAATGCTATTTCTATTTTCTAAACTCAATCACCACCATCTTTTACATTTTTTCTTTTTTCTCTATGGGGGCAAGGAAAGTAGCTGGCTGGTATGTGGTGAATTGTTTTGAAAAGACACCTACTTAGGAAAGCAGGCACAAATAAACTCTCCCACTCACACATCCAGAAACCTCTGTGTTCAGGTCACCCCAGCTTGTGATGCTATGGCCTATGCCCCAGCAGACGGCCCAGCCAGAACGGAACGCTTGCTTCGTTCTTGTTATTGGCACCCGTAGTGCCTCATCTTCCAGGAAACTGCCCCTCCTCTCCACGGCGGCTCCCCCACGGCGACTTTCCACTGTTAATTAAACTTGGCAGCCACTCTTCTTTCTCTCCGCCCATCTCCCTCCCTAGCTGGGGAGTCTACCAGCCAACCAATACATTCTGTTCCTCTTCCCTGTCCCCAAAGTCTTGATTGGGTTCTGGGGCCTGCAGGGGCAGCATGACATTTTTATCTGCATCTCTGGGCATCACCCCTGGCCCCCACTCCAAGCAGCTGGCACAGTTCCCTGGGGCTGGTGGGGGGCATTGACTAAGAATGGACAGGGCCCAGTTTCTACAATGTTCCCAGAGCCTTGGACGTCATTAAGGAGGAAAAAGGCCCAAAGACGACATTCTCTTGATCCTGCTTTGTCTCTGTGGCTACCATTCTCTTAAAGCCCTACATGGTCAGGACTACTGGGAAAAGTAAAAGGAGCCATTCTGCCTCCTTTCAAAGCCAGTGGCTTCCAGGAGCTGAGGGACAAGTGTTCAGTGTCATCTACCTCTGGGGTTTCACAATCAAATCTGGAGGCCAACTGGAGTCCCACCTTAACCAAGAACACTTCAGTACCCTGTGCAGTTCCTCACTCTGCTATGGCCTGATCCAAGGGACAGTGACAACTCCAATTCCCTAGAAGGCACCTTCACCACGCCCATCCTGATCCCTAAGGCAGCCCCACAAAGGAAGAGCTTGCCCACCTGTAAGAGGCCCAGGCTGCCAGGGCCTGCAAAATCAGCGTGACTTCCCTCCGCCACTGGGTAGCTGGGCACAACCACCACCTCAGCACACTGCCCAAGTACAAGCCTATGTAGAGGTCCTGAGCCAACCCAGAGAAAGCAAATGATGGGGAAACATTTTCAGCAAGAGTGAACATGAGGCAGCTTCAAATGGATGTGTGGGCCAGAGGGTCTCTACTGGGAGCCTTTTGCTGGCTGAATAATGGCTGGGGACCAGGTGCAAGGGCAGGTTTGGGTGGGGTCTGAGATTGCACTGCTAACTGGCTCCTAGGGATAAGGAGAAGGGAAGCAGACAGCTGGGCTGCAAATGAAGCCTCCATGGAAGCCCTGGGGGAAGTGGAAGCCTCTGGGAGATGGGCGCCCTGGTGACCCTCTGGGACTGACCTGCCATAGGCGTTGTCTGGTCCTTTGTCCATGTCCTTGGTGAAAACCCAAGCCTGCTAATTCTGTTTACAGTGTGACTCAGCCTCACCAGGTCACTAAGAACACTTCAAAAGAACTTCCAGTAAAATCACTCCAGCGATAAGGGACCGCCCCAGCCTCCTAGGCCCCTGGGCAGCAGCCTGTAATACCCGGGAGATGGGAGAGGGGTTCATCCCTGCACACACTCCTCCACTCACCTGGAGCTGTAAAGGGCCTGGTGACTCATGCTTCCACCTTGGAAACCCACAACAGCTGAACTAGCCCTGTCCTTCAGAAGGGCTGATCAACAGGAGACAGTGCCGTCACAGGAAGGCTACCCCTCCACCTGGCTTCCTAGGAAGGGGCTACTGTTCCCTGGGTGGGTTATGGGATACTGCAACAGCAGGAGTTGCCCCCAGGCATTTGTCCTGCCTGTTAGGATCCTCCAGCTCCTGTGCCCAGGCACTCTCAGACAGTGTCTGTCAGTCTCCCACGTGTCCCACCTTCTGTGAGCACCAGGAGGAAATAAGCCAAGGGCTCAAGAGCTCCAGATGCTACTGACATGCTGGGAAGCCCAGAAGAGTGCCTTTCCTCTGAGTCTTCGGGCCAAAGGAGGCAACAGAGCTCAGAATGCAGAGGCTGGCGCCAGCCTGCCTACACTCAGCTCCCAGCTCTGCCAATTTCCCTTAGGCAACTCACTTAGCCTCTCTGGGACTCCAGATACTTATCTGTAAAGTGGGATGGCAGGACTCCATTCCTCATGGAGATGTTCTAAGGATCAACTGAGCTATTACAAGAAAAGTGCCTAAAAATGCACACAGCACCGCCAGCCCCAAGTGTGAGCTCCTGTGGTCATGGTGATCGAGCCTACAGAGGGTCCTTCCCGCCCTGCCCTTCTCAATTCCCCCATTACCTAAGCCAAAGGCTGTGACAGAATGATGAGGTCACAGTCCATGAAAGCAGACTACCAGACTATATGGCACTCTCTAATAATAATAATGACTAATAGGTACTGAGAGCTGTGAAGTGCTAGGACCGTTCATGCACTGGCTCACTCTGCATGCATTGCCTCAGTTTACTCTCATGATAACCCTGAGGCTGGCAGAGGAAACTGAGGTTAGAAAAATTAAGCAATTTACCTATGGTTGTGGTACAGCTGCTAAGGGGCAAATAGGACATACAATGTTGCCACCTGGCTCTGAGATGGGAGGGCAGTCAAGTAGGACTTCATGAAGTAATGTTCTAGAGCTGGCCCCGGAGGGGGGATGGCCTTGGATATGCCCATAAGAAGCCAGATCAGTCAGGAGGAGACAACAGGCAGAATCCATCTCCCACGTGAGTGAGAGGTCTTGGAGCAGGGCTGACCCACTCAGGACCTCCAGCCAGCTCCCCAAGAGTGAACTATCTCACCCTCCATCGACAGGACACTTGGCAGGCATCCTGAGCTGAGCCGGGGATGGAGGCTGAGGTAAGAAGAGAGAGGTATGGAGGAGCTGTGGTTTCCTGTGCCTGTGCTGGGTGGAGAGGCAGGTCCTCGAGCTCCGGCCAACCCTTGCTTGAGAACCACTCTCTTCTGTGAGCTGCAGAGACGGAGCAGGAAGGGAGCAAGAGGGCTGCTGTGTGTTGCTCATTGCCTGCAGAACCCCCTGCCCTGTGTTGCAGGTCTCCTGGGATGCTGGCCATGAGTGGGGTGCTCATCTCTGAGTCCCAGAAGCTCCCCTTGCTTCTTACAGGGCAGCCCTGGACCATGGCTATGCATGCTGAGAACCAAAGCTGGAGGTTGGCAAGCTCAGACATTTCAGGGAGGTATGATGTGACTGTGGCCCTGGGAAACAGCAGCCACAGACAAGACTGTCAGTCAAGAAGGCCTACCTGATGTGCCCACAGGTCCATCTGCAGGTGGGAAGATCCTGATCTCCCCAGTGAACAGGAGCTGGTGACTCAGGAAGTGCCTAATTGGCCCTCAGTGCACACAACCCACCCCAAAGCATGGAGTTTGTACATTAGGACTTAGCATGCATGGCCCAAAGGGAGTTAGTGCTGCAGTGTTCTTCACCAAGCTTGAGAATGGCATCCCCGACTTGGTAAGAGAGCACAGTGAGGTTGCCACAGAGACCTGGACAAGGGGAGCTTCTGGAACTCAGAGGTGGGCAGTGAGCGTGTGGGGAACAGGAAGGAGGAGAGTGCCTGGGGCTCTGGCTGGCCTGACAAGCGGGGAATGAAAAGTCTGAACCTCAGGAAACTGAGAAGTCAGTTCTGCCTCTGTGTTTCCCTCCCTCCCCTTCCCGCCAAAAATGCCCCAGTGCAACACCATGGAAAGGGAGAAAAGACAGGTGTGCCTGGAGTTCATCTCAGTAAAGCCCCACTCCCACTGCTGGCTGCGGGGCTGCTGTGAGTACTCACACTTGAAGAGGGAAGGAAAGTGGAAGTCTACCCGGGAGTCCCCAGACAGCTGCTTCCCCACCACAGCAGGAGATGCCACAAAGGCCATGGGGACACCATCTCCTCCTTGTCTCTCTTCCAGAGCTGGTAATTCCAGGTGAGGGGTAAGGGTAGAGGAGTTCTGGGACCCTCACCCAGCATCAGGTGCTGGTGCCTCTCAACTCTCATTTCTATTGCCAAAAGAAGGCACGGCTTCTGCTCTCACTCCTGGGCGATATTTTGTACCCCGAAGGCACGGGAGGCTCAAGGAAGGGACTGGGTGCTATACAGGAGGGGATGGGCCACATTTATGCACTGGAGGGTGGGGGAGAGGTGGTTAGGGCTTCAAGAGCCTCCTACAAAATGCAATGACGAGGAAAATGTTCACTAGCAATGTTCACAGCCACACCTGACCAGCACCCAACAAAACAAGGAACCCAAATGGAGTACAGCACTGGCCACTGTGCCATTTCCCTGCCCCCTTGAGACTGCTCATGGAACAGGAAAACTGAGCAGCATGGGCAGTGAAGCAGCAGCCACTCTTTCCCGGGGCTCCAGCAGGACAGCCCCAGTGGGCACATCTGCGCTGGGGTAAACTCCCAAGAAGCTCCAGGGTCCCAGCAGGTGAGAAGTAGCCCTCTAAAAGGCACCTGGCTGTGCCAGCGCTGGCACCCAGTCAGACCATTCCCACTGCTCAACCAGTGGAAAAGAGGATGTCTCCCTGGAGGTCCAGCCTGCACACCCTTCACTCCCTCGGGGCATGGGAACCATGCCAGGGGTGGCCCAGACGCCTGGCACAAACCCACTGTGTGATCCTGAACTCCCACTTTCTGTGCCTATGCCTCATTTACAAAATAGAACTTGGTGGCACACACCTGTTATCCTAAGGACTTGGGAGACCGAAGTAGAAGGATACAAAGTGAAGTAGAAGGATACAAAGTTCGAGGACAGAGGCAGCTTGCATAACTTAGCAAGATCCTGTCTCAAGATAAAAAGTAACAAAGGGGCTGAGGATGTAGATCCATGGTAGAGCATTTGCAAGGCCCTGGGTTCAACCTCCACGAACCAAAAAACAAAACCAAAACAGAAAACAAAATAGAGGACTCAGTGAGTACAGAGAGGCTAGACACACGGCAAGCTGTCCACAATCCCCTCACAGCAGCCTCCTAAGGGAGGCTGGGCAAGAAGCAGGCTCCACAGCAGACAGAAGACGGGTGCCAGTGAACCGGATCTGGCAGACAGTCCCCCAGCCTTCCTTCGACTTCTGGAAGGTTCACGGGTATAACACTTTCTATTGAGTACCTTGTGTGCCTCTGTTACAACCCCCTCGGGCTCTAACACCTCCTCTGTATCTGAATGCAGCTCTGTCCTGTGTCTCCTCCTGTGGGAGGGGGAGGCCTCCTCTCCCCTTCCATTCTGCCATGGCCAACTCCCAGACAGCCCCCGTTTCCCTTATGGAGATCTTGTTCTGCTTCACACAGAACAGACCAGAGTGCTCGTCATGCACTTGGCACCACACCAGGCCCTACAGCTACTTCCTCATCCAGCCCTCACTGCCCACCTTCACAAGAGAGTTGGGGGTCCAAGACACCTCCCCTTCATGGGCATGTCTGGCCCTGGAAACACAGTGACCACTCACTCCCCAAATGCCCAGGTAATGCTGGGCTGGGGGTGTAGTAGAGAACAAGACAGACAAATCTCTCCCCTTGTGGAACTCACATGAGCAGGAGTCAAGGGGAAATAAAGAAATGTCAGCTGCATCGGGTAACACGTACTATGAAGAAAAATACAGCAAGGTATCATGGTGGGTGAATGGCATGACATGGAAGGGTGGCTCTTATAGCACAGTAGCCAGGGGAGGTTTCTCTGGGGAGGTCACATCTGAGCAGAGGCCTGAAGTGTGAAGTTCTAGAGGAAGACTATTCCAAGCAGAGGAACAGAGAGTGCAAGCGCCCTGGGACTGGCCTGTAAGGCAGCTGGTGTGATGTGAGTGGAGTGAGATGCAGATGTAGATAAGGTTGCAGTGGCAGCAGGCTGGTTGAAGAGGGACCTTAGAGGCCATGGGAGGACATTGGGCCTTGCTCTGAGGTGTACAACCTCTGGAAGGTTTTGCATACAGGACAGACATGGTCTGACTTGCATCCTAGTAGGACCACTGAATGCTTTGCTGACCACTGCACACTCATAGGCAGCAGGGAAAACAGCCAGGCAGCCAGTGCAACACTACCGGAGAGTGATGCAGTGGCTTGGACCAGGGCGACAACAGTGGGGCTGGTGAAAGGCATCCAGATTCAAAGGATATTTTGAAGATGGGGCTGAAAGGGCCTGCTGATGGACTCCACGTGGAACAGGAAACAACACCAAGTCAAAAGTGACTTCAAGGGTCTCGTCCTGGAAACAGGAAGGATGGAATGGGTCCTGGCTGAGATGGAGAAGCCTGCAGGAGGAATACTTGGGGGAGAGGGGTGGGAGTCAGCAGTTCATGTCTGGCCCAGTTATGTGTGGCACCCAAGTGGAGAAGTCAAGGAGGCAACTGGATGTATGGGTCTGAAGTGCAGGGACAAGGTTAGAGCTAAGGATATGAGGAAATGTCAACATATGCTTGCTATTTAAAGAAATAGGTTTGATGGAATAATCTAAAGAGGGAGTATGGATAGGAAGGGCAGTGGAGAGTTCTGAGGAATGAACCTGAGCACTTGGGCAGACAGATGAGGAGAGGAATCAGTCAAGGAAGGGAGAAGAGCAGGCAGTGAGAGAGGAGAGGCAACCTTCCAACTGAAGAAACAACATAACAATTTGGGCTTAGACAGGTTGCCTAGTATGCCCAGAGTACTTAATGGTGAAGGCAAGACAGACTCTCCTGACTCTTAATCAAACCCTACCTATACTCCACCTGCCCCTTGAACTTCTCTGAGTATCAAAGAGACAGATGCAAATGAGTTGGAGAGCATCAGGAGTGCCTTCAACGTACATGAGGTACCTGACATCTTACAGCCCATGTTTTTCTTGAATATGCTACTACATTCTGAGTAAGGACAGCTGTTACACTTATTGACCACTTGTCACAGAAAAGGCCTTATTTATGTAGATAATTTCATGCAATCCTCTTAACAATCCTATAAGACACAAACTATGATCAACTCATCTTCCTTAGGCCCAGAGACATCAAGTAACTTGCTGAAGGCCACAAAGCTAGTAAGAGGTAGATCTCTATTCAAACATGACTGTCACCCACTAACCTGTACTACCTATGTGTCAGACTTTTCCTCACTGTGACACAATTCCTGATGTAAACAACTTAAAGAAGAAGGATGTCCCTGGCTCATGGTTTCAGAGTTTCAGTCAATTGTGGTGGGGCAGACATGGTAGGGCACAGCAGCTCACATCACATTATAGTGGCCAAGAAGTAGGAAGAAAGAACATCTGTGCTAGCTGGTTTTCTCCTTTATCCCCCTTGTGCCCTCAGCCTATGGGATGGTGCTGTTCACACTAACAGGTCCTCTCCCTTTAATCTGGAAACACTCAATGACACACCCAAAGCTGTGCTATACTAATCCCCTAGGCACCTCTCAATCCAATCAAGATGACAATGAAGATTAACCATCACAGTCTACTTTCTTTCCAACAAGATCAAAAAAATCAAAACTCACCAGTTACTTGTCTCAGTGGACAGCAGAGGATATGAGCAGTCATCCCCTTGCCCAATGACAATGCTCAGGTGACAAGAGGCATCCAGGAGTCACAAATGCAGGGCTGTGAAGCTGCTGACCCTGACGATCAGATGTACCCACTCCTGGGCCAGCATTCAGCACTATGACTAAAGTGCTTTTTCCCCAACAGTGGAAAGGAAAAAGACCATGCACAAGAAAGATGGGTTCCAGTCACCTCTGGGCACCTCAATTGCCAGCCTCTGGTCCTGGCTTCAACTTCTCTGACCTTGTCACTCACCCAGCCACTAACTTCTCCAGGTCCTTCCAGGGAAGACCAGTATAATTTCTGGAGCAAGCTAAAGAAATATGTCCAACCTGGGTGTTTACAAGAGAGCAGGAAATGAAGCAAGCCAATGAAGTTTCTGGAACCTGTTCATGACTCTGATGCTTAAGCCAAATGCAAAAGAATTGCAGTGTCCCTCCCCTCCTGTCCCCTTAATGCCACGTCATCCCCCAAATGGCCATGTTCCATTCATCTCAGTTCAACGTAACCTGAGGAGTAAGCCAAAGGAAATGACAGCTCAGAGAACAGCCTACGCCTCATGGTGTGAGCAGGAAGGTGGATATGACACCCGAGCTGGACGAGTCAGGGACATTCTGTCCACAAAGACCACAGAGGGGAACTACCAAGGAAAGGGCTACCCTTACCAGTAGTGAGGGCAGTTTCTGACCCTCTTCCTTCAATGCCATCACTACTGCCTCCTCATTTGCTTTGTGAGATGCTTTGAAAATTACTGCCTGCCAAGGCAACTTGGCCTTGGAGACCCCTCAACCACCCCTACAGAGTCTGAATTCACCTAGACCCCTACCGCAGGGGTGGGGAACACAAAGTGACTGCGCGGTGGAACAGGCTCAGAGTCAGGGATGCATGGACCTGGGCTCTCCTCTCCCTTTCCCCACCTCTTAAGAGGTGAGCCTCAGTTTCCTTCTGTGCCCAGTGGGGCTCAAAGTCTTTGTACAGTCTATGGCACAAGTGGCTGTGCCAAGCAAATGAGACAATAGATGAGACACTAGATGCAGGATGAGCTCTGTAACCAGCAAAGGACTGCTTACAAACGATGCCTCAAACTACTCAGGCAAACTAGGTCTCTCCCTGCGAGTCTTTCTCAGTCTCCTTCCTTCCTCCATTCCTCCCCATTAGCTGCTTCTCTCCCACTAACTCCTGCCTTCTACTCTTATTCCAAACATGAATCAACAAAAACCACACACATATACCCACAAGGAAAATAAGTTAAACAGCAAGGGTTTTACTTCCATCCCTCTCCATTACAGTTATCCAAACTTTTTGGTCGAAACCACACCCAGTTTCAGGCAATCTTACACTGACTCTGGTTCCTTCCTGCATAAGGTCCAGCACTCAGCCCTGCAATTCCAGAAAGCCTGAGGTTTGTGTGCACTGGAATAAGCAGGCAAGGGTGAGCTCCAGGAAGATGTCTCCAGCAACCATGAACAGGAAAGGGAGAGAGGGAGGTGTGGGTATAAGGAGAACACTTTAGAGTGTTCTGGCAAGAGTCCCCTTGAACCACTGATCACCGGAGGCAGTTAGGAAGGGGCACAAGAGCCTGTGAAGAAGTGGAGACAATGGGATGACGTAGACTAGGGAAGGAGGAGTAAGTATCAGAGCATCTGGGAAGGTGACATGGTCAACACAAAGAACCCAAGAAGCCTGGTTCAAAATAATGACAAGTTTGCTGAGACTCATCAGCTTGAATGCACTAAAGAAAAACTCTGTGGGCTGAGCATGTGGCTCAGTGGTAGAGCCCTTGCCTAGCACGCACAAGGCCCTGGGTTTAATTAAAACAAAGGAAGGAAGGAGAGGAGAAAAGGAAGGAGGGAATAAATCCCCTGTGAGGACTCCCTGCTGACTTTTGGAAACTGGAGTCCAGAGCTAAGAAGAAACTTTCAGGCTAATCCAGTTCACTGAGCCTGAAGGATGTATGTGACAAGCTCAGGGTTACTGGCTGGTAATGTGAAATGCTTTAGGTACAAAAAAGCAGAGGGAAAGTGAGGAGGGCCAGATCTGTTGTTGTTAGGTACTGTCAAATCAGTGTCTGACTCGTAACAACCCTATATACAACAGGCAAAACAGTATTATTAATGCTTCTCTTCTATTCATAGGATTTTCAATGGCTGACTGTTTTTTGGGAGTGGGTTGCCAGGTCCTTCTCTCAAGCGTACAGCACCTGGTATTCCCAGGTGGTCTCCCATCTAAGTACTAGCCAGGCTGGACCCTGCTTAGCTTCTGAGATCTGACGAGACTGGATGCCACAGTGGTACAGCTTCAGGCATGGTACGACTGTAGGGAAGGCCAGACGTAGAACATCCTAAACAATGATGTGCAATAATACTATTCTAGGCAATAGGACAGAATTCTGGGAAATATACCTGTGATGGCAGGAGACGGAAGAGTTTCTAGAAGACAGAAAGAATCCCAGGGGCACAAGAAGAGAAAGAGTGAAGCATCCTAGAAGGCAAAGGGGTGGAGGGAGAGTGACACTGCTGGTCTGCCTCACCACATGCTAGGAAGGACTTGGAAAGCAACAAAGCATTTGATTTGGTCACCTGGAGGTCAAAGATGCTCTGCAATGGAGCTAATTAAGTAGGCAATTGACTGGCTTTGGTTTCTCCACCTGGGAAAGAAAGGGCTTGAACTAAATCAGAAAAGGCAAAGGTGCCCCTGAAAAGAAACACCATGTCTTGAAACTCCTGCCTGAAGCACTGTGCTCAAAGAGCATGAGGCCACATTTCAGCTGCTGCGGAAAGGAGAACAGGATGAATTAGTGCTGTCTTTTGTGGGCAACACAGGAAAGCACGCATCACCTCTGGATTGGATGGTTTCTATGGGCAGAAACAGTATTTTATGGAGCTTGGTGCTTAGCAGACTTACTGTAATTAATTGCTAACTGGAGTTAAACTCTAAAGTCTAATCCGTTCCTCTAAAATTCTTTAAATGAGAATGAAAAAGTTCTTAGGGACAAAAAATAAATAAAAATAAAAGGACAATTATCTTTTTCTGTGGATTCTTCTTCTGAGGCTCTGAGAAACAAAATCTAAGAAGAGTTTGGCCAGTCAGGGGGGCTCCAGGAGGCCCTGCCCAAAGCACATGGTCTTACAGTCCAAGATATCCTCTCAGATAAGGCAATACCATGTGGATAGTTTCATCCCCATTTACACAGCATTTGGTGTGGATTTTGCACACAGTGGTCCTCGGAAGTAGGTAGAAGAGCCCATTCTTGAAACTACAGAGATCTTTTATTGACATTTTGCAAAAAGGATAGCTGCACACTCACTTGCAGAAACCTTAGTTCCCAAGCATTCTCCTTCGCCATGTTCACAAGAGGGGTGAGAGACCTCTAGGCTAGAGCTGCACCAATGTACTCGACACGGAGGCTGCCTGGTCAGCCTCCCCAATCCACTAAAGCAAGATGACATATCTCGAACATGCTTCTCCCAAGAACCCAAAGCAAAGCCTCCTCAAGTTCCACCTTCAGTCCAATTATCTCAGTGAATCTAACTGCTCACATTTACCCTCAGCTTGAGTGCATGACCAATCTCATCCTCCAATGCTTCTCTCAAATGCAGAAGGAAGAACTCCCCTAACTCCAGCCAACACCTGACCAATGCCTTCGGATTGCCCCAAATTAGTCGCAAGAAATGGGGAAAGACTTCAGAGAAGCATTGCAAATGCACAAAAGAATGTAGGTATCTTTCACACATAGGCAGCTCTCAGGAAAGAAAGTCTATCTTGAGTCACAAGAGAAAATATTTCCCTATTTTATGTAATGAGAAAAAAAATAAAATCCACATCAGCAGAGGACAGTGAATGAAACCAAAGTGCACCAGTACCCAGACTCAAGTGTCCCTGCAGCGCCAGGCCCAGTGGCCATCTGCAGGCAGCCATGATGACAAACAAGCCCAGACACCTCCTAAAGAACAGGAACCCCTGCCTGCATCACACCTGGCCCCTGCGCAAGACACCTGGCCCATGTGCAAGGCAAATGCTCAGTGAAGTCTTGAAGAGAAGGTCAGAGGCAGATTTTCTCAGCAAACCGCAGGCAGGCCCCCAGTACCATGACACTCTGACATTCTACAGATGTCCAAGGGGCCAGGCTTAGCCAGGTCCCACAGTCAGCTGGGCCCAGTGCCAAGAGTTAAACACAAGCCAAGCTATGAAGGGCTCTGATGGACAGGATGCATGGGAGATGAGTGAAGAGAGCGTCCTACAGGGAAGACAGGAGCATTGGCACCTACAGGGGAAGAAACTACCCCAAGCTGGCCCTGGACACTCTCTGCTGGTTGTGAGAGCCAGAGTGGAGGGAATGTTGGTCAACACAGCTTCTGGTCAATGGCTCCTAATCTAGCCATTTGTCAGAATTGCCCAGGCTGATCTTCAGAAATGCCAAGTTCTGAGACTGCTTCCTCCCCAAAAGGGTCAGCACCTCCCTCTAGCAATCCAGATTTTTAAGATGTTACTTGGTGCTCTTGATGAGCAGGCCAGTTTGGGATTCCCATCAGGGCTGCACATGCAGCTCAGCCTTCCTGCCCTCAGAGCTTCTAAATCCTACAATGACTCTTTGCCAGAGGTGCCAGGCTTCTCAAAGCCATCCCCAGTGCCCTCATCACTAAGAATAGCAGTAGAAACTTTACGGGTTGAACTGTGGGGCCTCCACCAAATTTTTATGTTGAAGCCCTAACTCCCAATATCCCAGAGAATATGATTACAGAATATGATTCTATCTGCAGATGGGGTCTTTGAAGATGTGATTAGATTAAATGAGGCTGACAGGGCAGGCACTAATGCAAAATGACTAGTATCCTTATAAAGAGAGGAGATTAGGATACAGATGCCTTTGAGGAAAGATCATTCATACGAGACACAGAAAGAAGATGGCCACACAGAAGCCAAGGAGAAACACCTCAAGAAACACCAATCCCAGCCAGGTGCTATGAGGCACACTACCAGCCCAGTGACTCAGGAGGGTGAGATAGGAGGATTACAAGTTCACGGCCAGAGGCAGCCTGCACAACTTAGCAAGACTAGACCCTGTCTTAGAATAAAAAACTAAAATGAGGCTGCAGGTGCAGCTCAATGGTAGAGCACTTGCCTAACATACACAAGGCCCTGGGTTCAACCTCCAGAACAGAAAAATGTTAACACCTTGATCTTGGACTTCCAGCTCTCAGAATTCTAAGATAATAGATGTCTACTATTTAAGCTCCCTAGCCCATGGTGCTTCGTTAGGGTAGCCCTATCAAACTAATACAGTGACAACCACTCACCCAGTGCCCAGTCATGGCCGGCTCTGTGTGCCCTTCCCAATACAAACACCATCCACAGCAATAGCAGTGGGACATCATCAAATGCAGACATTGTCTTAGTTAAAGCCTACAGCTCCCTGGGAAAGAAGGTATTGCTATTGGCTTCATTTTACAGATAACAACTCCAGGACTCCCAGAAATTAAAGAATTAGCCCAAGATCATTCAGCTGGACAAGAATGACCAGGACCACTACCTCTAATCCCTGACCCTTTAAGAACCACTAAGCTGCCTCTGACTCCTAATGCCCCTCCTCATCCTGCCTTCCCCTCATCCCCTAGGCTGCCAGTCCACTCTTGCCAGTGCTCATCAGGCAGAGGAGCCACATACCTTCTTCTCCTCCCAGCCACAGGTCCCCAGCAGATACTTAAGGGAAACCCAGGCTCTCTACAGTGTATAGTTCTAGACTCTCTTTTCTTTTTAATAAGCACTTATTGCTTTGGTAATCAGAAAGAAAAAATCATTACTAAGGAAAAAGAAGCCAGCACAATTAAGAGACTCTACTGAATCTTCGACTTATGTGTGAAGAAATAAGTGATCAAAAGGAATATATTTGGAAAGTCTACTAAGAATAAAAAGGAAAAAAAAAAATATGAGCTGCCCTTGCCAATGTCCCATCAGCCAAGATGAGATAAGGGGCTCATGGAGCAGAAGGAAGCCTGGCGGGCCATCTCCAGAAAATATCTATTTTTAAAAGCACGTTCCATTTCATCACATTTCAGAAAAACAAAGACGAGACCTTGAGGGGCAGACAAACAGGCTCCTCCGCAACAAGAGCATGTGCGCTTGTGGCAACGGCAGCAGCAGCTCAGAGCCAGCGGGCGATTTTCATCTGAAAAACCCAGATCTCTCGTGGCAGATGAGGCTCCAACACCAAGTCACCATCAGCATTAGCCCAACAAAGTGCCAATTTTCATATTTTGTAGGGCCTTTGGGGCCCCTGGCTTCTTAGCTTAAATGGAAACTGTCAGACAAGATTTTGTGCAAACATGCATTTTCCTCAGGGGCAAACATTCTGAGTCTACAACTTGCTCTTTCATTTTCCGAGAGCTTTTTGTCCATGCTGACTACATCAAAGATGAGACCAGCCAGTGGGGAGGGCAGACAGGAGCACCAGAAGAGAGCAGATGAAAAGTGCAGGAAAAGCAGAATGAAATGCAAGCAGGGGCAGAATGCGGGAGGAGCCTCGCTGCTCATAGGACCCCCAGCCTGGGGGCCCACATGGGAGAGGGCAGCTCTTCCCCTCTCTGACAGTCCTTCTGTCTTTGCACTCCCTCTCTGTGGATGACCTGTGCAGTCTTGGGGAGAGAAATGGAACAAAAGAATATGCAAACACACAGGATAGAGGACAGCAGAAGTCCCAGATAAATAGGTTAGATAAGGAGGGCTTAAAAGTATGATTAATATTCATCAGGCAAAGCTGTCGGACAGAGTTTTAGTTAATGACACTGATTCTTCTGGAACCACTTTAAACAGCCGGCTGCTTTTTCATCCTAAGATCATTCTCTTGCACCTCTTAAAATAGTCTCAAAAGACAGATAGGAAATGTGCCCAAATCCACTTCCACACCATCACTGCATGCCAGACAAATGGAATTCGGAGGCAAGAACATCTTCAAGAACCATCCCAATCTGTTAATGAATACATCCTCTTCCTAAGTTTCATGTATTAATCTAAGCCAAGTTCACTTCAGGTGTGTGGTCTTTTGTAATGTGTTGGGGAGAGAAGCATTTTGGGGTAAATGATGAAGAGACCCCTTTAAGGAAACAGGAAGCACATGACACAGTGGTATATCACTGCAATCTCAGCAACTCAGGAACCTGAGGCAGCAGGATTACAAGTTCAAGGCCAGAGGCAGCCTGCATAATTTAGCAAGATCCTATCTCAAAAAAAAAAAAAAAAAAAAAAAAAAACAAACTTTTTTTAAAAAGGGGTGGCTAAGAGTGCAGCTCAGTGGTAGAGCCCCTGCAGAATACATATGAGGCCCTGGCTTCAATCCCCCAGTACCGAAAAAGAAAAGAGAGAGAAAGGAAAAAAAGAAAAGAGAAAGAGTTGCCAAAATTGAAATATCCAAGTTTCCCCTAGTGTTTCCATTTCAAGGGGACAAGGTTAACACCTGGCCACAACCCATACGTAACCTCCCAGGCCTGCGCAAGCACAAGAACCAATGAAATCTCTAGATGTTGTTGTTAGGTGCCATCGAGTCAGTGTACAACTCATAGAGACCATACGTACAACAGGCGAAACACTACTGTTAGTACTTCTCTGCTATTCACAGGGATTTCAATGGCAGATTGTGTTTTGGGAGTGGGCTGCCTGGTCCTTCTCCCAAGTCTACAGCACCTGGTGTTTCCAGGAGGTCTCCCATCCAAGTACTAACCAGGCCTGACCCTGCTTAGCTTCAGAGCTCTGATGGGATCGGATGCCACAGCAGTATGGCTGCAGGCAAGATCTCTAGATACAAACTAGAAAAACACCAGAAAAGTCTTCACTAGCAACAGAAAAGGGATAACAATCCCTGTTACTCTGTGTGCCCTGCCCCCCACATCAAGAAAAGTGTCATCAAGTGTCTGTTCTGAACCCCTGGCTCCAAGCTGGCTTCCCTGCATGCTAGCCACCCGGCCCAGGCTGACAGCGTCCTCCCTCCATGCTCACCACAAAGGCCACTTGTTTCCCATAAGTGCCCAGAGCAGTGGCGGAACCAGTCAGCCCAGTGGGGGACTGTGGTACTGGTGGATGGGTGGTGACAAGGGCACACTGTGACCTCAGCAGATAATTAGCAAGACAGTATCGAGTTACCAAGCTCCAGCAGGTCACTTGCCAGGCAGGGAGACTGGGCAGGATTCTCCTTCTAGACCCAAGGAGTCAAGCAGGGTTGCTTCTGCACACAAGCACTACACTCTCAGACACTGGGGGTTGGAGGGGCGGGCAGAAGAAAAGGTGGTCACAAAGAGGAGGCTAGAACTTGCCACCTGAGTATCGTGGGCCCGTCTTGGGATGGTGAGAGGACACAGCCATCCTAGGGGGTGTTCAGAAATGTGTGGGTAGAGCTGAGTGTGGTGGCACACGCTTGTAATCCTAGCACTCAGAAGGCTGAGGCAGGAGGATCGACAGGAGTTTAAGGCCACCCTGGTCTCTAAGGAGAATTCAAGGAGGAGCATAGGGTATGCTGCAAGACCTTGTCTCAAAAAACAAAGCAAAATAAACGTGTGGCAACCCAGTTTGGCTAACACAATAACGGAGAGGGGCACCACTGGCTCCTGTGGGTAGAGACTGGCATTGGTGGGTATCCCAGAAATGCAGGGAAGCCGAAAGCCAGTCATGCCTGCTGAGACCTACTCGAGGCAGTTCTCCACTCCCCAGCTGTTCTAACCACACCTGAATGTTAAATTCAGCAGAAAGCCACAAATGTGGTAAGCAGGAAGGACCTGCAAGCTGCAAAAGGAAAAAAGCAGACGTCTTGGGGAATACACTACTGTCTTCTCATGCCCAAAGGGTGAGGATGAGGTCAAAGGGAAATTAAGAGGAAGACTGGAGGCAAAAACCAGAAAGTAGCTTCCCTCAGTATGCACACTAACGTGTGGATGGATGACCACCCACCAGGTCTGTAGGATGCCTTCAGCTCGTCGGAACTTCTACTGTGAGACCCCAGCAACTGCCAAAGCCACCCCTCCCACCTCCACACCCTCTCTTACTCATCATTTCCTCTTCACTGCCACTCTGTGGAGACACTTCTCCCAGACCAACTATTTCACCAGCTTCCCAACTCACCTTAGGCCTCGGGGGTCCCAACTCCACCACCTCCCTCCATGGGCAAGGTCCGCAGCCCCTCCCTGTGCCTCCACCTCCTCATCTGTAGTGGCCCAGTGAGGAGAAAGTGAAGCCCCACACTTCACAGTTCCAAGTCTGGTGGAAGCTCTAGCACAGTCTGTGCTGCTGGACTACTGGCAAGCAGGACCTCTGGAGAACACTTCCCAGGGCCCAGCTCTGCTCCCTCTCTGAACCCCTCAAAGTCCCCAGCTTTGCCCTCCAGCTGCAGAATGCTGCCTATCTTCACATTGACATTCCCTGGTCTCAAAGAGCTAGGTCCACCCCTCCCAGAGCCACTATTCTCCCAGCCAGGCCTCCAGCCCTCCGGAACACCACTTGCTCAGCTCTCCCTGCCTGTGCCCAGGAGTTCTGGCCTCACCTCTGCTTCCCAATCACCACCTCCGCTATGCGCTATGCGTATCTGAGCCCACCCTCCCAATCCAGCTTACAAGGACCTCTCAAAGGAACCTTCCCAAGATGCCCTGTCTGGGAATTACATGCTGTCCTGTCACCCTGCACGGGCCTCCTTACAGTTCCAGCTGACATCCACCAGGGCTGGCTTCACACAAGCCTGGGGACCAAAGCAGCTTCATGGACATGCAACTTGTGCAGTCTCACAAGGCCCCATAGTTAGCTTTATGCTCTGCTCTTGCTGCTGTGAATCCTCAATGATGCAGGGGCAAGGAGCCCACATTTTCACTCAGCACCAGGCTAACAATCCTGGGGCCAATCCTGCTGAGGATTTCTCAGGACAGAGGCAATGGTTCATCTCCACATCCCACAGCAGTGCTGGCAACACAGTTGGGACTCAATGACGAAAGAAAGAGGATGAGCCTCTATGTCTCTACTCTGAGGAGCCACCACCTAGCAGCTCATTCACACACTGGTGGACTCACCTCTCTCTCTCTCTCTCTCTCTCTCTCTCTCTCTCTCTCTCTCTCACACACACACACACACACACACACACACACACAGAAGGCAAGAGGGCAAAAATTCTGCTCATGTTGTACCTGAAAGCCCATATTTCCTCCAGTCTGCCAAAATATCACTTCCACAAGACACAGAGAGAGTTGCTGGGACCCTGCAGATCCCAGTAAGCAGCTCAGCACTCCATCTCAGACATGGCAGGAGCATCCCCAGAGAGCAGCTGCAGGCAGGCACACGGGCAGCTTTGCTCTCCCTGCATAACTCCAGTGCAGAGGTGCATGGGCTTAGCAGCACCCTGGCCTGCCACCTGCTGACTGGACGACCTTGACCAGGTCCCCTGGCATGGAAACCCTAGGGATACAGGGCCTTCTCCACCCCCTGCTCCTCCTCTTCCTGCAGGTTGGCTCCACAACGTGCCCCTAGTCTCTCGCCCTCACCCGTGCCCAGCTCTCCTAGTCTTTTTGTGGTGCCCACAAATCCCAGAGACACACAACCCCCAGGCCAGACAAGACCAGGGATGGTGGCAGCTTCCAGGGGACACCCCAGCTTTTGGAGTCACACCCAATCCTATTCTGCTCAAAGCAGCACACTAGACACGTGCCCTCAATCCCTCTCTACCCTGTGACCCATAAGCACCCACTGGCACCTCAGTACGGCCACAGGCCAAGCCAACTTGTGCAAAAACACTCCCTGGCCATGCAAAACAAATGTAGTTGGCCCTGAGAGAATGAGGAACTGCTCAGCTCCTCCCTCTCCATCTAACTTAGGAGCACCTTCAACATAAAATTTTGGCTGACACCTGATGTGTTCTAATCTCCAAGAGCACATTGTTACCTTGGTACCATGGAGAGTCACAGAACATAAGACCGAAGAGTCCTCAAAGATCAAATATTCCAACACACGCTCCAGACAGATGAGGAAAGTTGAGGTCTTGGTAAATTATACAAGCTGCCTCTGGCCTTGAACCTGCAATCCTCCTGCCTCAGCCTTCCAGGTTGCTGGGATTACAGGTATAAACCACCACTCCTGGCTTCTTCCATTCTTTTTAAAATAGGGTCTCACTGTATGGGCCAGATTGGCCTGGAATTCACAATCCTCCTGCCTCAACCCTCCAACTCCTGGGATTACAGACATGCGCCACCATACCTGCCATTCTTCCATTCCTGATTAGAAGATAAACCTCACCTTACCTACCTGCGGTTATCAGGACCCAGCAAGAGACAGAAATGTGAGCGTGCACCAATATCTTAACACACACTCCCACTTCGCAGGGACTGTCAAGAGGAATCCCCACAGCGTGCCCCCAGTAACATCCCATCTTTCTCTGCCTCCAGCTCATTTATTCCTTCCTGACACTGATGAGTAGGGAGACACCCATACCTCACCAGCTCTACTTTACCAAAAGGAAACCAAGGTCCCAAGAGGCCACTAGCACTGTCTGTCTGCAGGGCCCCTGTAAACCCTCCTGTCTGTTCCTGCTCTAACCCAGGGCAGAGCAGGAGGACAGCAAGAGATTCCAGGAGTCCCTGCCTCCCTAGACAGCAGCACCCACCAACCTGCATCGTGCCAGGCAGCAGTGCCCACACCAGTCCCTTGATGTCCCTGGGCAGCACCAGCTATAGACAGACCCGCACTTTAGGGCAGGACAGGACACTCAAATGGAGCAGTGAAAAAGAACAGAATAACCATACCCCGGGGACTGCGAGTGTGCAGGCACCATTACCTGGTTTCCTAATTCTCCCTGGAGGAAATACAACTAACAGGGGATGTGGCCAGATAGCCAAACCCCTTCCCTTGAGCTGAGGCCCTCTTCACTCACCTCCTCCCAATCTGACCATCTTGGGTCCTTCCTCCGAATGGGCTGATATCTCTGTCAGGCAACCACAGGAAACAATGTGGTCAAAAGCCTGTTTGCCCAAGGCCTTATATAAGGAGCTATGGGGCGGGAGGGAGACAGTGCAGAGCTGTCGGCTCCCCCTGTGTCCAATGCCTGGTGGTCCAGGGCTCCATCATCTACTTGGAATCTGGATTCTGGCCTGTGTGTGTGCGTAGCTGTGTGCACATCACAGAATCAGTGAGAGAGCTGCAAGGGTGGTCAGGGTCTCAGAAGAACAGGTTGTAAGCTACGAGCTGGGAATCCCACCTCATGTGGCAACTATCTGTGTGACTCAAGAGATATTCCTTAACCTCTCTGTTCCTCATTCTCCTCACCTGCAACACAGGGCTGCAGTTAGGCTAAAACTAGGTAACACTTAGCACAATACTTGGTATACAGTAAAAGTTCCATCTTCTGTCAGCACACTCTCCTTCTTTATTAATTGAACTTTCTACATGAATGTACATGCAAAGAACAATTCAGAATCCCAAGTAATCTCTTCCTGCTAGCCCGAAAGGCTAACACAATCCTCTCACTGTGAGATCCTTTAGGGGGTCTCTTATAGGGCAGGAAGCTTTACAGGCAGAAGCAGCCTGACTCCACCCCTCCATCCAGAAAGACTCCAGGCTCACCTCCTCCCAGTAGTCCTCCCTGCTGTCCTGGCTCCTCTTGTCCGTCTCAGGAACATGACCTGTACTTACTCTGCCCTTCCCCAGCAGGCCCTTCCCACCCAGTGGCTTTGCACCTTCTCTGCCTGTTCCAAGGGTGAAGAACTTGCCCAACCCCAGCTGCAGTGGCCTGATGGCAGTGCCACCAGCACCGTTCTTCTTCTGTACTCTAACAGCACTCGCTCCACTTCTCTTATTGGTCTTCAGTGCAGCCCTGTGAGAAGTGAGCACGGGTTCAGAGAAGAGAAATGGTGAGCCAGTCACAGTGGGACCACAGCCAGCCTGCCTGAGTCCCCACACTGCTCCTCTAAAGGTGGCACACAGCAGGCCACAGCCAACAGATCTGATCCACCTCAGCCCTACACCTCCCTCTCTTGGCTCACACTCTCCTTCCCTTCCTTGGGCTGTGCCCTGTCCTACGGGGCCCCCACAGGACCAGCCTTCTGAAGGTGTCCAGAGGTAAAGAGGCCAGGGACCCCATGCTAAAGCAGGAGAGGAGAAAGGGCCTGAGCTTTGTTGGCATGCTACTGGCTTTTCTCTGTTTCATGTCAAATGACCTGTGACCCTCTGGGCAATGGGACATTTGAGCCCTGGGTACTGAAAGAATTTAGCAGGATAGCTTAAAATGTACAGACTTTATAGTAGCAGATTTCATAAACTCAAGAAATTCAGAACACATAAGCCAACGTCAAGGCAGGGATACTGGTAAAGCCTCTCAACTGTTCTAGCCAGATTTTATAAAGAGAGGAGAGCAGATCTCCCAGGCCCTTCCAAAGTTTCAAGAATTCTAAGACTGCCTGGGAGAATATCAACAGTGTCAGTCTACATCAAAACAATGTGCTCTAACAAAGACTTGTCAATCACTGACAATCAACTCCCTAATTTTTTAAAATAACACCAGCACAACCACTACATGCAATATGTTTATTAAAAGGCATGTACAGGACAATGAGGAGGATGGTAAAAAGGATTACCATGCTAGAGGTGTAGCTCAGTGGTAGATAGAGTACTTGCCTAGGTCCTGGGCAAAAAAAAAAAAAAAAAAAAAAAGAAGAAGGAGGAGGAGGATGGGGGACAATAGACTAGAGGATATTACTATATCCAAGCTAAATTTCTTAGGCATGACAATAGCAAAGTGTCACTCAGGAAGGGACAGGGATGTGTTCTGGTTGGAATATGCTTCAAGGCAACATGTTCTTCAGGGCTTAGAAGTGAGGTGTCCTGAGGGCTACAATTTCTGTGAGAAAGTGAAAAGAAACCCAGGGCAGGTGCTTCACCTGGAAAGGTGAAGACCACACAAGTGCTTACTGTTCACCCTGCCAGCCTGTCTGGGGATCTGAACATTTTCCAAGCAGAATGTCAGAGTGAAGACACAGTACCACTAAAAACACATGTAAAACAGAAAAGCCTGAAGAACAACAAATAATCCTACTGCCCAGATAAATCTTTAGAGTAATCACTGCTGTTTAACTGTTGACTGAAAAATAGTCAAGTAATACTGCATGAGGAGCTGGGGTTTAGCTCAGCTGGTAGAGCGCTACTCTGCACTAAGGATCAGCGTTTGATCCCTAGCACCACAAAAATTGGAGAAGGACATGGCAATCCATTCCTGAAGCAATCTTGAAACAGTAAGCCATTGAAAGCCCTATGAGTGTCATTAGGACAGCACCTGACAACAATACTGCATGAGGGCTACTGAGTTTTATGCACATGAAAGAGGAAACATCCTAAGAGAATCTTTATTGTAACAAACTGATGTTTAGGTAAATGCATGGAGAGCAATACATAAAGAAAAATTCCTTTGTACGTATATTTCTTGGTGGTAAAATGGGAAAGTAACCAAAACAATGTATTCCCAAAATGAAGATCTGCCCAGAGGCAAGAGAGGTGAGGAGGAAGTTTGAAGGTGTCCTAACAATGTCTGGCCCCTCACCTGTGGGTTCCTTGCAAGGTCCTCCCCTGCATCTCCACTGCCCACAGACAGCATGGCCTCCCCAAAGACCTTCAAAAGTCCTGACCACCCACTCGGGGTCCAGGAGCACAGGACCACCCAAACACAGCTGTAAGGATGCTCTGGCCTCCAGGCAGCTCCTGCTGGGACAAGCACCATTCTTCTCGCCAGCTCAGCCTCCTCCATCAGCGATGGTGACAATGACAGACATAGAGCTCATCCAGCAGCCAGGAGGCGGAGGTGGCCCTGCCCTTCCCAGAGCCCTGAATTCCTTTCCCACATGCCCACCCCACCCCGATTCAACTCTGCAATGTCCTGAGACTTTGTTTTACTAGGAGAAAGAGGAGGAGAAGGGGACTGACTGCTGCTGGGGTGCCCAAGGAACTTAAAACCCCTCCTCCGAGACGGCTGGTGACAAGGAGAGGGACACAAGTGGGGACACCATCTGGAGCTCTGGGTGGGAGCATGAGAGAGGAGGGAGAGGATGGCAAGAGTGGCAAGGAGGCAGAGGCGCCAGCCGCAGGGCCTGGAGGTCCTGCAGAGGCGCAGCGGGTGTACTTACTGAAGCCAGCAAGGGCCTGCTTCCTCCTGCCAACAAAGTTATCTTTTAATCCGACCCCGGGATGACACTGGCAGGCACCAGCACAGGAGCAGCTCCCTGGGGCACATGAATCACGAGGCTGGGCCCCAGGTCTGTCCCTTCAAGCTGGGGCTTGCCCTGTGCTCCTGAGGAAGTGGCCCCTGTCCCTCCGAGGCCTGGTTCCTGACAGGCAGGCCTGTGCATGCCTAGCAGGGACAGGTGGGAGGTAAAAAGGTAGAGGAAGCTGTCCCGCTGTGCAAGGTCCAAATGCTGGATGCAAAGATCTGAGAAGGCAGACTCGTGCAGGACAGGGCAGCATTCCTAGGAGCTTCCTCCCACCCACACATGGTGAAGTTTGCAGCTTCAGAAAGGCTGTTTGCAACTGGCCGTGGCTAGTTGTCAGGGTAGGGCAAGCTCTGTGGGCAGAGTGCACTGCCTGGCTGGCGAGAGGAGAGCGGGACTGCCCTGGCCTGCCACACCCCTCCACCCGCTCTGACCACTCGGGCCAGGCTGGCTGGAGTAGGCTGCAAGGTATCCTCTCTCCAGGGCAGACTCACATCCACCCACAGGGCTGACTGCCAAAGTCCCGCCAGACATCCAGGACCAGCAGCTACAGCCTCCCCTGACCTCAGCCAGGCTCAAACACTCTCTTCTGGGAGGCCTCTGGAGGGCCCTGGGCATGTACGCGTGCATGCCTGCGTGCTGAGGGGTCGCATTGGGAAGTCTTGACATTGGCAAGGACTAGGGTGGATGGAACCTGTCTCCCTGGCAATGAAGGCACTGACGCTTGCTCCTGCAGCACCCGGGCCTCCCAGACTGGGGCGCTGACCTCCCCTAGAGGCAGCTGTCCAATCACTGACCAGCACTCAGTGCCACGGTGCTCTGCCTTGTGGGAGACAGAAACCTGGCAGCAGAAACTGGTGGCTGCAAATTCCAAACCTCTCAGCCCCTAAGGCTGCCCTGGTTCCCTACCCAAGCACAGTGGGCACACCCTTGGGATTCCAACTGCCAACGGAAACCCTGGTTCACTGGCTTGGGACTTGGGCAAGTGACTTATCTTCTGTGTCTTAGTTTCCACATCTGTAAAATGGGGACAATAACACACCTCCATCTAAAGGGTGCTCAAAGTATGGGATGAGGCATTCCGAATAAACTTCCTCCACCACAGTGTACAGTCAGTAAATGTTGGCAATGGCCCCGTCGCTTGAGCACAGCCTATGTCCACAGGCTCTGGCCCAGTTTTCTGCCCCTTCTGACTCATCCTACTTTCTCATGGCCAGGCTCCTACTCAGCAAGTGCCCAGCTCAGAGGCAACCTCAGCAGTAGCTGGCTCACCAGTGACTAAATTAGAACACAGGCCTCTCTCTGCAAAACCTCTCTGAGGACTCTGCCAGTCTACTCAGGGCCAGCAGAGCCAGCTGATGAGGACTCCAGCAGAACTTGACAGGAGAGGACTCTTCTCCTCCTGGCCTGCATCTCTAGCTCCTCAATCCTGTGCTTTAAGGCATCCTCCACTAGACCACCATAGTTGTCTTAAAAACATACAAACCCCCACGCACTACAGCAAAGGGATGCACTCTCATCAAGCCCATGCTGCACAACCTTCCGTGGCTCCCTCTGGCTTATTTGGATAAGGTCAACAAGTCTTACCTCAGCATTTTAAGGAAGAAAATAAACATATTGAGTATCTGATGCACACAGTAAGTTCTCTGCTACACACCAGCTATGTATTATATTGCTTAATAATTCCCTCTGGTCATCACTTGCATCTTACAGGTTAGGAAGCTGAGGCTCCAAGACATCAGGCAGCCTGCCTAAGCCATAGAGCTTAGCAGCAGCAGAAGCAGATTCAGAGGCCAGGTCTTCAAAGCCACTAGGCAGGATCTATGGCACAGCCGCTGCCTCTTTCTCTCACTCATTTCCTCCTAGGCCCCCACCCCGACCTGTCCTATCGCCCCGCTGCCCACAGTCACCCAGCATGCCTGGTTCCCTCCTGCTTCACTGTGCGCCCTTGGGCATCTGCTCCTCTACCTAGAATGTACCTACCCATCAGCTGACAGACTTCTACTCAGCCCTCAGAGCCCAGATTTCAAGTTACCTCTTCCATAAGACTCACCCTCAGGCCAACCCTCCATTCCATAAGACAAAGTCAATTTCTTCCTCAGAACTGTTTCCCACGTGCATGGTCTCTACCCATATTAGAGCAAAACCTACCAGTCCCCAAGCTGCTGTGTTGCCTCTGCTTCCTAATGTGGCTCATATCTCCTGAAGCCACCGGAGCTTGGCACATTGGCTTGAATAAGTGAACAGACACTATCCCTTCTAGACTTCCAGACCACAGAACAGAGAGCAGGCAGAGCAGATCTGACCTTCCCTGGGAAGAGTGGTAAACAGCCTGCCTAGAGTGGCCTCCAGGTTGTCCCAACTGTCCACCCCTCTGGACACTAATTGTGCTGTCAGGAGGCAACCCTGACCACAGAAGGAAGACTGTCCGACAGCATGGGAAAGGCAGCCACACAGGTGGGAGGGGCCTCAGGGCCGCCTGCGAGGCCTTCCAGTGCACTCAGCCCCAGCCTAGTATGCACCAGCAGCAGCAGTCCAGGGACAGAGGCAGCTCCTCTAATGACCCCGACAGGAAGACGCCAGGCGGGGGCGGACCTGGGCCACAGCATCCAGCTCCAATGGTGCAACAGCCCCAGGTCCCCCTGGGAAAGAGGGAAAGATGAGCTCTCATCCTGACCCACTTCTCCCAAAGCTCCCTTCCCAGAGCTGCCCTGGCCGGGCCCCAAAGCCAACTGTGAGATCCTCCTCACCTTGTGATGTCAGTAAGAGACACTCATGCATTCCCAGCAGAGAGTGCTCAAACTCCCACTTCCTTTCCCCCAATACTGGGGGTTAAATCTAGGGCCCTGTACATATTTTGCAAGCATTCTACCACTGGGCTACACCCCCAGCCCATTATTTTTTAACTTGAGACAAGGTCGCACTAAATTGCACAGGCTGCCTCTGACCTCAAACCTGTGATCCTCCTGTCTGCGCCTCCCAAGGTGCTGAGACTACAGGCGTGCACCACCATGACTAGCCTGAAACTTAAACTTTACAGATGAGGAAAAGGGCTCAAGAACTGTGTCCCTAAGCTGGCACCTGACTGTTCCCCTGACCCACACTAACATCACAGTTTTCTCCTAGATAGGAGAATAGATGTGGCCTCTGTATCCCTCCTCAAGCAGGCTCAGACACTCAGCAGAGGCCATGCACCACTTCCCAAATCCCAGTGAGGGCTGGGTTGTGGCACTTGCCTAGCACGAAGGAGGCCCTGGGTTCTATCACCAGCTCTGCAGAAACAAAATGAGTAAAAGGACCTCCTGGGGACCAGCCCAGTCCCAGGTTCTGATTCCAGAAACCTGAGAGGGGCCCAAAGACTTGGTTTTTCAAAGTTTCCCAGATGACTCTGAGGGAGCCGGTCCAAAGACTGCACCTGGAGAAACCTAGAGTAATACAGAGTAGATGCATTGTCAGCCTGGACTTTGCGTCAACAGCCCTGAAAATGTCCACACATTTTGATCCAACACACCACTTCCAGGAATGTATCCTGAGGAAGTGAAGGAGACATGCCGTGGCATTATTTATATGGCAAATGGGAAATCACTAACCTCCAGTCAAAAATTGGTGATATAAATTTTGACTATACGGTGCACCCATTAAAAATGACCCATTTTTTCATTCTTAAAAATAAAGGAAAGCTTTATAGTGGTTATCTCTGGTTAATAAGATCACTTGCAACTTACTTCCTTTTGAACATACACATTTTCTAAATTGTCTACCATAAACATGGTTACTTAAACAAATTGAGTATTCCTAATCTGAAAGCCCAAAATCTAAAATGCTCCAAAATCCAAAAGTTTCTGAGTGCTAATGCTCAAAAGGTTTAGACTTTGGAACATTTCCAATTCCAGATTTGGGCTGTCCAACTAGTAAAGTCTATATAAATATCCCAAAATTTGGAAAACTCCAAAATCTGAAACACCTGTGGTCCCAAGCATTTCAGACAAAGGATATTTAATCTGTAATAATTATTTTAAGTAAGGCTATTTTTTCTATTTAATCACCAGCATCAGATCTAAAACTTGAAGTTGGAAGGATCATAGATAGTAATCTATTTCACCCAGGAACATGACAGAACTCCTTCCCTGCCACACCTGAGGTTCTATTTGAATACTCTCAGCAAGTGGGAGCTCATTCCCTCCCCTGAAGCAGCAGTTTCCAGCAACTGAAAAGCTGTTCCTGGTCCTGAGCAGGATTTTATCTTCCTGTAGCTAAAATCTCCAGTCTCCCCGTCTTACTTGGTTTGTAGTACATGGCATCATGAGCTCAGAAGGCATATGAAACTGAGCAGCGGTTTTCTAGTAAGCTGTCTTAAAGGATGACAACCCTATTCTTCCACTATGGCCACTATGAGAATGTGAGGTTTTTCAGGCACTGCTGATGCATATTCCAAATGCCATGTTTAAGACACGTGCTTTTTTACCTCCTGCCCCACAATCACCTGAATGAATATTAAAAACATCATATTCCCACTATATCAACTGTGCAATGAAGCATAGTTGCCCCTCTCCTCTCCAGGTGACTCAGCCACCCTGTCATGGCAGGGACAAAACTATACCAATGCCATTTTTGGGTGAGCAATCTGCCTGAAGTTGCCAGTTCAGCCAAGACCCACAGATGCCACAGTGCCAGACAGTAGTGGTGGAGCATAGCCATGGCCTTCCCTAGAAGACAGCAGCAGGACAGGAAAACAATGTATTTTTTTCTTTTTCTTCATTTTACTTATTTCCTCTTATGCCTACTTCCCTTCCTACACCACTGATGCTCTTTTTACCTTTGTCTTTGCGTTCTTGCAAAATGGGTGATGTTATACTATTAACTTCTGTCATTGCACTGCATTACCCATGTCGTTTGATTTCTTATGATTTCACTGAGCACCATGCTTTAAGGTGCCTCATGGTGCCTGCCACATGTGTGTCTCATCAGTCACTTGGCACTACCTCAGAGACTGCAGGCTCACACTCATCTGCGCCCATCTGCTCTCCAGGGACAGACACCCACCCTACCTTCTCTCCACCACACATGGTAGAGCAGTGAGCATCCTGGGCCTTCCCCTCAAGACTTCCATGAGAACCTGTGGAGTGATACCTGCAGCCAGGCAGGGCTTTGCTGGAGCCCTGATAGGGGCTCCAGGACAGCCATGGGTTCCCACCTCCCCAGAGCCACCACAATAGATGTTATCCAGCTTTCTAGAAAAGGCTACAGCTCAAGGCTGTGTTCCCAGGTGGCTTCTTACCAAACCTGCCTGAACCACACCTGCTGGGGGAATGGCAAGAAAGGCATTTGCCACAGGACGCATCAGTGGCATGAAATGGAAACAACCATTCATTAGCAAAAGTTTCCACTCTGAGACCTCACTGCCTTGAGTCATCATGCTGCTGGTGCACCACCATCACACACTGGCCCGCAACCTGCCCTTGATCTCACCAGCTCCTGCGGGCGAGGCTTCTCCTAGGGAGGCTGACGTCAGAGTGGGCAGCAACAGCACATAACTCCACTCTTATTGGCAATCATCTGGCCCTACTACCAATGCCTATGACATGCAGCTCATATCACATGCCACTTGCCATATGACCTGACAACACCTGGAGCGGTCTACACCTGTTCAGTGAGTCCCTGCAAGGTCAAATTGCTCTAAAGGTCGCTAAACACTCTCAATCTCCATGTTCACTTTATCATAAATCAGAACCAAGAAACTAGAGTTTGCAAATCCACATTGGTCGGAGGCTGCACCCTGAGTGTGTAATCAAATGGGGAAATGCGAGTGTTTTAATAACTATCTAGGTAATTATGGGAGCAAGAGGTGATCAAGTACTTGTTTTAAACATGGCACTGTGAATACAGGTGTCCCCTGCAAGTCACAGCTGGGCTCCAGTGCCACTGTGACACTTAACTATCAGGCTGCAACAATAACAACAATAAAGATAACAGCTGTGCTTACCTAGTGCTTACCTGTGCCAGGTATTGCTTGCAACACTTCACAAGCAGTAACTCCTTTAGTACTATTACTATCCCCATTTCAGAAGAGGAAAGTGAGGCACAGAGGGAAAGAAATTTGCCTCTGAACTGGCACCTTGACTCAAGTGCAGGCTGACTCCCAAGTAACCTGGCCTCCCCCTTCTGTGTCCTGACCAATTGGGCTGGATAAGGACCTCTAAAGGATTGTTGGTGGGATCAAAGAAGAAAATAAGCACAAAAATACTCAATAAAACATCTCATGCAATACAAACATCTACTACCTGCATAGCACCCAACCACCCAACCAGGAGCATGTGACCATTTACCTGTGACACTCGCCTACCTTTCCTATCAACTGCAGAAGGAAGGTGGTTAGCACTGATTCCATTTGAGAGACAAGGACCCCAAAGCCTGGAGAGGTTATAGGAAGTTGATCTGGGGACAAGAGGAAAACTGTGGCCAGTCATTTCCCCTCAGCCACCTTGCTCCTCAACTACTCCTTTCTCCCCAGAGAGAAGGTCACCACGTGGGAATGCATCTCAGACTCCTCAGAAGACTCACAGACTCTCACATCCAAACATTCCAACCTTGAAACTTAGAAAAAAGCCTGTGTTCCAACCCATCCATTGACTCACCAGAAGGCCAGTCAGAGCCCTCAAAGACCTGGGAATCCCCAACCAGTCTCTCTATAACTAACTGCCCCTTCTGGCCACAGAGTCCTCTTTTAAGTGATACAGTTCACCCTCAACCCCATCCCCTCTCCAGCCCCACAGAGAATGGCTGCAAGTTGTGGCCAGACCTGCCTGTGTCTTCCAGGGGTTGCAGCCAGAGGCTGAAAACTTGGCCTCATCCTTCCAGCACCTGCAGAGTAAATTCCCTGATCAGAAGCCCCAAATTCCCTTAAACCACTATTCACAGAAGGGATTCTCTCCCACATCTCCAATAACAGCCAGCTTTTGCCCTAGCACTGTCTTCTCCAGGCCTGTCTGTCCTTCCTCCTCCCAACCACCCAGCAGCCCTCCAGCCACACACCCAGCTCACTGCACACTCTCCTTCCTGAGGCGCCCATAAGTCCAAGCGGCCTCATCAGTCCTATGCGATACCTGCTCACTCAAGTTTGGGCTTTCCAGTGAGACAAAAAACTCAGTGACAGAAAGTAGGAGCAGGAACCTCCTTTTTATTGACTCCCTGAGAATTCTGAAGGTTTTTACACACAAAACTCCTTGCCATGTGCTATAAACCACAAAATGGAAGGTTAAATGCAGGAAGTCAATAAGCTAGGCTGACTACTTTCTGGCATGTCAAAAAGCTCTAGAACAAGGCCTGGTGCAGTGGTGCACATCTTTAATCCCAGCAATTGGGGAGGCAGAGGCAGACAGATCGCAAGATCGGGGCCAGAGGCAGCATGAGCAACTTAGAGAGACCTTGAGTCAAAATAAAAAATAAAAAATAAAAAATGGGCTGGGGGTGCAGCTGAACGGTAAAGCATTTGCAAAGTATATGCAAAGGCCTGGGTACGACACTCCAGTATTGCAAAAAATTAATAATAATAAGTAATATAAATAAATATAAAGCTCCAGAACAGACAGAACAACTAAAAAAGGAAAACATTTGGGTAAACAGGATGTACAAGGTGTAATCAAAAGATATGGTGAATAATTACATTTAAAAATGTATTACATTAAAAGACATTGCTATTAACCCCCTCAAAATACTCCCCCTGCCTTCCAACACACTTATCCCATCACTATTGCCTTAGAAAATAGCAAGAATGGTAGGATAAGTGTGTTCAAAGCCAGGGGGACTATTCTGAGGGGATTAATAGAAAAGTGCCTTTAATTGTAATGGTTAAACACTCACCATATTTCTCACACTTTGTATATTCCATGTGCATTGTGGGTCTGGGGTTCATGGATGATGCTAGTGTCCATCTCATCCTTGCAGACCCAGTACATAGTAGATAAAGCCACAAGGCATTGGTCAGGGACAGACTGACAGACGGAGGGAGGAACGGATGGACTGGGTCTGAATTTGGCTGGGTTCCGATCTAAAGCCAAGTAGACAAGGCTGTGATCTACGGAGTTTCCATGAGAAGCCTTAATATGAGGGAGGCTAGGGGCCTGCAGCTGTACGACTGTGGCATCAGATCCCATCAGAGCTCTGAAGCTAAGCAGGGCCGGGCCTGGTTAGTACTTGGATGGGAGACCGCCTGGGAACACCACATGCTGTAGGCTTGGGAGAAGGACCCGGCAACCCACTCCCAAAAAACAATCTGCCATCGAAAACCCTATGAATAGCAGAGTAGTAGTAACAATACTGTTTCACTTTTGTACGTAGGGTCGCTATGAGTCTTATATTGACTCAATGGCACCTAACAACAACAGGGGCAGAACGAGGTTATGTGACATTTCACAATTTCCCAAGAAAGCTAGGGCAGCTGGTCACTGTTTTGTGGTTTCTCCCTGGGCCATAAAATATGGGGGAAGGGAGGGAATATGACAGGATATATAAAGATTGACTGCCACTTTCCATCAGAAATGACAAGGACAATGCATAGACATGTAAACATTCACGCAAAACAGCCCCTGTGCATTAAGCTGCCACAGAGGCAGCTGCTGTTTTCAGGGAAGGGACCCAGAACCAGCCTGTTTTGGTTTTGTTTACTTTCTTGCTTTTTCCTGGATCAGGTTCCCAGCAAGGCTGGTCATCAGGGTGGGCCCCAACCCAGTGCCCCTGGGGCCTTTATCCTCTTATCTTTATAAAAGGTTTTTCCATGGGGCCAGAAACTCAGGACATCATTATTCTGCTTGAACTTTGTCCTGTGACTAAGCACTAGGAAGTCATGGGAGGCCGCACCCAGAGTTTTTGCTGCGTCACGACAAGAAAACCACATGGAGGTCCTCCTGCCAAAGTCAGACCTGTTCTCTGACTCAGCACTAAATTTAGATATCATGTCCTATATCCGCATCCAAAAAGCCCCGCCATGTGACAGGTGCTCAGAACACACTGCTGAATGGATGGAGGCCATGATGCAAGGGGAGAGGTGTCCCAGGCTCAGGACACAGAACTCTCAACATGGACTTTCACAGGACCTGGAGGGTGGAACAAATGTAGTCTTCATAAAGAACCTGACAAGGACTCCATCCAGAGCCTGCCCAGCCTCTGAGCAGCAGGCGGCCTGAACAAGCTGCCAAACGCTCAAGATTGGCCTACTTTGCCCATCTGCAGAACATAAATATCTGCATGGACTGACAAAAGATTGCATTCAATGCTCAGGAATAAGAGGCTATAGCACAACTCCATGAACTGGGTGTCCTATTACTTGCCCATCGTCAAGGTAAGGGCTAGTGCCTGCTAAGCCAGACCCAGATCAGGAAAAACCAGACCAGCCTCCAAGACTCCCCCACCCAGCCTGCACTGGGTCTGGGAAGAGATCCTGTGTCTAGCTCTGCCTACAACAGGCCATGAGATCCTGGTCAAATCACTTTGTGTCCTCGGTCTGCTCTTTTTCATTTGTAAAATAAAATTTGGGCAAGGTAGTCTGTAAGCCCTCTTGTAGCCATGGTACTCATCGATTGTAGACTGCTTAAGAAAAGGGAATTGGAGCATCATGCGCGGTGGCACACGCCTGTAATCCCAGCAGCTCGGGAGGCTGAGGCAGGAGGCAGGAGGATCGCAAATTCAAGACCAGAGGCAGTCTGAATAACTTAGCGAGACTGTCTCAAAAAAGTAAAGAAAAAAAAAAATGGTCTGAGGTCCAGCTCAGTGGTCCAGCACTTGCAAAGCATGCAATCGCGAGGCCCTGGGTTCAACCCCCAGTACCACAAAAAAAAAAAAAAAAAAGAAAGAAAGAAAAGGGAATTGGAGAGCTAAGGGTATAGCTCAGTGGCAGAGTGCTTGCCTAGCAAGTATGAGGAACTGGGTTTGAATCCTAGTACTACAAAAACAAAATCAAAACAACAACAACAACAAAAATGTTAAATAGGAAAATCAAGTCCTGGCAAGAGGCAAAGAAAAAGAGGGGCCTTGAGGAAGAATAAAGGTGGCTGAGAATATTGAAAAAGTCATCACATTACTTTTTAAAACTTAAGGTATTTTAAAGCCAGATATGATGGCACATGCCTGTAATCCTAGCACTTGGGAGGCTAATGCAGGAGAATAATGAGTTCAAGGCCAGCCTGGACTACATAGTGAGTAACAGACAGCCTGGGTGACACAGTGAGTGAGACCCTATCTCAAAACAAATAAAGCATCTTATTTGTTTTTGTTTTGGGGGACAGTCTCACTATGCAGACCAGGCTGGCCTCAAACTCATGCCAATCCTCCTGCCTCAGCCTCCCAAGTGCTGGGATTATAGGCATGTGCTACCATGCCTGGATCTAATTAAAGTATTTTAAAGAATTACTTCTTACAATAAAAGAAATGAATAAAATTATGCTTCTTTCCATTTGTTTTGCTATCCCATCATTCCATATTGGCTGGAGAGATTTTCACATTTGGGCAATAGACGGGCAATGGTCAAGATGAAGTAGATTCGTTTGGAGATCAGAGTCATCTTATAAAGTGAGACAAATAAACTTAAGTAGACTCAGAGAAGCACCTGCCTATAAAAATCCTATGGGCCAAGAACACATACCCTGGCTTGTGACAGCCACCAGAGTTGGAGCTCAGAGTCCCAGGCGACCGCCTCCAGCAGCACCTAAACCTGCGCAGGCAGCTCTTGAACCCTACTGCAAGCTGCACAGGAGGCAGAGCTGGTTTATGCATCAACAATTCACGGTTCTCTTATGCAATACAGAGGAGGCCCAAGAAAAATTTTTCAAGAAAAAAAATTAACGCATCTCACAGCAACTGACAAGATGTCCAACAGAGCTTCACTCTACTCCTCCCCACAGCACTGTCTTGGGTAGCAGAGAGTGGTTATGAGCCAAACTGGGGTCATTTGTCATTTCTAAAAGCATGGTTCATCCCAAAAGGAAACTTACAAAGGTAAACAGAAGAAGCAGGTGGAGACAAGAACGCCTGTGAAAACATGGGACCAGCTGTGACTTGCCAGCCCAGCTGGGCTCAGGTGAAGCAAAGGGAGGTTTTCAGGTGCCTCTTCTCTCTCCCAGCATGAAGGGAACCGTAAAAAGAATCCAGGCCAATGATTTTCAAACCGTGTTCCACAGAGGGAACCCTGAAGAGAGACCTCAGAGAAGCCACAAGGAAAAGGGGTGAGCTCCAGGCCTCCACCCCAGTTACCACAATATCTCTTCTACCTGTGTTACACATCTGACCTTCATCTAGGAGACCAGATAACAAAAAGGCCCCTATAGCTATTTTAAAAACTTAAACTAGGTGTGGTAGCACACACCTATAATTCCAGCAACTTAGGATGCTGAGTCAGGACGATTGTGTGTTAGAGGCCAGAGGCAGCCTTTGTAACTTAGTGAAACCCTGCCTCAAAATAAAAAATGGACTGGAGGAAGGGCCCAGTGATAGAGTACTTGTAGAGTATGTGTGAGGCTCTGGGTTCAACCCCCAAATACCACCAAAAAAAAAAAAAAAAGTAAGTCATACAAGACATTTACACTTTAGATGTTTTATTTCATTTAATTATTTGCAACAGCCCTATAAAGAAACCAAAGCTAAGCAGTTTCAGGAATGGACTGCATAACTCATCTCTGGAATAAGCACCTCCTGGTCACCTAGGCTCTACGTGGGTACTTTCAGGGAAGGGCAGTGACCACACAGAATAGTCCATCCCATAGCTGGATGACCTTGATCATTGAAAAGTTCTTCCACAAGGCATCCCAGCACACACCTATAATTCTAGCACTCAGGAGGCTGAGGCAGGAGGATTTTGAGTTTGAAGTCAGCCTAGGATACATAGTGAGATCCTGTCCCCGCTTCTAATCCTCAGCTCCAGGAATAAAAGAGACTCAAAAGATGACATCAACTAAATGTACCAGGCAGACATTATTAAAATCCTGACTTGAGCAAACCATTTATAAAAGTACACTTCTCAGACAAGGAAAACTGAATACCAACTGGTTGTTACACAACATTAACAAATCTAGGGTGGGATGCTCAGTATGATTCTGGGGTGTGGTTCATGGATGAAGCCAGTGTCCTCATCTTTGTGGGTTCAGCACTTAGCAGAGCAGTGGACAGCAAGAGCTGACCAGTAATAGACTCCCAGATGGAGGGAGATGGACAGACACACAGACAGGTAAATCCGAGTCTGAATCTGGCTGGACTCCACCCTCTAAGGCTGTGGGATTTCATGCAAGCAGATGACACTGTGCAAGCAGATTGGTTCTGTGATTGATTTTACAAGAAGCCTTAATATGAGGGAGGCTGGAGGCAGAAACCATCATTAATCTTGTTGGTTGTTTTCAAAGAGGTCTCGTAGAGACCATCCTTACATACTTATCAGTGTAGTGATAGCTGTCTGGGATTTGTTTTAAAATATTCCAGGAAACAGAAGGTTTGGGGAAGAGGTAGATGATGGCTTTGTGGGTGTTTGTTATGTCATCTTCTCTGTTTCTGCACATTTGAAAGTCTTATGATGAAAAGTTTAAAAGGAAGGAGGAGCGAAAGCGAGAAAGGTTGTTCCTTAAGTTGAGCTCAATTCTTCCCACAGTCAGCCAGTATTTAGTCAGCTCTATGGGGGTCAAAGAGCATACGGCCTCATCATCTGCCCAGGGTCCACCTGAAAACAGGCCATCTCCAAAGCTGCTCTAGATCGTCTTCCCAAGGTCCTCTTGGAGCAGAACTCCTGCCAGGGCACAGTGCTGCCTCCTTACAGCATGGGCCCCAGGACCAAAGCCTTACAATAGTGAGCTTGGAGCAGCCCAGACAAGAGTAGCTCCCTTGTCCATGGATACCCCAGACCTCTCCCTTGGTCATCTCTTACCCTAGCTCCATGCATGGCCTGTGACCTAAGACAACACCTGATTCCAGGCCCAGGATAGGCTGCCACTGTCTTCAGGAGCAAGTCACCCTAGCAGCTGCAGTGGTGGCAGCCTTTCTCAGCTCATCAAGGCCCTAGGAGGATACCATTAGCCCCTTTCACAGACAGGGAAAAGGAGGTTGCTGGAGCCACACAGCTCAGAATGGAAGAGCCAAGATTTAAACCCCAACCATCAGGGTCCCAGGAATGGGCTCATGACACTGTGCTGTTTCTAGTCCTAAGCCTTGCTCCCCACCTCTAAACCTACCAACAACGTCCAGGCCACCAGGGTCATTCATCTGTGTCGCCCATCTCCCAAAAGGAACCTGACAGTCTCAGGATAGAGACCATCTTCCCCTGCTCCCCAGCCAAGCACCTCCTTGGGGCTCAGGAAAAGGCATGCCCAAGAGTTAACAGGTCCCAGACCGTAGCAGCCAAACCACCATGACAGTCTATACAGGTCCTTCCAAGGTGCCCCCGGAAGTCCCAATTGCTGCCTAACACCCAGTTCTTCTTACTCAGTCCTACAGAAGACCATGAGAGGTTTCACCATCTCAAAAAATAATGCTGAGCTGGGCACCATGGCACACACCTATAATCCCAGCAAAACCTGGGAGGTGGAGGCAGGAAGATCACAAATTAGAGGCCAGAGGCAGCCTGTGTAATTTAGCAAGACCCTATCTCAAAATAAAGAAGGGACTGGGGGTACAGCTCAGTGGTAGAACACTTGCCTAGCATGCCTGAGGCCCTGGGTTCAACCCCCATAGTCCTGAAGGAAAAAAAGGAATAATGCTCAAGAAATCTGACTTCATTCCTACTGATCCACATCAGAGAAACTGAGGTCCAGAAAGAACACATACCTGATTCCAGGCTACTGGCCTTAGAATTATATGTGACTATTTCCCCTGGTATCAGAATTTAAAAGAAAATAAAATGCGTTTCTGTGAACACTGATATTGCAAGATGCTCCATGAAAAAAGATTTTGTGGTCACATCAGTTTGGAACCATTCTAGGAAAAGTGGCAAAGCACACTGGCTTGTGATTGCTCTCAAGAGCCTACAGCTAAGCCAGGTGTAGTATTGCACATCTATAATCCCAGCACTCGAGAGGCAGAAGCAGGAAGATCATAAATTTGAGGCCAGCCTGGGTGATACAGTGAGTTCCAGGCCAGCCTGGGCTACATTGCAAGACTCTGTCTCAAAAAATAAGGGTGGGGAGGGGGGAGGCCTACCACTAAAGAGTCTAAAACTGCTCAATCTACCACTGCCCATACTCATTGGGTTGCAGAACCTAAGAACGAACAGTAGCAGCAGCATCAATATCCCCACAAGCTAGGATTCAGAATGTTTCCTAGGGAAATGCTGAAACCCAGACCTTCTGAAAAAAAATCTCAATAGCTTTGTTACCCAGGATTTCAGATGAGAAAACAAACCATCCTCAAATGGGACAAAGGAGTATCCAAAGACCAGAAATAACTGACATATTTCAAGGCCTTTGGGGATGAAGATATTAGCAGTGGAAACACAAGAAATGTGTGATCATCCCTTTGCTGTCAACTATAAATGCAGCTGGGATTATATGGTTAACTTATGCTCTTAAACAAGAGAGAGTTGACTACTGAAACTAAGCTCTTTCTTTGAAGTCTGAAGGAACTGCCCTGTAGTTATTGTTAGGTGCCCTTGTGTTGGGTCAGACTCATAGAAACCCTATGTACAACAGACGAAAAACTATCCAGCACTATGTCAGTGTTTCTCTGCTATTCATAGGGTTTTCAGTGGTGGACCGTTTGGGGAGTGGGCTGCTAGGTCTTTCTCTTAAGCCTACAGAACCTGGTTTTCCCAGGTGGTCTCCCATCGAAAGACTAACCAGGCTGACCCTGCTTAACTTCCAAGATCAGACAGGATTGGATGCCAGGGTGGTATGGCTATAGTCAGAACTGTTCCAAGACTTTCCAAAACATTAGGAGGAAAAAAAGGGGGGAAAAGTGTGTATATGTATCTACATATAAATATATAGATACACACACATTTCAGAAGAAAAAGTGAAAAAAATATTGGAAGTAGGACCCCACCCACCTCCAAGTCAAGGTGTCGTGGATGGTATGGATTTCCTTAATTAAAACTAAAAGCAAACAATATGATAGTTCCTCAAAAAATTAAATATGGAATTACCACATGAGCCAGCAATTCCACTTCTGGGTATACTTAAAAAAAAGTGAAGGCAAGGACTAAGATATCTGTACTCCCATGCTGAAAGCAACATGACTCACAAGAGCCAAAAGGCAGAAGCCACCCAAGCATCCATCAACAGATGAGTGAAAAAACAAAATGTGGAAAATACACACACACACACACACACACACACACACACACACACACACACACAAATGCAGTGTCATTCAACCTCAAAAATGTAATTCTGAGTGAGGCGTGATGGTGCACGCCTGTAATCCCAGCAACTCGGGAGGCAGAGGCAGGAGGATCACAAGTTCAAGGCCAGAGGCAGCCTATGCAATTTAGCAAAACCTTCTCTCAAAATAAAAAGTAAAAAAAGGCGCTGAGGGTGCAGACCAGTGGTAGAGCACTTGCAATAGTATGTGCAAGGCCCTGGATTCAAACCCCTCTTTGCGAAAACACACCCACACATCCAAAAAACAAAACAACAAAAAATAAACCCACCACATATTTAAAGTAGTCAAATTCCTAGAAACAGAGTAGGATGGTGGTTGCCAGGGGTTGAGGGGAATGGAACAATAGGGAGTTAATTGTTTAATGGATACAGAGTTTCGTTTTGCAAAATGAAAAGTTCTGGAAATGGATGATGGTGATGATTGCACAACAATGTGAAAATACGTAATGCCACAAAACTGCATACTTAAAAATGGTTACCATAGTAAATTTCATGTATTGTATATGGTGTCACAATGAAAAAACATGGTTTAAAATGTTCTATAAATTTTGCTATAATAAAAAAAACTAAAAGCAAATGGGTTATGACTCTTAGCATGAATAAACGTCAAGGTCAACAGTCAATGAGTAATTATTCACCACAGGTTTTACAGGGATGGATAGCCAACATAAGACACTCCAAATACTTGTTCAGGTAAAAATGTTTCTGCAGCACTTTCATGGAACTCTGTCTCAAAAATATCAACAGACACACAATGCAGAGATATGCAACCAGTCCCAGGCAAATAGTTTTTTAAAACTCCGATTTCCCTCTAGCCCCATCCTATTTAAAATTCCTCTCCACTGAACACACCCGGTATCCTTGCTGTACAGGGAAGACACTGCTCAGCACTCTTGCTATATGTCTATCTCTGAAGCTCTCACTGTGCTAGTGTTGCAGGAAATTACACAGAGCTCCCTGAACTGGGGCTCCAGAACATACAGGTGTTTGGAATGAGGTGGGACAAAAAAAAGAAAAAAGAAAAAAAAAACAACCTGAGATAAAATATTTCTCCTACTCTGCTTACATTTTCAGGAAATAGAAAGCTAGAGAATCAAAAAAAAAAAAAAATCACTCAACACTACCATCAAATCAGGTTAACAGCAATCATGGTGTAGCACTGGAACAGGACCCAGACATTTAGTTCAATCAAATCACCACACTTCCTGGGACCAAATGCCACCTGGGAAGTGCTCAGAACCTCACAGGACAGAGTAACTTCCCAGTTAATGCTCTACCTCTTCTATTTCCACTGCTGAACTGGGGAAAAGAGGGACAGCCTCAGTCAAGGTCAAATGTTACACCTCTCTGGGCACCATGGTGGACATCTGTAATCCCAGCAACTCAGGAGCCTGAGGCAGGAGGATTGCAGGTTCAAGGCCGGAGATAACTTGTGTGATTTAGCAAGACCTTATCTCAAAATGAAAAATAAAAAGTAGCTGGGGGTGCAGCTTAGTGGTAGAGCACTTGCCCAACATGTGCAACACATTGGGTTTAATCCTCAGTACTGCCAAAAAAAATTAATAATGTTGCACTTATATCTCCATTCAGGGTACTTTTGAGGACACCAAGTTAATATTCAAATTCTGTGCATAAAAAGAGAAGAACTCTCCAATACTACTGCAGGCAATGTGGGTGCTCCACATGGCTCCTGGCAGCCAGCTCCACACTGCTGATATCTGATGGGCAACCTTTGGGACTTCAGACCCCAATGTCATACCACCTGCTTCCACAACAGTGTGGGTGGTGACATCCATGTGTGCATCTGGGACTTGCTCAAGCCTTCACCCTCTTTCACAGCCTTCTGCCAGTGTGAAGTCACCCCTTAGAAATCTGTGTGTACACTGGCAGAGTATTTGGATGGGACACATTAGTCACTGTACACACAGCTGACTACTCATCCATTCAACAGTTACTGAACACCAACGCGGGCCTGCCTCTACTATAGTTATTTGGAGTTCAAAAATGCACTCAGCTCCTGGAGAATACATTCTGCTTGACACCCACAGCCACAGTGCAAGAAACCCTGACACCTGCTTAGCATGTCTGCAAGGAGCTCCTAGGGATCCTCAGAACTCGCAGGAGATTCACAGCTTCCCAGTTCTACGGCTGGTTTCTGCTCTCCTGCTGCCTCTGTTACATTGCACGACTCACCTCAGTAACAAAATGCTCCTCCTTGGCTCTTACCATTCATTGTCAGAGAGTACCATGAAATAGTTGGTGCTTTGATTTGATTTGCTTTGATCCCAGAAGAAATAGCTGTATTAGAGGAATGAGTTAGGCAATGAGAGTAGGACCAGGGATAGCATACTCCGAAAAGGACTAGAGATTAGGTCCAAAATGGCAGATAGGGCTTGCCAACCAACCAGACTCCACCTCCCGGCAGCCTTGCTCACAGCGCAATCGATAGGAGGGAGGCCTGCTGGGAAATGTGTGCCGCTCAATCATCCATGTGTGCTGTCATTATAGAAAAGGCACAGGTTTTGCTTCTTCATTAAATTTTCACAAAAACGCCCAACCTCAAATATTAGAAAAGGAAGTTTAACAATAACAAAAAAAAAAAAATCACATTTTACAAATCTTAATCTTTAGCATTTAGCTCCAAGATCTCATCATCTCCAAAAAAATGGCTCCCCTGCTAAACACTTCAGCTGTAAGACCTATCCAAACAAGGAAAAGACAGTCTCTGCCAGCTGTGGCAATCCTCTGCCCATTTCCCCTAGCAGTCAGGGCTGAACAACAGCGCAAAGCTCAACTGGGGACAAGGAGGGCAGGCACAGGGCTAACCTCCCCCACACAACAACAGGATGGCAGAACCTGGACAATCTCCAGGGGAGGGTCCAGGCCTTGTTCTAAATGAATCACTAGCAGAGCAGGAGGAGCAGCAGGAGGAGGAATAGTGGTAGTGCTTGCTAGGCTGTGGTGCTTTTGTATCATTTCCCAAGCTTTCTTCATATTTTCACATCTTCTTGACCATCATCCTTCCTGGGCCTACCATGCCAAGAGACACAGAGGCAGGCACAGGCAGGTGGTGGATGGAGGAGGTCAGGGATTTGAAGGCTGGCACCCTGGAGAACCTGGCTGTGGCCCAGGACAAGGCACTTCCCTAGGCCGAAGGCAGACAGGTGGAGAGGAGGCAGGACTAGAACATCCAGGGCATGTAGTGTTGGGAGCACACAGCTTTGGCCCTGGCTCCAGGCGCTGGGATTCCGTATGTTCAGGTGATTCCGCTAGCCTTTCTACCACCAGCTCTAGTTATTGCTTTAATTACTTAGTAGACTAAAAGATAAGCTCAGGAAGGTTAACTGTCCTACTCAAGGTCTGACCACCACCAGCCCACTCCAGCTATGACCTTGTCCACTAACGAGTATCACATGTACTGGCTATACCTGTATGACACCCTCTTGTTTCTCTTCCCCTAGAGAAGCACTTCTACACCTTCTAAAATGCTACAGGACAGCCGGGCATGGTGGCTCACACCTGTAATTCCAGGGGCTCGTGAGGCGGAGGCGGGAAGACTGTAAATTCGAGACCAGACGTTGAACCCAGGGCCTCACGCCTGCATGCCTTGCAAGTACTGGACCACTGAGCTGCACCCCCAAGCCCATCTTTTTAATTTTTTGAGACAAGGTCTCGCTAAGTTATGCAAGCTGCCTCTGGCCTTGAACTTGTGATCCTCCTGCCTCCACCCTCCAAGTTACCCGGATTACTCCTTTTCTTTTCAAATAATACAACAAAGAAAGAAAAAGAAAAGAAAAGATAAGAAAGAAAAGAAGTGAAAGAAAGAAAAAAAAAGGAAAGAGAGAAAAGAAGAGAAAGGAAGGGAAGAGAAGGGACCAGAAAAAAAACTACAATGACAGGAGCTTTTTCTTCTGCTCTTTTCCTGATGATCTTGCAGAGTGGAGTGGATGAAGACAAGGTGGCTAGTGCCCAAAGGGAGCAGGGAGACAACAGAAGGCCCGTGTAACCTCTACTGAATAATAAATGACCTATACCTGACAACTGCAGCCAACTGCACTACTACTGCTGGAAGAGCCTGGCATGATTGCCCCTTTAAAGAAAAAGAAGTATCCCAGCTTTAACTTCTACAATGCCTAAATTCCAAGTACATCCAAACTCCTCACTCAGCCTAGTGTCCCAGCTTTCCAAGTTACCTCTGCATGCCCACCTCCCTTCCACCCAAGGCCAATGCCAGCCCCTCTGTACTCAAGTTGCTCTTATTTCTGAAAGCACACTGCTCTTGCTGTGCCTACTGCCCAGAATATCCTATCTCTGTCCCTCTGTGCATTCCAAGCTCCCCTTCAACCTCAGCTCAAGTGCTGGTCCCTCCTTACAGCCTTCCTTGGCTTCTCCAGCAGACACTGCTGTATACATTCCCTTAAGTTTGATGACAGCAAAACAGCCACTCACCAGGAAATTAGAGAGGAGACACAGGTGGAGCGGACAGAGGGGACAGGAAGGAACAAGAAGGAAACACTCAGCTTTGAGTACATAGGTGGAGAGACCCAGCAGACAGTCACTATTTCTGCCTCCCAAGAGAGGCCTGGCACGTAAGGAGACCTCTACATTTAGAGGGCAGACAGCCAGTAGGAGCACATGAGAATTTCGGGGGGAAATATGTAGTATACAGAGTTTGTAAAAGAGCAGAAAGCCTGGTCATGTATCTGTATCACTCGCATAATCTCTCTCCCCTATGTGTGCCATTCCGCCAATAAGGTAGCAAGCTGCGGGCTTGAATTACATCTAACAACACCCTGCCTGCCTGCACTCCAGCCCACCCAGCCACGCACAGGACCAAGCACCTCAATCCTCCTGAACACATTCTGCTCTCCAGAGACTGAGGCAGGCAGCAGAGCACCCTGAGCCCCATTATACAGATGAAAACACCGAGGCTCACCCCAGAGGTCGGAGTCGAGGGTCTTCGAAGGCGAAACCCCAATTTTATAACTGAAGAGAAAAAAAAAAAAAAAAAAAAGGAGTGGCCAAACAAGATCCTGATACAAAATGAGAAAACCACAACAGACCCAGCCAGCCGTTCTACCAGCTGAGACAAAGGTGCTCATTTCTCCCCTGAAGATTCATGCTTTGGGCACAAGGAAAAGATATGGGATTCCAGCTCCCTAATGATAGGAAAGGTCCTGAAACTGTAGTGGGAGGTCAAGGAATGGGAAAAAAAAAAACACCCTCAGACAAGAAATCAGGAGTCAAGGGCCCGGCCTCTGTACTTTCCAGCCCTGAGTCATCTTCCTCAACCCTGACAGACAGGGCTCTGGACCCCAATGTAATGAAGGGGGTAAGATCCCACTCATCACCCTGGGGTTGACACAAAATGATAGACAGCAATGCACCATGAATCCTGGAACAGAAGCTCCGCTCCCCAAAATCCCAATACTGTATGTTTCCCAGTCACTTCTATATCCCAGGCCTGAGCATAGTGGGGACAGTAAATGTTAGGGACCTGAGCGTGAGGTTCCCAAATGGGGTGGTTTGTTCACCTGCCAGACAACACAAAGCACATGCCCTCCCCAGGTTCCTTCCAGTTCCAGCCCCGACAACAAGCTGCTAGACAGACTTTTGCTTGCAGACCATACATTTTCACAGTGCATAAGTGCCCGCCAAGGACAGATGTTTTGGACCAGAGGCCCACAGGGGCTATGGAGGCCACAAAGGAGGCCCTAAGTGGGCAACGTAGAGAGGTGGTGACAGATAGGCTCCCCTTGACAGTATGGATCCTGGGAAAGCTGGGTCTTCTCACCAGCTCCACAAAGCCCTCGCAGTGAGGCTAACTCACTGACAGAGCTGAGGACTCCACTTGGAAGAAAGCGCTGAGGCCAAAAGGAGGCACTTCACAGTGCTAGGCCTCCCTAATTGTAGTTCCTGGGGGATAAGACCATGCCATATCCCCTCCACCAAAGCAGTTTTGCCCCATGGGAAAGGCTCCCTGGTAAAAGAAAAAAAAAAAAGTTGGGGCTGAGGTATAGCTCAGTGTCTAGCAGAGCACTTGTCTAGCATGTACCCGACCCTGGGTTTGATCCCCAGCACTGGAAAAAAGAAAAAAGAAAAAAAGGGACGCCAATGCAGAGTAATGCATCCTTTATAAAGACTTTCACATGCCACCATTCACTCACACAGCATGTCGCTCTTTCCCCAGGAGCTTCCCCTATCAAATGCTACCCTAGGCTGGCTATGTAGCTCAATGATGGAGTACCACTATAAGATAAGAAAGTACCACTGTAAGTAAGTACCCAGCATGCACAAAGCCCTGGGTCCAAGAAGGCAAACAAACAAACAAACAAAAAAAAAAATCCACTGACCAAATGTAATCTAATTCTTTTTCTAATGTATTGAGTAAAATGAACTTAACTTCCCCTTGAAAGTTATTTTTCTAAGTCATGCATTGTGGTACATCCCTGTAATCCCAGCACTAGAAAAGCTGAGGCAGGAGGATGATGAGTTCAAGGCCAGCCTTGGCTACATAGCAAGACCCTGTCTCAAGCCCTCCCAAACCCCTCCAAAAAAGGAAAGTTATTTTTCCAAGGATTTCATAACTCTTTGAAGCCACAACACTCTGCACTGTGGGAAAATTGGTTTGAAATCACAGCCCTGGGGATAAAATCCAAACCTATTCTATTCCTTCCTTAGAGATCAGCCCTCGCTCCTAGAACTTTAACCCCCTGGAATCCCTACCTTCTCCACCAGGCTTAGAAAAGGTGGAACCTAACTAATGGCAATTTATCCACTAATTTATTTAGTCCAGAGATTAAAGCTAGAGCTAATGCACATGCATGCCGAGGACTTTTAGTCTACATTCTAACTTTTGTGCTTCCTCAGAAACATTTCTAGAACTAGGTCTTTGACAAACTTCCTCCATCAAAAATAAATAGATAGCTTGGCATGGTGATCCATACATGTAATCTCAGAGGCAGGAGGATCATCAAGTTCAAGGTCAGAGGTAGCCTGTATAACTTAGCAAGACCCTGACTCCAAATAAAAAAAAAAATTGAGCTGAGGGTGCAGCTCAATAATAGAGCACTTACAAAGTATATGCAAGGCCCTGGGTTCAACCTCCAAGTAACGCAATAAATCAATACAGACAGAAGCAACAAAAAAGAAAAAAAAAAAAATTACCCTAACGAGACCCCCTACTCTGCCCTCATTCTCATGGCTAAATCTGACCATCCCCTACTCCCCCCCCACCCCACCCCACAGCCTCTTTTTTTTCTTTTCTTTTCTTTTTCAGTACTGGGGGTTGAACCCAGGGCCTGGCACCTGTATATTTTGCAAGTGCTGTACCACTGAGCTGCACCTCCAGCCCATTTTTTTACTTTTTGAGACAGGGTCTCACTAAATTATGCAGACTGCTTCTATTCTCAAACTTGTGATCCTCTTGCCTCTACTTCCCAAGTCTCTGGGATTACAGGTGGGTGCCACAGTGCCTGGACAGCCCCTTCTTAACATCTTCCAAAGCACTATCCCAGGAAAGGACTAACTTTGCCCAGAAACTCTGATACAACCACATTTACAGAGACCGAGTCCAGGTTTGAAGAACAGAAATGCATAAGCCCAAGAGAATGAACAGTGGGGCCACCAATGAAATGACCTGCTGTGTGGCGGGCAGTTTAGCCTTTCTGTATGTCAGCTTCCTTCAGCTATAAAAAGTGAAGGGGAGATGGCCCTTGTACATGACAGCCGCTACCAGGAACACCTTATAAAATCACTCCGTTAATAAGTGAGGCTTTTAACAGCCACATAAACGAGGCTCCTCAGTCTTTGGCCCAGAAGTTGCCAAGAGCAGTTTTTTAACTTTCTCCGTTCACTTTTCTTTTACACAGGTCTTTATTGTGTATGTCAATTGAGTCTTAAAACAAAGACAAGACCTAGAAAAGATGTACTTGCTGTTCCCTGACTCCGAATGTGTTAAATAAAACAACAGATCATAATTCAAAACTCTTGGTGCCCAATAATTTCAGAGCATTTTAACTGCTCCAACCCAGAGTTTTCTCTCTGGCAAAGCAGGAATAATAGATAGCTCACATGGTGTTAACAACAATCAAATAATAAGGCAGAGTGCCTGCTACAACAGGAGGTGCAGAGTAAATGCTAGTTCTCTTTCCTCAGTGCTACCTTCTTCCTTGTCTAAAAGGCTGGCTTCCACACTCCATACTTCCCAATCCAGCCAGGACAAGCTTTGTTGTCAAACTCCCAGCAGTACTCTTACACACACACACACACACACACACACACACACACACAAAAAAAAAAAAAAAAAAAAAACAGTCACCTCCAAGAGCAAGAACACAAGTGTTCCAAAGAGCACCACTCAAGGGAACCAGCCTCCAGCCTTCCTCCTCAGGCAGCTCAGTGCTCTCAGGGAGGGAACTGAGCCCCAGCAACCACTACTAGGATTTTCCCATGGTGCAATGCAACTTCCCCAACTTTTCTGGGCCCACGGTTTCCAAAGAAACCTGGGCAGGCATTGTGCATAATCAGCCGCAAGTCAAGCCGAGCTAAGAGACTGAGCTCCGGAGTAGAGGGAAAGAACCTGGGGCAGTCAGAAAGTGAAAAGGCACCAGTGGTCCTGAAAGCGGGCTCCAGGGACCAAAATATAGGAGTATTTGTCCTAGCCCGAGTGCTCTTCTAGGTGGTTCCACTGGTTAAGGGCTAGCACAGACTTCCAAACGACTAGCAGAGAGTGAAGACACTTAAAAAAGGAACTGACCCACAAGTCCTCCAAGGTGTCCCCCAACCCCCACCCCGCAACTGGACCTGGTGGCCTCCGGAGGACCCTGCAGCCCTGGCACCCGGGAGGAGGGAGGCCTTGAGTCAGGGGCATTGTTCACAGCGACCGGCGGGACTGGGTCCCGAGGAGGTGCGAATCCGCGGTTCAGGCATCGCCCCTCTCCAGGTAGGCTAAAGGAGAGACGGTGCCACCCGCGGCCACCGCCAGGTAGAGTAGTGGCCCTGGCGAGATCCGCCGCGGGCAGCAGTGGCGGGTGAATCCTTGAGGCCGCGCGGGGGTCTGACACTCACCGGCGCCCTCGGCAGGCTGCGGCGGCCCGACGACGCCGTTCAGGTAGAGAATGGGCAGCAGGTGAGGCTGCGTCTTCTCCAGCGCCGCGCGCAGGTCCTGGAAGTGGTCCCGCTCCTTGGCCAGGAGCAGCTTGAGCAGCAGCTCCGCCTTGGCGCCTCCCGCCTCCTCGTCCAGCTGCCGCCGCTCGCCGGGGCTGAGCGCTCCTGCGGCCTCGAGCAGCCCGAGCACGGCTTCCACCTCGGTCATGGCCTGGGCCAGGCTCTGCTGACACTGGGCGAGCAGCTCCCGGCGCTGGGGCTCCATGGTGGCGGGCCGCGCCGCCCCGCCCCGCCGGACGGCGCCCGGGCTTCCCGAGGCCGCCGCGCGGCGGGCGGACCTGGGCGGCAGCCTAGCGCACCGGGAGCTGCGAGGCCGCGGGGGCCATGGGCCGGGGCCTGCGCGGCGGGGGCCCGGGCCGGCGGGCGGCGCTCAGCAGCAGCCGCCTCCCGGGCTTCGGAGCGCAGCCATGTTGGCTGCGGCGGCGGCGGCGGCGGCGGCGGTGGCGGCGGTGGCAGCGGCGGCGGGACTGGAAGAGGAGGAGGAGGAGACGGAGGAGGAGAAGGAGGAGGCGGAGGTGGGGACGGCGGCCGGGGCGCGCCCCGAGGCCCGGCTCCAGCCCGGCATGCCCCCTCCCCCTCCGCCTCCGCGCGCGCCGCCGGGCCTGCGCCGCCCCCCGGCCGACTACAACTCCGGGAGGAAGTCGCCGGCCCCGACGGCTCCGGCCCGGCTCGGCGGCAGCCTCAGCCCGTGCGCCCCGGCCCGGCTCGGCGGGGCCCCGCAACCGCCGCCCGCTCCTCCAAGGCCCGCGCCGCCGCGGCCCGCCCCTCCGGCCTCTTCCCTCCCCGGCCGGTTTCCGAGAGGCAGCGGCGAGCGATGGGAGGGGTCTCGCCCCGCCGGCCCTCCAGGCGGGGATGCGGCGCTGGCTCGCTCTCCCAGTCCCCGGAGGCCAGGCTCAGTAGGGGTCGGCGAGGCAGAGTTAGGCCAGGCACATGGCCAGACTCCAAGCTACTGGAGACCCCTCGTACAAATCCTGCCCCAATTTGGGGTCTTCTGAGAACTCCAAGATGAAGCTTGGACACAATGGCGAGGAAGGGTCCCCTAAATTCGGACATCTCCAATTTAACACCCTCCCGAAATCTGTGAGGTTTCCGCATTCCGAGGAGCTCTTATATAGAGAATCTACCAATAAAATCCCCTAAACTGAGTCTGGGTTAATGAGATCTTTCCCTTCACCTGTGTCTGAGCCCAACTGATCCCCACAGTTTAAAGGGGGTTGGCTTTTGGCAGCAGGTGAGGTGTGAATGAGGAAGAGGAGATGGTGAAGGTTTGCTGCGGAGGCTTTGATCTCTCTGGCAAGATGTTGCCTCGGAACTGTAGAAAATCTCCCAGCTACCTTGCTTCTCCCATGACCTCAGGAGGATCTAGTCAGGCTCCAAGCCCAAGAACACCCTTCCATCTCCCATTATAGCTCTCTGTAGACTCAAGACCGTTTACCTGCCAGCTGGAGGACCAAGTCCTCCAAAGCCCAGGGGCTTGCTCTTAGCAATTCCACCTGGAATCCAGGACCACCTCAAATATCTGCCTTGCAACAACTGAATCTCATTTACAGACATCAGGTCCCCTGGGCTCTTTGTACTGACACTGTCACTTCCATCCCCACACTTTCCCTCTTCCCCCTAAAAGCAGTCTTCTTAAAGATTCTGCTTCTTTGATGGGAAAAGTTACATTTATTTAATGGACGCAAACTCTTCATATAGTGGTTAGAACAAGATTACCAGAATTTGTGCTTCAGTTTTATGTTGTTGCTCTTTCTTTGTTGGGTGCTGTTGAGATGGGTCTGACTCATAGCCACTGTACCTACAACAGAATGAAACACTCTGCCATGCACATGATCTTACATTGGAGCCATCGTTGCAGTCACTAAGTTTCTTCTCATTTTGAGTTGTGCCACATCAGCAAAAGGAGGTCTCAGGGGCTTTACTCCATTCCTGTCATTAAGGTTAACTGTAGCCCTGTGGCATCTGATCCCGTCAGATCTCGGAAGCTAAGCAGGGTCGGGCCTGGTTAGTAGCTGGATGGGAGACCGCCTGGGAACACCAGAAGCTGTAGGCTTGGGAGAAGGACCTGGCAACCCCCTCCCAAAAATCAATCTGCCATTGAAAACCCTATGAACAGCAGAGAAGCACTGACAATAGTGTTTCCCCTGTTGTACAGCGGGTCGCTATGAGTCGGATACCGACTCAACGGCACCTAACAACAACAACAACAACAACCACTTTAAGGAGGTAACTTTTCCCCAGTTGTTTCTTAAATGCCTTCCAGCCTGTGGGGCTCATTTTCTGGCACCATATTTGACAATGCTTCTCTGCTATTCATAGGGTTTTCAATGGCTGAGTGTTTCACTAGTGGACTGTTGGATCCTTCTCCCTGGTCTGTCTTAGTCTGAAAGCTCAGCTGAAACCTGTGTACCATAGGTGGCCCTGCTGTATCTGAAATACCAGTGGCATAGCTTTCAGCACCACAGCAACGTGCAAGCCCCAACAGCATGACAAGCTGACAATTTTATACTCTCCTGTGAATAGCTGCACAAGGCAAAAGCCAATCAATTACTCCTAATCATCTGTTTTCTCCTCAAGAGAATGGAGGTAGGGAGAGTATTAGATCCAGGTTCTTAGCCTAGGATTCATGAATGAATTTAAAGAGGTTAACGAAGGCTTTGCAGTTATCTCAGTGTTTGTGTGGGCAATCCTGTGCTTTTCTGGGTTGGGTCTGTAGCTTTGTGACATTCTTTAAGGCTTCCATGACCCAACATGGATTCCAATATGATAGAATGAAACTACTTAAATACACTTTGCTGCTTATATAGCCTGGGCTTTTGTAGCTGAGCAAGGTTTTGGGGGAATGAAAGGCTGCCTATTGGACAGTGCCAGGGTTCTGTTCCCTGGCTCTCCCCTCCTTCTCCTGCCCCTAAAATACTGTCCCTCCTTCTATCCCTCACTTCCCTTACTGCAACCACAGATTTTTAAGTCATCCACAAGGTACCACCATTCAAGGCATACCTGGAGCTTTTGTTCCTAGCTGGATTAATAAAAATCTAGGTGGTGGAAGGAAGATGGAAATGGGGAGAGAGGGGAAGAGGAAAAGTTGAAGACCAAATTGGTTTGTAATTAGAACCAACTGTCAGTCTTTAGGTGCAAAGAATGCCTGAAACAGGAGGGAGACATGGTCTCCCAGTCCATTTTTGCTTTTTGTTTTTGCTGGAGCTAGAGGTGGAATCTAGGGCTTTTGCATGCTAGGCAAGCACACCACTGAGTCATACCCTCAGCCCCTTTCACAGTAGCTCTTAAAGAATGCTGAGGAGAATGTGTGTTTCTTCCCTGGAAGCCTACCTGAAAAGCAGTGAGGAAGCCCAGTTGCACTTTCTCCCAGGGGCTGGGCAGTGATATGCACCACTTTTAGCAAAATCTTCATTGGAAACTCTTGGGGTTTATGCAAAACATAAAGTCTAAAGGAGTTAGTTTGATTTGTAAACATATTCAGTTTTAGGATTTTTAAACCAATCACCTTGGTTGACCTTTTATTTTTGTAGCATATTCTTGTACTCTTTGGGGGCACCTTTTCACACACTACCTCCTTTGTGCCCTACACTGGGTTGAACTGTCCTAAATCCCACTACCTGTGAATGTGACTTTAGCTGGCAATAGGATCTTTGCAGATGTAATCAAGTTAAAACAAGGTCCTACTGGGTTAGAGTGGGCCCTAATGCAATGACTGATATCCTTATAAGAAGAGTGAAATTTGGACACAGGTAACCACAGGAGTGAATCCCACGTGAAGAGGAAACAGGGATTGGAGTGATGTATATACAAGCCAAGGAATAGACTGTGGACAATCACCAGGAACTAGGAGAAAGGCCTGGAAGTGATTCTCCCTCAAGGCCTCCAGAAAGAAGCAACCCTACCAATTCCTTGGTTTTGGATGTCGGGGTCAAGGATGGTGAACTAGTAAGTTCTTATTGTTTAAAAAACCAATTTGTGGTCTCTTGTTATGACAGCTCTAGGAAACTCATACATGCCCCATCACATAGGAGGTACAAAAGAAAAGATAGTGTCCCTATTTTCCAAATCACCCTGCTGCCTCACTTGTCCACTGCCTAAGCATTTCTCTGTAGATTTACCCACATCTTCCCTTCTGTTCTTGAAAGAAGAGTGTCTCTCTCCTTAAGAGGAGCCCTTCCACACGTAGGTACAATCCCTGCACCCTCTGTGCACATGTGCACACGTGTGCATACACCTCCTCACTGTCCACCTCTGCTCTGCCAGGCCTCCTTAAGGCTCAGGTCTCCCCATTCTCAAAGGTCCCCATGTCCTCGCTTGTTTCCTCAGGAAGGACTCACTGCCTGATGTCAGGACCTCCACAGCAACACTCCATAGTTGAGGCCTTGCAACCTAGCTCCTGATAACTCCCCACAAAAAATTGCTCTGCCCCATTAACCTCCTGATGCCCCCTCAGAGGCCTTTCCTTGCCACTTCCTCCAGTGTCAATCCCATAAACTCATGAGACCATCTTCCAGCTGTCCTCTCACCACTCCCTCCCACACTGCCTGCTTCCTCTCCAGGGCTGAGGAAGATCCTCCTGTCTCCCTATACTCCTTTCCTCCTACAGAGAGAGCACTTCGGGGCTAGATGTGACATTCACAGCTGTGTGGCCCCAAGCTGGTTACTCACCTTTCCTGAGCCTCCATTTCTATAGCTCTGCATTTAGAATAAGGATCACTATTTCATAGGTGCTTAGGAGAATTAAACAACTGGACTTAAAGTCCTCAACAATGTTGGCGTCTGGCAGGCATATAAACTCCCTAAAGTGGCACTCGCACAGTGAAATGCTGGCTTTGCAACTTATTAGATGGATGATGCTGGATAAACCTCTCTTTGCCTCAGTTTCCTCATATGGAAAACAGAGATGTTGATAATAATATCAAAGTGGGGCTTAATCCACAGTAGGTGTTGCTGTTCTCCTGGCCTCCCTCTGAAAGGAAAGACTATGCAGCGCAACATGTAGCAACAGGTTTTGCCCAGATGTTTTAGTATCCTGAATGAATGGTTGTAGACTCTGGCTGAAAGACAACCATTTAGCTTGTGTTCAGAAGGCGAGCACAGGGCCCCTCTGACCTTGTTCTCTGCTGTTTCCCACGGCACTGCACCAGGAGTGCAATACATGCTCAGTGGAGTTTTTTAAATTAACAAATGAACAGATGACTAAATGAAATGAACTAAAGAGTTTTGCACTGGGGCCTTTCTTCAAAACACTTATCAGTGGGCAGGGAGTGTAGCTCAGAGGTAGAGCATTTGCTTTACATGCTCAGGACCCTGGATATTTGATCCCCAAAACCACACACATACACACACACACACACACACACACACACACACACACGAATCACACACAGTAATATCAGCCTAAAAACTGTAATTCAAGGAAGGAAAACACCTCAAAAAGAAGCTTCATCAGAAGCAACATGAGGGAGCTTCACAAATTCTCTCCAGTGCCCCAGGAAGTGGGCGATAGGTTGGGGGCTTGCTGCAGCACCAAAACTCTTCCTGGTGAAGAGCGGCCCCACTGGGGTGCTAAGCCCCAGGAAACCCCTGCACCCTTTCCCTGCCTAGCCCTGTATAGAAGATTGGCCTACTGGGGGCAGGGAGGCTAGCTTAGTAGTTGAGGACTTGCCTACTGCAAAATAAAATAATACCAGAAGCTTGATCTACTGGATCCTACTAAAGATGCCCCTGCCCAGCAATGCAAGCCTGAGCTATATGTAGGTGCCAAGTCCCTGAGGGCACAGTTCCTTCAAGTTTTCTGCAGTCTTAGGCCTACCTAGGAATGTTAACCCTTTGATTCAAGCCCTTCTTCATATTTCAACTTAGATGTTAACCTGCTTGAAGAAACCATAAGCACCTTACCTGCACCCTCACAAAATGCTTTTGTCTCTCTGCTACTTGCTCTCATTTCACCTTTTTACCTCCCACTTTATTAACATTTGTCAAAATAGTATTGTTACAATTGCCATTTGACTTCTCTATATCCTTGTGGTGGGCTGGGATTTAGCTCAGTTGGTAGAGCGCTGCGCTGCAGTCTCTGAGTTCCAGAGTTCAATTCTCAGCACTGCAAAAATGGGAGAAGGACCTGGCAATCCACTCCCAAGGCAATCCTGAAACAGTCAGTCATTGAAAACCCTATGAGGGTCGCTATGAGTCGGATACCAACTCGACGGCACCTAACAACAACAACAACATACCCTTGTGGTAGAGTGTGGACAAACACAAGCCCCAAAGACAACCCATGCCCTAAGTTCCTGGAACCTGTGATGTAGGGCACTGCCTAGAGAGGCAGTTAGCCTGAGGGCCTATCTAGGCTCCCTTGGAGGACTGAGGCTTGTTCCCCAGGCAGTCACCTTTGCCCTACATCCTGGAACTCAGGGTCATCAAGCTCCCCAAGATGGTTCTGGCATCTATTCCCTTGCCTCCGGCCCCTCGACACCGATTGGCTGTTTCTAAACCCCAGAACGGCTCCTGATTGGACTGTTCTGGAACCACCCCTGATTGGCTACTTCTACAAAACCAAATTTGAATATCCCTTCTGATTGGCTGAAACACGTATGAGGTAACTGCCTCTGATTGGTCCCCCGGCAAGCCCCAGAAAAGTATATAAGGGTGATAAATGGAGCAGTCTGGGTCCATTCCATCGACCAGGACAGACAAGGAAGAAATAAAGAGCTGTTGGAGCAGAGCACTCAGAGTCTTCATTGGGAAGAAAAGCAAGATGCCGCCCTGGGCAGAAGCCTCTGAGCCTGCCTTTTTTAAGGCTTCTCAGAGCAGCCGCGGGCATAAGCCCCCTTTCCAGGTGGCGCAGCTCCTGGGTGCCCAGCTCCCCCTCACCAGAAGACGGGTCTTTGACTGCTGGTCCCTGCTCACGGCCGGAGCGAGTCCAGTGGCAGGGCGACACCCCACACTGTGAAATATGTATTGTCACACGGCTAAAGGGAGTTTGCAGATCTAATGAAGGTTATGGACTTAAAATCAGGAGAATAGCCTGGATTATTGAGATGGGCCCAACCTAATCACATGCTGTGCTCTTAAAAGCATAGCATTTGCTCAGACTTGTTGTTGTTGTTAGGTGCCATCGAGTTGGTATCCGACTCATAGCCACCCTCATAGGGTTTTCAATGGCTGACTGTTTCAGGATTGCCTTGGGAGTGGATTGCCAGGTCCTTCTCCCATTTTTGCAGTGTTGGGAATTGAACTCGGGACCTCAGAAACTACAGCGCAGTGCTCTACCAACTGAGCTAAATCCCAGATCCCAGCCCAGTTTCTCAGACTAGAGACCATAAAAGAGGAAAGCAGAGAGATTCCAAGCATGAGAAGGACTTGACTGGCCTCTTCCAGCTATGTGACATAGGGGTCTAGGTGCAAAGACCAAAGAGAGGCTCTAGGAGCTAAGGGTGGTCCCCAGCTGACAGCCAGCAAGAAACAAAGGGACTTCAGTCCTACTGCCACAAGGAAATGGACTGTCTGAATGAGCTTGGAAATGGATTCTTCCCAGAGTGTCCCAATAAGATCCCAGCAGCCACCACCCTGTTTTCTGCCTTATAAGAGCGGAGAAACCAGCCAAGCCAACCTGGACCTCTGACCTCTAACTTTGAAATACTAAGTGGGTGAGGTTTTAGGGCTCTGCATTTGTGGACATTTTGTTAGGGTGACAACAGGACACTAATATTTCCTAATGACTATGATCTCTGCAGGGGCAGGAGTGACAGTGGCTTGCTTATTGGTATTCCCTGTGTACCTCCCATGGTCCCTGGCCTTCGGCAGGCACTCAAAACGGCTCCATCTATGAATGAATGGAAACCTTCCTTCCTTTGCTTTGTGGGTAATTGCTTATGGCATAATCCAGCTGTCCACCGGTGACTGGAGGGGAAGATTCAACTAAAGACACCTAGACACCAGGTCTCCTTTGTAGGCTGGGTAAGCTGAGATCCCTAAGGGCCTCTGCCCCAAGATTCTATGTTCTGACAGATAAGCAAGAGCTGGTCCAGGGAAACAAATGCTGACTCTCTGCTCCAGTGTGCAGCTACTCGGAAAGTGACTAAGGCTACCTGTAACAGAGTGTGTACAAGAGGGTGAGACACTGTGGGCAGATCAGACTTGCTTCTGCATGAGTGTGGGCATGGGGTTCTGCAAGGGCAAACCTGAGGAGTGTGAGTGGGGGATGAACTCTAGGATCAGTTCCCACCCACCTGGGAAATTACAGGTAGCTCCATATCTGAGCCATGGCATTTATAAGGATTTCTTTGCAGGGCTTCTTAAAAGAATGAATTCCCCTGAGAGGCTGAAAACAGAATTCTACTTGTGAAAATGCCATATTTCCCACAACTTTTTAGGAAGGCTGTAACTATGAAATGAACTGGACCTGTTTAGAAAGAAAAAATTACATTACACTGGCTCTTCATAGCTTCTCAAATCATGAAGACGTTTTCCTTCCAGACTGCTTTGTTCCTAATTCAGGAATGACCCAGAAGCAAATGCCCTTAGATTTTAAAACAGAGAATCTGGGAGAGGCCTGTTTCTAGTAGTAAATCTTGCCCAAGAGATTTAGGACAGGCAAAATTCTGGGATCAGAGATTGGAAGTGTTTAAGAACCTTGGATTAATCCTTATGAAGGATTAACTAATGATTAATGACTAAATAAATAATTAATTAGCTTTATTGAGTGCCTGCTGTGTGCCAGGTGGTAGGCTAGGCCCTAAGGCTACCTACTTCATTTCGCAAATGCAATGCTGAGAAGTTGCTTGCCCCAAACCCCAAGCCAATTACTGTTGTCACTAAATTCAACGCTCTTTCCACTACAGCCCAGGCCCTCCATGGGAAACCTTCCCATCAGGTGTTGTTCTCTCCAGCCACGCACACAAACTTTTGGCAGCAACCCAGCCAGGCCTGTGTCCCAGCTCTCCACCCATTATCCCTCCTTCCTGTTAAACACTCCTGAGGAGTGTCTCCTACAGAAACCAGTTTGAAGTCACACTTGGAAAGGGGTTGACTCTCTGTGATAACATCTTCCTGGGTACTTCTGCCAAAGGACTGGCAGTTTAATAACAATGGAGCTGAACTGAGGTCTGAGCAGTCTCTACAAAGCAGGCCATGCGGATGGTCTCTGGGCCAGCCTAACCTTCCACGCATGTTTCCTACATTGCAGGATTCACTTCTTCAGAACTGTCTCCTACTCCCATACTTCCCCTAGAATCTCCACTATCTCCTCATTGCCTTCAGGACAAAGTGCAGCTCATTAGATGAATATCTGAGGCTTGCTGTCATCCCTCTTCACCTGCTATTTCCCCCATCCTCCAGTACCTGACTTGCTCTGTCCTCCACCATGACAATTTGCCCTTGCACCCCTTGTTCCCCACTTTTCCGCCTCCTCTTTGCCTGTCCAAATCCCTCTCATTCCTAAGGCCAGGAAACTAATCTCCTCCCTGCCTCTCCCTCCCCAGAAGCCCACTAAATTTAGGCATTGAGTCACCTTTTCCACCTTTGCCATTATGTGTTGCCTTGTAGTGTTCAGGAGTTTTCTCTGGGATGTGTTTTGCCTCCCAAACACAGTGGGATCAGGTGCCCTGGGCTGCTATTTCTTCAGATCCCTCACAATGCTTATAATAATGGGTGCCCAGAGTAGGTGCTTCAGAAATACTTCACAATTGAAAGAACCAAGGTGAGGAGAAGTGGGCAAGGTGACCTAGCACCTTTAAGTCTCAGTTTAAAGATCTTTTCCACAGAAGCCCCACCTAGTGCCCACCTTCCCTCAAATGATCAACCTTGGTTGTACCTCATGAGAAGTCATTTTCTTTCCTGGTGCCCATTACATTTTATCCTCCTTTTGATGTGGCTCTGTGTTAGTGACTGCCTTCCCTTGGATCATGAGTGCTGCGAGACACCTGCCCGGGTGGCCTCTGGATCCCCAGCATGAGAGGAGATGCTTGTGAAAAGAATGAATTGGAGAGAAAGAGGAGATGACCTGTTTTTGTTGTTCATAATTGTACTCAGGAATCCCCAACAAGGTCGTTTCTATTTCTCTAGTCTACACCAGGGATTCAAGTCTGAGGACCAGTGCCTTGGGTAAACACAAGCAAATCTTAACAGTGCCCCTTTCTTGAGCATGTATATTGGAGATACTGTTCTAATGCTTCCCCCACCACCCCCACTGACTCCTCACTCTACCTGCAGGCAGGAGGTAGTAGGACAGGCTCCACCATGAAATGAGAGATCTGAGACTTTGCGTTCTCACCCTCCCAACCCTTCTGGAAGTGTGTGGCTCCCATCTTACAGGGAAGAAAACCTCTAATGCAGGAAATGGCTGAGAATTCCAGAAAACCTTTTGAAAATGCATCAGGAGCTGGGCGCGGTGGTGTAAGCCTCTAATCCCAGAAACTTGGGAGGCAGAGGCAGGAGGATTGCAAGTTTGAGACCAGAGACAGTATGTATAATTTAGTAAGACCTTGTCTCAGAAAGTAAAATAATGGGCTGGGGGTGAAGCTCAGTGGTGCAGCACTTGCAAAGCATGCAAGCACGAGGCCCTGGGTTCAACCTCCAGTACCGAGAAAAAAAAAAAAGAGAGAGAGAGAGAGAGAGAGAAAAGAAGAGAAAAGAAAAGAAAATGCATCAGAACTGCCACCACCTTCAAGAAAATGAAGTCTAGCTCCTGGGGAACAAGGTACAAATCAACAACTGTCCTGTTGGTGCAGACATATGTAAATGACATGCAAATGAGCCCATTCCCCAACCCCCTAGCGGACTCCTGGAGGTGATGAAAATGTTCCAAAGCCAGGAGGAGCTTGCTAGAAGGGACAGTGGAACTTGGGAACCTGGCTTTGGGTAAATCAGAACCAATCCGGGGCCCAACCCTTCCAGGGTGTTCACAGGCACCCATTCAGATATCCCTCCCCCGTCCCACACTAAAGCATTGAGAGCCAAGGCAGCCTGCTCAGAATCATGAAGCTGGAAAGTGATGGAAGCTCTTACCTTGAGAAGCCAGCTAGGCCACCCCTCTAAGCAAATCTCCTTCTAATGGAAGTGACAGCTGGCAAACAGCTGCCTGATGAACATGGGCCTCAGCTTCCAGCTGGGAGCCGTCCTGCCCTGGGTAGCTTTATTAGGGGATGTTTCCGGAAAGGAAAGCTTCTCAGAGGGAGGCTCTCAATTCAGGCAAAAACAGTCCCAGAAAGGTGTTCCTGTGGCAGTGACCAGCAGCATTTGCAGAAGGGGCTGCCTACTGGGTGGTGAAGTCATCTGAAAGAGGAAGATACACATGGACAATGGCCAGACTAAGCATACAGTAGAGCTCTGACCCAGGAGCCAGATCAGAAAGCCAACCCACCATCCACAGCAGCCAGTCCAGGAAGCCAAGCACCACCCCTGTAGCGATCAACCCCAAATGGCCAGGAGTTGATCGATAGCTCTCAGTTCCCCTAATTTTTGCCCCAACTTGCAACTTAGTACCAATTGGAAAAAGCCAAATGTGCTTGCCTAACTAATCACATAGGATGCTCTGCATCTAGTTGTTGCTGTTGTTAGGTGACGTCTAGTCATGTCCGACTCATAGCGACCCTTATAGCGTTTCCTTTTTCTCTTTTTTTTGTACTGAGGGTTGAACCCAGGGCCTCATGCCTGCATGCTCTGCAAGTGCTGGACCACTGAGCTGCACCGTCAGCCCATTTTTAAAAATTTTTTTGAGACAGGGTCTCGCTAAATTACGCAGACTGCCTGTGGTCTCGAACTTGTGATCCTCCTGCCTCTGCCTCCCAAGCCGCTGGGATTACAGGGGTGCGCCACTGCGCCCGACTCCTTATAAGGTTTTCAATGGCTGATTGTTTCAGGATTTCCTCAGGAGTGGGTTGCCACATCCTTCTCCCGTTTTTGTGGTGCTGGGAATTGAACTCCGAACCTCAGAGACTGCAGAGCGGCACTCTACCAACTGTGTTAAATCCCAGCCCCCTGCCTCTAGTTAGCCCACCTATACCTGCTTTGTGCCAGAGTTCCTGAGCAGAGCACACCTGAAGTTGTCCTTATCCACTGTCCCCAACCTGCCTCTGAGTATCTGTCTACAAAAGGCCAGCCACAGTGGCTGGCTGCCTTGCTAGAGCAAGCTGGGAAGAAACTGCCTGTGCTAGTTCTCATCTGAGTGGTCTTTATGTACTTCCACACCTCCTAGTGGCCTGATTGCTTTGTGGTACATATGTTCTATCTGTGAAATGGGATAATAAATCTGAGTGTGAATGGAGAGGAAAATGCCTTCAATTGTGCAGGAGCCACTTGACACTTCCTCACACCCTCAATCACATCTGATCTCTATTCATCGAACACATAACCCACTGAGGATATACCACACCTGGTATATCCTCAGGTCTGGTTCCTTCATTTTTCCCAGGGAGGAGCCTGCCATCCAGGCAGGAAAAGTGTTTACTTACCCAAGATTGCCTCCTCTGGAGGCCTCTGAGTACCCAGTCCTGGTCTCCACTTTCCTCCCTCCTGAAGCCCAGGAAAGCAAGCTCATGAGCCTTTTCAGGAAGCCCACAGGTTTCAGCTTCAGTCTATGGATGACTGAAGAGGGCTAAAGAGAGCAGTTGTGCACACAAGAGTGGGTGACCAGGAGTCAGGCCAGTGTCCCCACCAGGAAAGTCCAGTTGTGGCCTGGGCACAGGGCTCTGCCCTCAATAGGGATTTTTTTCCTCCTTGGTTTCAGGGAGAGTGAGCCCCACCCAGACTCTCTGAGCCTCTTTTATTCAGGGAGGTGGCTTTCTCTGGAAGAGTCCTTTCTTTCTTGGAGTTCGCTCCACCCAAGACCGCCCCGCCTCCTCACTACCAGACAAAAGCGAAGGGGAATACAGATCACAGCCCTTACCTTTCTATGTAGCACTCTGCCATCCTCTCTCAATACCAACTTGTGCATAGACTCTCAATCCTCAGAACAACCTTCTGATGAATGTATCATTATTAGCCTGAATAAATGGGGAAATTGAGTCATGGAGAAATCAACTGATGTGCCAAAGGAGGAGAATGGGGATTTAAAATGCAGGTCCATGGCACTGGCCATGGTGGTACACACCTGTAATCTCAGCACTTGGGAGACTGAGGCAGGAGGATGATGAGTTCAAGGCCAGCCTGGGCTACATAGTGAAACCCTGTCTCAAAAAACCAAAACCAGACCAAATCAAAACAACCCAGGCCCTTTAGTAGAGCACTTGACTAACTTGCCTTAATTCAATCAGCACTGCAAAAATGAAAAATGAAAAACACAAACAAATGAAGAAACAGGCTCAGAGTTGAGCTCTTGACCATCTAGTCATACCTCCTTGGGGTGTTTCCAAAAGAACACACAAAGTCATACAGGAATCTTTGGGGTGCTCTAAAGTTGGGAGCAAGATTTATTTACATTTCTGAGAAATGCTGGGTTCTCTCTCATCTATTCTTGGTTCATTTTGGTCTCATAAACACTCATCAAGCCCCAAGAGAGATACTGGGAGGACAGAGACTAAGAAAGCCTCTATGTCAGGCCTGGGCTGGGATTTAATTCAGTTGTAGAGTGTCGCTCTGCAGTCTCTGAGGTCCAGAGTTCAATTCCCAGCACTGCAAAAAGGCGGAAAGGACTTGCAATCCACTCCCAAGGCAATCCCCAAACAGTCAGCCATTGAAAACCCTATAAGGGCCGCTATTAGTCGGACATGATTCGATGGCACCTAACTATGCCACCACCACCTCAGGCCTAGCGCTTTCCTAGGAGAGAGCAGCCTGCCCTGCTAGTCCCCCCCAACTCAATGCAGGCATTCCCTTCTGGAGGGAGTGGAATGATGCTTTTGCTTTTGTGTTGTTTATGTGGTACCTGGGAGTTGAACCCAGGACCTCACACATACATTGCAAGAGCTCTACCAGTGGGTTGCATCCCCAGTCCATTTTTATTGTTTTATTTTGAGTCAGGGTCTCGCTAAGTTACACAGGCTGCCTCTGGCCTTGACCTCACAATTCTCCTGCTTCCTCCTCCCAAGTCTCTGGGATTACAGGCGGATGCCACTGCACCAAGCCTGCAGAAAGCAGTGTATATGGATCACTAGACAACACATGTATATGGATCACTAGACAACTGGAGGGGCTTATCTGCAGCCAGATTCCTGGGCTTCTGCCCAGACTCTCCTGTTAGGTCCCACCAGACAAGAGCCAGAGAGTCTGCATTTGTAACTAGCACCCAGGTGAATCTTAGAGCAAGACTCCAATGAAGCAGGACCCTCTGAAGTCCCCTCCAGGGAGAGTCAATGAGGCCTGTGACTTCCACTTGCTTCTCAAGCTTGGAGAGCTTCCCCTGACCTGCACACAGCCCTTCCTACCACTGGCCAAGCAAGTTCTTCCAGGACTGTGTTGGGTGGTGAGGGGTACAGAGCATCAGGAAGCCCAGTCCTGGCTCTCAGGCAAAACATTGCTTTTGGCTCCTCTGTTACGACCTGTGCAAAGAGCCCGGTGCAGAGGGCGCCATGTCAGAGCAGGCCACTTTGCCGCAGACATCTCTGTCCCCCCATAACCGGGAGGCCAGGTTCTTCTTTACTGGTCACTCCCTCCAGTAACCCTCTCCCTTCTGCTGACACTTTGGGGACTTTCAGTAATTGTCAGCTGAATGAATAAATTAATGGCAGAGGGAGACAGACGTGTTAACAGCTAACAGCAATTCAAGCAGAATGGAGTAAGTGCTAAATGGTGGTGAAATGAGTCATTAAGCCCATGGGAAGCAAGAGGGAAAAAGACATTCATTGTCTTCCCTCCACTGTCACAGCAGCGCCATCCCTGTCTTCCCTTCCTGTCTCTCTCACATTCAGAAGGAATCAGAAAATGTACGTTTGTAGTTTCAAGCATAGTTCCAAAGCAAACGCCCTGGTAGTCACCCCTCTCCTGTGCCTCCCCCCATAAGAAACAAAACCTTCCAGAATGTCGGAAGCCCTTCATGATCCCCTTTGTAATAGCCCTGTGGTGATCACTCTTGCCCTCATCCAATCTCTATCCTCAACCTGGGGGAACCATTTCCTTGCTTTCCTTTATTGTTTGGCCATGAATGTCTATGTCACTAGACAATACATTGTCTAGAGTTGCCTGGTTTGGGATTTTCTGTGACAGCACATTTTCTTCAGTGGTTGCTGCCTTTGTGCAGCGTGATTGTCGGGGGGGGGGGCTGCCTTTGTGGGTACTTGCAGGTGTGGTTCATTCATTCTCACTGCTGCACGGCTGTTCTATTGTGCAGCCATGCCACCACTTACTTAGCCATTCTCCTGTGGATGGCCATTTGGATTGTGTCCAGTCCTTGCTGATGCCTATCAATGCTGCTATCTGTGGCCCCTAATGTACACATCTCTAGTGTATCAAAGAGGAATTGCTGGGTCTTGGCATTTGTGTTTTTCAACTTTGCCATGTAATGCCTTCTTGTTTTCTGAAAGGACTGGGCCGGCTTCTAGACCTCTTATCTGGAGTTCATTTTATTCTGCGGCACCAGGGTGATCTCTCTTCGTAGGTCTGGAACACCAACGAACTCCCTTACTTTCATCACATGAGAGTTTGGGGGAAGCTAAAGACAAAAATAGTGCAGAGAAGCTGGGCATGGTGGCTGAGCCTGTAATCCCAGCAACTCAAGGGGAGGAGGCAGGAGGATCTCAGATTCAAGGTGAGCAGCCTGCACAAATTAGTGAGACCCTGTCTCAAGATAAAAATTTAAAAAGGAGAAAAAAATTAAAACTAAAAAAGGCACTGGGGGTGCAGCTCAGCGGTAGAGCACTTGCAAAGTATGTGTGAGGCCTTGAGTTCAGCTCATCAGTACAAAAAAAAAAAATCAAAAACCAACAAACAAAAGAATTAATTGTGGTGCAAAGAATGAGCACTGTGGTGTATGCATGTAATCCCAGTGATTTAGGAGGTTGAGGCAGGAGGATTGTGAGCTCAAGGGCAGAGGCAGCCTGGTTATTTTAGGGAGACCCTGGCTCCAGATTAAAAATTTTAAAAAAAGAGGGATTGGAGGTATAGCTCAGTGGTGAAGCACTTGCATAGCATGCATTGGGGTTCAACTCCCAGCACTGAAAAAAAAAAATAGTGCAAAGAGACCACGGAGGAGAGTAAGTTCAAAGTTTACTGGCTACTGCAACAGCTGAAATCATGTTTTTCTGGGATAGAAATCTTCCAATAACAACAGACTAAACAAGATAGGTGTATATTGCTGGTGGGATACGGTGGTGCATACCTGCATTCCCACTGATTTGGGAGGCCAAGGCAGGAGGATCGTGAGTTCAAGGTCAGAGACAGCCTGCATAACTCAGTGAGACTCTATCTCAAAATAAAAAATAAAAATAAAAAATGGGGCAAGGGGTATGGCTCCGTGGTAGAGCACTTGCCTAGCATGTGTGAGGTCCTCAAGCCCCAGGAGTACATGAATTAAAAAAAAAAAAAAAAAAAAAAAAAGGGAAGTACATTCCCACATAAAGGAAGGCCAGAAGTCAGCTCTCTAGACTTCTATAGGTCTATATGGCTCCATAGTTCAGGTTCCCTTGATTTTATTGCACTGTCCTCTGCACATGACTTGAGCTGTTTGAGCTCCAGCCATCATGTCTCTAGGCTAAACAATAAGAGGAAAGAAGCTGCATGTGGTGGTGCAGACCTTTAATTCCAGCACTCAGGAGGCTGAGACTGGTAGATAGAAACTGTTTGAGGCCAACCTGGTCTACTTAGTGAGTTCCTGGCTCACCTGAGCTACGTAGTGAACCGTGTCTCAAAAAAAAAATAAATAAATAAAAATAAAAATAAGTTACTATTAAATGAATGTCTTGTTTGTGCCAATTCCTGTGTAAGGCTACCCTCTTATTTATTCCTCACTGCACCTCTACAGTGTTGGTATTTTTGTCATTTCACAGATGAGGAAATTAAGGCTTGAAGAGATCAGGAAGTTTCACCAAAGTCATAAAAGTGGTAACTGTGAGAACCAGAATTCTCTGGTCTGGCCAGATCTTCTCATCTTTCCAAAGTACAGCTCCATGTCCTTTCCTCCATAACCCCCCTCTCAGCTCACACAAAATTAGATGGCTGTTCCACTCTGCTTCCTGGGCTACACTGGTTCCTCTTTACAGTACTTTCCAGAAAGTCTTCAACAGATGGTCACTGGGTGCCCATTGCATCCTGGTGTCTGAGTATGTTGGTGGAAGGTGTTATGTACTTCTTTCCTAGCAAATTTAAAAATTACTATTATTATCATTATTAATTGTGGTAAAGTATACATAAAACGTATCATTTTTCTGTATATAGTTCAGTAGGGTTAAGTACATTCACTCTGTCATACAACCAGAGAACTCTTTTCAGCTTGCAAAACTGAAACTCTGTACCCATTAAACAACAATGTCCCATTATGCCCCTGATCCCCACCCCTGGCAACCACCATTCTACTTTCTGTCTCTATAAATTTAACTACTTTAGGTAGTTCATATGAGGGAAATCATAAAGTTTTTGTCTTTTTGCGACTGGCTTATTTCACTTGGTGTTATTTCCCTAAGGTTCATCCATGTTGCTGCATAATAGGTCAGAATTTCTTTCCTTCTTAAGGCTGAGTAACACTCAGTTGCATGCATATCCCAGAGCCCTTTCTTTTGACTATTGTGAACAAGGCTACTATGAGTGTGGGTGACCAAACATCTCTTTGAAATCCTGATTTCAATTTTCTTCCATATAGACCCTGAAGCAGAATTGCTGGATAACATGTTAATTCTCTATTCAATGTGTACTGTTTTCCACAGTGGCTTCACTATTTTACCCTTCTCCCAAGAGTGCACAAGTGTTCTGCTTTCCCCACATGCTTGCCAATATTCTGCCTTGTTTTCCCCATAGTGGTCACTTTTTTCTTTGTTTGGGGGCTTTGGTGCGTGGGGTGGTCGTGTGTTTTTGAGACAGGGTCTTGCTCTGTAGCCCAGGCTGGCCTTGAACTCAAGATCCTCCTGCCTCAGCCTCCCAAGTGCTGGGATTACAGGTATGTGCCACACATGCTTGGCTCCTAATAGCAGCCATCTTAATGGGGGTGAGGTTGGTGAGACTGTTCATTTTAAAAAATTCTTTCCAGGGGCAGGGATGTAGCTCAGTGGTGGAGTGATTGCCTAGCATGGGCAGGGCCCTGGGTTTGATCCTCGGCACTGGGAAAAAAAAAAAAAAATCTTTCCAAACTAAGCCGAGACCGTGATATATCAGAGTATTTATGGAGTACAAGAAAATGATTTCAACCGTATGGTAGTTTTGTTTTGCAGAGTTTATTCAATAAAGAAACCATTTCCAAAAGGTACTATCTTTTCCAAAGTCTAGAAGTTGATGTTGCATTAATTGTGTGACAGGAAGGCTGAATGCTCTGTAGTGAACAGTGACTTTCCTCTGAGCCTCAGGTTTGTTCCCACTTGCCAGGCCCCAAAGACTCACCACTCTCAGTCCTCTGAGAGCAGCTCCTCCCAGGGGTGGAGTCACCTCCTTTCTAGAGTCACCTCGCCTACCTCATTCCACCCTTACACAAGGCAGATGAACCAGGAGAAAGAAGGTTGCTGGCATGTGAAACCCAAGGACCTCAATGACCACCAGCCCCTGCAAGATGCTCTAGCGGGCAGATGTGGGGACAGGAGCTGGGCCATGTCTTCCCTCCCACTTCTGTGCTCAAGGGCAGAAAGAGTCCCATTTCAGCAACACTCCCAGGCCAACTTGAAAGCTGAACCAAGCACTGCCTGTGCCTCGTGAGAACTCCTCCGGATGCCTGCAGGCTTATGCTGGGCTGAGTCACTTCCTCACCTTAATTCTCCCCTAATACCTTCCCTTTCTCCGCAGCTTTACTCCGGCACCACCATCTGGGGGTGGAATGTCTGGGGAAGCTGTGCAGGTGGGTTGGCTGAGCCGTCTGCCCAGATATTACATACAAGGCTGGGAGTAGGGGCTGGGGGTGGGGGCAAAAGTAAAACCAGGTTTGTCTGCTGGCTCTGGAACGCCTCCCAACCCCCTCAGCAGTTTGATCTCTGTAGACATGAGCCCAAGTCAGTGTCTCTAAGCAAGAGTCCCCTGGGCATATAGAGCTGGGAGCTTCTGGGGGATGAAATAGAGGATGGGGAGGACAGGGAAAGGGGACATAATGACTGCGTTTGGTTCAAGAAACTTCCATCCCACTCCTCCTTCCCTAGAAAAGCTTCCCTGGTAGGAAAGGGTTACATCCTGGAAGGTCAAGTTCAAGGTTATGCTGTATATCATGGTGCTATAGTTTTTTTTTTTTTTTCCATACTAGGGACCTGAACCCAGGGCCTCACACATACTTTGTAAATTCTCTGCTACTGAGCCCCATTTTTAGTTTTTAAATCGAGACAGGGTCTCACTAAATTATGCAAGCTGCTCTGGCCTTGAACTTGCAATTCTCCTGCTTCAGCCTCCTGAGTTGCTGAGATTACAGGCTGTGCCACCATGCCTGGGGGCACTATAGTTTGAATGTGTCCCCCAAGAGTTCATATGCTGGAAACTTGATCCCAAAATTCCTACATTAATAGTATTTGGAGGTGGAGCCTTTGAGAGGTAATTAGATTTAGAAGAGGTTATGAAAGTGGGGTCTCCATGACGGTCCATTGTTCCTCTTCCCTGTATGTTCTCCTCTTTCCCTCCCTGTTTACCAGTAAACTTTCCTCTGATGATTCTGAATCATTTGCCTATACATCCTGAGCATTGCTTCTTGTGCTTGCCTGCCTCGGCTTATACATCCTGAGATACAAATCAGGTCAAAGATTTAATTTTATTGAAGTTTTTGTTCAAATAATTTTAAGGACTCAGAGTGGTGTGACACTTATGAAAAAGAGCATTCTCCTTATCAGAGATATCCACCTTCAGTTTCTACTCCTTGTTCTTTTGGTGTTTATCTCTATTTCTCTCATAATATTGCTTTTTCATTGCTAACCTATGACTTTTCAGTTTTGGATACTATTTTTGGCTTTCCCCATTTCAACAACCCACTTGATTTTCCCAATATAGTCATTTAATAACTTGGTTAGGACAATAATGCTTACATTATTACTGTTACATAAAAACTATTCCTCTGTATTTCTTCTTCTTCTTCTTCTTCTTTTTTTTAAGTGCTGAGGATTGGTGCATGCAAGGCAAGCACTCTACCGGTGAGCTACACCCTCAGCTCACCATGTACTTATGCTATAAGCCCTGTGATGGTCTGTATTTCCCATTTTACATATAATCTTTTATTTTTTCTGAAATTAAAAATTATTTTTGCCCCCCTCCACTTAGTTTTCTATGTGCTTAATGGTAAATTCTTTCAGTTGTTGAAATTTCCCTTGAATATGTTCAGATGACATACTATTAATTTTATTTTCCTCAAGAAATCTCTCTTGGAGCTTTCTTATCTAATCCTAGGCTGGTTACTGCTTAAGTCCATTGTTTATGTCCTGCAATCTGTCTCCATCAATACCTTGAGAGAGTCTCTTCACCTCTCTTGTGTCAGATTCTTGTTTCTTATTGTCTTTTTCTTGGTTTACTCCTTTATTTTGATGAAACATATCTTCCAGCAGCCTCTTGAATATATGAAAAGAAAATTGAACCATAAGTGACTAAAATGTCTTTTTTTGCCTTCAAGCCTGATTGCTAGTTTGGTTGGGTATAAAATTTTAAGTTGGAGATAATCCCCCTTCAGATTTTGAAAGCATTACTAGTCTTCTAACTTCTAGTGTGTCTCTTGAGAGATTCAGGTCATTCTAGTTCATGACCTAGTTTCTTTTCCCTTTAGATACTTGTAGGATGTTGTTTTTGTCATTAGTGTCCTAAAACAATTTGACAAGGGCCTGTTCTCATCCATTGTGTCAGACACTCAGTGGGCCCTTTTAATCTGGAAACACATGTCCTTTGGTTTTGGAAACGAATTTCTTCGAGTATTTCTTTGATTGTTTTCTCCACTCCATTTTCTATTTATCTTCCTCCTCCTGCAGGAACTCCTATGATTCAGAAGTTGAGCCTCCTAGAGTAGTCTTCTAATTTTATTATCTATTTTCTGATTTTTTTCATGTCTATATTTTTGCACTACTTTTAGTAAGATTTTGTCAACCTTATCTTTCACTCCTTTTATTGAGCTTTTGATTTATATTATATTTTTATTTTAAGAACTTTTCCCCTTGTTCCCTTAAAGACATAGTATTGTGTTTGTGTGTCAGATTTGTATGTGCATGTATATATCTATATGTAAAGTATGCATGTGTGTGTAAAATATATCTTTGTATGTTTATATCTATATAGATATGCATATATACTTTTTTAATAGTTTTTTTTTACATTACTTGGGGGTTGAACTCAGGGCTTGTACATACGTTTGCAAGCGCTATGCCACTGGGCTGCACCTTCAGCCCATTTATAATTTTTTATCTTGAGACAAGGTCTTGCTAAGTTATGCAGGTTGCCTCTGGCCTTGAACCTGCTATCCTCCTGCCTCTGCCTCCCAAGTTGCTGAGATTATAGGCATGATCCATGGTACCCAGCCTAGTTTTGTGTTCGTATTTTAGGGATGCATATTTTAAATCTCTCTAGGACTAATGTACAATGAAATGCATGTATGGAAAGTCATAATGAGACCCACTGAGTTGTACATTAAAATTACCAATTAAAAAATAAAAAATACCAAGTCTCTCTAGGAAATACTAATGATAGGTATTGTTACATTTAAATTTTTTTCTTTTCCATGCATAAACCATTTTCTCCAAGTTGCCTTTTCTTCTTGTTTTAGCCTCTGTCTTTCATCCTGGAGGCTTGGTCAGATGTCTGATGATTATGCTTATCTGAATGGAGATCTAAAAGGCTGATTGGAAGGCTGGGAGTGTACCTCAGTGGTAAAGCATATCACTATCATGAACAAGGCCTTGGGTTCAATCCCCAGTACCACACACACACATACAAGAAAAAGCTGATCAGAAAGTATGAGAACATGGATAAAGCTTTTAACTAGGAGTGTCACTACAGGGTAATCAGGCTGAGCCATTTCATTGTTACAAGCATCTTTACATCTTTTTTCTTGGGCTAGTAAGATTCCCCAAAGTAGACTTTTCATTGATTGCCTGGAGTTACATGTCTTGGGAGCAGAATGAATGAAAAAGGCTGGGGTTCCACATTATGTCTATCAATTTGTCTCATCTCTTGCCTTAAGTCTAGAACCCCCTAAGCAGCCAAACTCAGTGTCCCCTTATCTAGAGACTCCTTGATTTACTTTCAAATAAAACTTTAGTGTTCCATCAATTGTTTATATGGTAAAATATGAGCGAGGATTTGGGGTATCTAATCTCTTTTTAAATTTTCAGATAATTCTCTACTTCTTAGCCCTGCATTTACTCCTACTTCTGCTGCCACCAATTTCTGAGCCTTTAGAGATCCCACAGAATGAATACAGTTGCTTTTAGCTTCTTACCTACCAACTTAGATTCAGCTCCCTTGGATCTGCTAATTGGTTGCCACTCATTCATTTTCCAGCTTCCAATATTGGGTAATCATAGTTGTCTTCACTGTCATTAATAAGCCATAGCCCTTTCTGCATGCATATAACCTTTCTGTGGCTTCAACTGGAAACCTCAGGTCATCCTGAAGGTTTTTTTTCCCACCCTCAGCAGGGGCCTACCTGCAGCTCTCCCAACACCAAAAGGCCTCTGAAACCCCAACACAGCAGTCCAGCTACAGCATTAGTTTTCTGTTTTTGTTTTTGTTTTCAGTCTTAGGGGGTTGAACACAAGGCCTCACACATGCCTTGCAAGCACTTTACCACTGACCTGCACCCTCAGCCCATTTTTCACTTCTTATTTTGAGATAGGGTCCTGCTAAATTACACAGGCTGCTTCTGGCCTTGAACTTGCAATCCTCCTGCTTCTGCCTCCCAAGTTTCTGTTATAGGCATGCACCACTATACTCAGCTTTGTTTTCTTATTCTTCAAGATGGGATCTCACTGTATTTCTCAGGCTGGCCTCAAACATCTGGGATCAGGAGATCCTCCTACCTTAGCCTCCAGAGGGCTGAGACTATAGACAGGCCACCAGACCTGACTGCATGTGTTTTCTTGCCTTGTGCTTAGGAAATCTAGGAGTCAGCCAAGCTTCAAGAAAGGGAATTACTACTACTACTACTACTACTACTACTACTACTACTACTAATATTATTATTATTATTATTATTATTATTATTTTGGGGATCAAAGCCAGGGCCTTGCACATGGTAAGAGAGAACACTTTTTTTTTTTTGGACATTTTTAATGTACACCTTAATGTGATTCATTCTGACATGCTTTTCAAGAAAATTTTTAAATAATCAACTTTACTGATTTAAAATACAAGATAAACCAGGCACCACAGCACACACCTGTAATCCCACTGACTCTGGAACTGAGGTAGGAGGATCACGAGTTCAAGGCCAGAGGTAGCCTGTGCAATTTAGTGAGACCCTGTCTCAAAATAAAAGAGTTGGCTGGGGGCACAGCTTAGTGATGGAATGCTTGCCTACCACATGTAAGGCCCTGGATTCTACCACCAGTATTGAAACAATAAAATAAAATACAAGACATTGGGATTTTAAGTAAGTAATGCTAATGACAATATTTCAGCATATGGTAACCACTTCTGTCTTTGTGAAAGTACTAAAAGGTAATTTAATTTAGGTATGCGCATTCAGTGTTGGAGGTGATTGGTGAGCTCAAGAAAGGTATTCTTCAAGAATAAAAAGAATAAAAATAAACACCTTAAACACAATGTTGATTTACTTACAATAAAATCCATTCATTTCAAGAACTTGGCTCAATGACTTTTGATAAATTATGAACACATGTAACTAACATCATAATCAAAATATAGAATATTTCCATCCCTACACAAAGCTTTCTCCTCATGCTATCATAGAATTTGGGGGTTTCTTCTCTGATTTTCCCTTCTCTTTCTCCCAATCCCAGCTCTCCTGGCAGCCTTGCACTCTAATTTGCTTTCCCAACTTGGTGAAGTGTTGGGGATTTTTAAAATTATATTTCTCAACTAGGGTCCCTCATGACAGCCTGAGGGGCTGACCCCTAGTTGACCCCAGGGCTCATTTCACTCACTCAAACCAGCCCCTCCCATCGAGTGAGCAAAGATGGCCTCCCGGCCAGCCTGACCTGCCCTAACCACCTTACTTTTGACTGGCTCCCCTCAGCAGTTTCAGGTAATAACTGTTCCCACCTGGCAGGTATGTCAGTTTACCCGCTGTACCTGTCAGGTTTGTGCTCTGATTGGCTGAATCCCAGCATGTGACCCCTCCAGGACCCTATAAAAGCAGGGCTCCTGGACCCCATCTTGACCCTACTGAACCTCATCCTTTAATCCTCACCTCTCTGACAGTCTCCTGAACCTCATCACCTGGACCAGCGCACCCTACTCCTGCAAGACCTTCTAGCAAGCTAGTGAGATCAAGCCCAGGGGCCCCAAAGAGCCCAAGGCATCTAGCAAGCCACGAAGAACCTCCCAATTCCTCCCATCCTTGGGAAGGAGGGAGGTAAAGAAGGCGAGCTGCGAGAGTCAAGACCATCAGACCTCCACGGAACACCAGAGGCTGTGCCTGTGCCTTTAGGGCTGAGCTGTACCAGCACTTAGCCTGCAGCATTCAGGCCTACAGCCAGCACTTAAAGGGATATAGCTCTGCTCTATAGGGGCCACTTGCTCCTTGCTCTCTATCAGGGGAGCACCCCAATATACCTTACCTACCCTTGTTTATGGGCTGGGATTTAGCTCAGTTGGTAGAGCACTGTGCTACAGTCTCTGAGGTCCTGAGTTCGGTTCCCAGCACCACAAAAATGGGAGAAGGACCTGGCAATCCACTCCCAAGGCAATCCCGAAACAGTCAGCCATTGAAAACCCTATGAGGGGCTCTGTGATTCAGATAATGACTCGATGGCACCTAACAACAACAACCCTTGTTTAACCACCAGAAAGTCTCCCGAGGTCCTTCTTTCCAACACCAACCACATTGTTATGTTGAGGGTTTGGCCCTAATCTTAGCTGGGCTAGAGCTAAAACCCCAACAGTGAAGCTGCCATCCTTGCCTTGAATGCTTCTTCCCGCAGCTCAGAAAATGTCCATAGGGTGAACAAAGGTGCTCTTGCCTAATGACCATACTCTTGCACTAACTGAGGTCCTCCATCTCCAAAAGGTGATTTGGTATATTTTATCCAGACTTTATAGATATTTACAGCAGAGGTCAGAAAGGATAAATCTTATACCCGCAACTCCATCACATCTAAAAACAGAAGTTTTTTATCTTTTATTTTAAAAAACGTTTTGTTTTTTTGAGATCAGTTCTTACTGTATAGACCAGGCTGTCCTGGAATTCACTACATAGACCAGGCTGGCCTCAAATTTGCTATAATCCTCCTGCCTCAGCCTCCCGAGGGCTGAGATGACAGGCGTGCACCACCATACCTGGCTCTGAAAACGGAAGTTTAAAAATATTTTTTTATTTTTTAATTTAACTAATTAATTCATTTATTTATTTTGCAGCACTCAGGTGTTGAACCCAAGGCCTCATACTTGCATGCTTTAGAAGTGCTGTACCACTGAGCTGTACCCACAGCCCATATTTTTACTTTTTGTTTTTGAGGCAGTGTCTCACTAAAGTATGCAGGATGGCTCTGGTCTCAAACTTGCAATTCTGCCTCTGCTTCCTGAGTGGCTGGAATTATAGGTATGAGTCACCATGTCTGGCTAAAAATATATCTTTTGAAATACACTTTTTATACATATTCTTGATGTGCTAGCTAAAACAAAGAACACACAGAAGATACCTACCAAAGTCTTTGCTTTATGGCCGTCAGTGGCTAGCCCCCTTTGGAATCTCAAAAAACATCAGTAGGTGCTGCTAGAATGGATCTAGAGTCAGAAGGTCAAGGCTGAGTTCTGCTATTTGCTCACTCAGGCCTATGGCCACTTCTTGGGAGGGGCAGGTGTTTTGATGGCTGAAGCAACTACTTGGGAGGTCCTGTAGGGTGTGACTTTACAGTCAGGTGGAGCTGAGTTTGCATTTTGGCTTGATATGCACTGTGTACTGTGGGGAAAGTGAAAGAACCACTCGGGATTTTGCTCAGTTGGTAGACCGCTGCGCTGCAGTCTCTGAGGTCCTGAGTTCAATTCCCAGCACCACAAAAATGGGAGAAGGACCTGGCAATCCACTCCCAAGGCAATCCCGAAACAGTCAGCCATTGAAAACCCTATTATGGTCGATATGAGTCGGATATGGACTCGACGGCACCTAACAACAACAACAACAACAATTTACAAAACAGGAAGAGTAAGAGTAACATCAAGCTCAGAGGATCATTTTAAGAGCTGATAACAAGCCAGGCAATCCACTCCCAAGGCAATCCCGAAACAGTCAGCCAATGAAAACCCTATGAGGGTCACTATGAGTTGGATACCCACTCTACGGCATCTAACAACAACAACAACAACAAGCCAGGCATGATGGCACACTCCTGGCCTGTAATCCCAGCTACTCTGAATGGGAGGTAAGAGAGTTGCAAGTTTGAGGCTAGAGGCAGCCTGCACAATTTAACAAGACTTTGTCTCAAAAAGTACAACAGGGGCTGTGAGGGCGGCTCGGTGGGAGAGCACTTGCCTAGTATGTGGCGAAGCTCTGGGTCTGATCTCCAGCACCACACACACATACCCACCCTAAACCAAAAACACCAATAACAGCATGGAATAAACTCAGCAGGTTGCTCTGTACCCAGGAAATCTAATGGCTGGTGGCCACTGGTAGTAGTCTTTATGGACATAAAGACGTTTGTATTCTAAGTACTGTATAACTTTGGTGGGCATCATTTTTTGGGTAGCCCAGCACCTAAATGCCCCTTCTTCCATCATGCCAGTCCCCACCCCTGTGTCTCCCATTCCCCAGGACAGGAATAACAGGTGCTCACTATCCCTGTCCCCTCCACCCCACTGGCCAAGAAAGAATGGAGAATCTTGTTTTGGCAGTTGGGGCTGAGCTGGCACGACGTCCACTGGCGTGGTGGCCCGAGTCCTGACCAGACCAAGCCTGGGGGTTCACCAGCTGGGTTTTCTGCTGCCAGTTGGCCTTGGTTTTTGTCCATTTTCTCATCTTGGGTTTCCAGCCTTCATGATGATTCTGTGAGGTGCCTGACATGTTTCCAAAAACAAAACAAAACAAAACTTTCCGGTTTCCTTAGCCAGATTTGGTTTCTATTTTTTTGTTACCAGGAACTCTGATTAATAGAGCAGGTTCCAAAGCTTATGCAAGTTATCAAAAATGGGGCAATGATGCTTGAAACACCAGGAGACTGAAGCAGCCCGGTATGTACACTTGCTCTCCAGGGCACTCCCTTTGTTTTAAGAGCAGACAGCTTGCAAAAAAACAAAAAATCAGTCAATAAAAAGTTGGACTTCAGGAGTAAATTTCACCTGGTGACACTAGCAAATGTCTTTTTGTGTGTGTGTCTGGTACTGGGGGTTGAACCCAGGGCCTTGTGCCTGCATGCTCTGCAAATATTGGACCACTGAGCTGCACCGCCGGCCCATTTTTTTTTATACTTTTTGAGACAGGGTCTCACTAAGTTATGCAGACTGGCCCTGGTCTTGAACTTGCAATCCTCCTGCCTCTGCCTCCCGAGCCGCTGGGATTACAGGCATGCGCCACCATGCCCGGTGTGACACAAGCAAATGTCTACACACACATACATATATACATGTGTGTATGATGAAATGGTAATAGCTAGTGTTAGTAAAGGAGCAACGTGTTGTACTAGGTCACACACAGACCCTCAGGTTTTATGAATAATGCTGTTATGGACATCTTTGTACAAGTTTTTATGAGGCGGTCTGTATTCATTTCTCTTGGGGATATACATAGGAGTACAATGGCTGGGTCATATAGTAACTGTGTTTAAGATTTTTTGTCTTTTTTGTTTGTTTTGTTCGTTTGAGTCAGGGTCTTGCTATGTAACCCAAACTGGCCTCGAGCTGACATTGATCCTCCAGTCTCAGCCTCCTGAGTGAGGGGATTATAGGTGTGCACCACCATGTCCGAGTGTATGTTTAATCTTCTAAGGAACTACCAGTGTTCTAAAGGGACTGCATCATTTGACATCCCCACCAGCAGCATATGAGGGTTCTAATTTCTCAACATCCTCTCAAAGCACTTGTAATTTCTTTTCTTTTCTCTTTTCTTTCCTTTTCTTTCTTTTCTTTTCTTTTCTTTTTTCTTTTGAAACAAGGTCTTGGATATGTAGCCCAGGCTAGCCTTGAACTGCACCACCATGTCTGGCTCTTGAATTGCCCTTTTGATTTTAACTAAACTAATGATTTAGCTAAACTAGGGTTATGAGATGGTATCTCACCATGGTTTATTATTTATGTGTTTAGAGAAGGTCTTGCTATACGGTCCAGGTTGGCCTTGAACTCACCATCTGCCTGCCTTATGATACTAAGTGCTAAGATTACTGTGCCACCACACCCCAGCAACCTCTCTGTGGTTCAATTTGCATTTGCCTGATGGCTTACCTTCCTGCTGCTTCCATGCCCTCCTCCTCTGCTAAGGCGGAATCCAGAGATTCTGAAAGGTCCCTGAGAGCTGTTGTCACCCTTTTTCTTCCTTTTCCTCTCCCTCCCTAATGCCCACCTAAGCTGTGAATCCTGAGGGAAATCCTTAATGAAAACTCAGTGTGTCAAGCCTCAGAGACCTTTGCCTTCATCCAATTCAAGCCACCTATTTTATAGGTGATGGGGCTGGGATTTAGCTCAGTGGGTAGAGCATTGCGCTGCAGTCTCTGAGGCCCTGAGTTCAATTCCCATCACCGCAAAAATGGGAGAAGGGCCTGGCAATCCACTCCCAAGGCAATCCCAAAGCGCTCAGCCACTGAAAACCCTATGTGGGTAGCTATGAGTTGGATACCGACTCTACGGCACCTAACAACAACAACAACAACAACAATTTTATAGGTGAGGAAACTGAGGCCCACAGGGATGATGGTTACCTAAAGGTGCCTAATGTGTTGTCAAAAGAGAATCTAGACTTAAGGGAACCTAAGAGCTCTGGGTGTCATTCCATCAATCTCTGTGACTTTGGGCCACTTTATGGACTTTTCTGAATAGCAATTTCCTCCCACGTGCAACGTGAGAGGTTGGCTTGAGGATACAAACTATTTAACAAAGTAAATGTTCAGTAAATGACTTCTTCAATTTTAATTTAAGAATAGTGAGCATTAGGCTGGGTGTGGGGGCACACACCTACAATCCCAGCATTTGGGAGAGGGAGGCAGGAGGATTATCAAGTTAAGGCTGTCCTGGGCTATGTAATGAGATACTGTCTCAAAGATGAAAAAAAACCTGGGCGCGGTGGCTCATGCCTGTGACCCCAGTGACTCTCGAAGAAGGGGCAGGAAGATTGCAAGTTCAAGACCAGAGGCAGTTTGCATAATTTAGCGAGACTCTGTCTAAAAGTAAAAAGTAAAAAAAATGGGCTGGGGTTATAGCTCAGTCAGTGATACAGCACTTGCAAAGCATACAAGTGTGAGGCCCTGGGTTCAATCCCCCAGTACCACAGTAAATAAATAAATAAATAAATAAATAAAGTAATTAATTAAAGATTGTAAAAAGTTCATTTTTATATACTATGATGTAATCAACTTAAACACAACAAAAGAACATATATATATATATAGTGAAAAATAAATATTCCTCATCCCCTACTGGGGGCTGCCACTACCACCAGTATCTTCTCTTTCCTCTCAGACTTTTTCTATGCATGTAATATAAGTTATTTGTAACATGAAGTTGGAGTCTGTGGAGACTGCCTTTCTAAGCTAGTCTTTCCCGCTTTGCCCCTCTGGCCCCTTCTCGTGACAGCACACAGACTGCCAGGCTCCCTTATTTGCCCAACCCCCCTTCTCAAGCCTCTCCACCTGGTAATGATTTCCTATGGAGTCTCCCAGGTGTCTCCATGGGGACGTTTCCTGCTCCAGTCTCTATGGCAACTCTTCGCGTTGCCATGGTGACACTTAAGTGATTATTTGGAGACCCTTAAGTAAATCACCCGTGGTGCTATATGCTAGAAGTGTTTGGCTCCAGCTCTTGTGTTTGGGGCCAGCTTTGGGGCCAGACTTCCAGGCAGAAATGGGAGGAGTTTACCCTGGGCCTAGCCCTGTGAGAAGCTGTCTCTGGGCAAAGCTGGAATTGAGCACTTTGCGAAGTAGTTCGAGGAAAAGAGGCATCACTCTTGTGCATGCAGTCCTTGTACAGGGAGATTCTGCTGCAAGGAGGCGCCTGAGCAGACTGCAGGGCAGGATGAGGGGCAACTTCAAAGGAGCCATTGAGTGACTGATTCTATCCAGGCCTGCTGGGCTTCAGGGCTCTCCCTCCTTGATGCTAAATTCCAAGAGGGAGCCAGGTACCATGGTGCACCCCTGTAATCCCAGTCACTTGGGAGGCTGGGGCAGGAGGACTGAGTTCAAGGCCAGAGGCAGCTTGTGTAATGTAGTGACACTGGGGGTGTGGCTTAGTAGTGGAGCACTTGACTAGCATGTGCAAGATCCTGCGTTCAATGCCCCTGGCACTGCATTAAAAAAACAACAAAACTTTAGAGGGAATTTAGGGTTGAATTTACTCCGTCCTGTATTCATTTATTTTACACACACACACACGGTTTCTCTTTCTGCGCGCGTGTGTGTGTCTCCAACCTGAACAACATTTTTAAAGCATCTACTATATGCCAGGCACTGGGCCAAGCATTAGGGATAAGTAGTGAATAAAACAAGCAAAAATCTTCATCCTCATGGAGTTCATATTCTCCCAGAGAGAGACAGATAACTAGCAAAGTAAATGATGTCAGGTGTTCGGCTCAGGCCTGGCAGAGGTCAGAGACTTGCCCTAACACCAAGTAGGTATTGGGGACCCACTGGACCGGGTTGGTGTAGTGGCTGGAGGCACCAAAGAAGGACCTTGGGGGACCTTCTGTGGGAAACAGGAGAGGGAAAGTTTATTGGGTTACTCCCCAAGTGGGGTGCAACCAGCAAACAGCCCCTGTCAAGTGTTCAAGTGCTAGCTCTAAGCCTGCAGCATAGAATGCTGCAGGCTCACTGGAGGTACAGCTCAGCCTTAAAGGCACAGCTACAAGCAACTGTTGTTCGGCTGGGCTGGAGGTCTGGTGATCTCGCAGCTCGCCTTCTCTTCCTCCCTCCTTCCTAAGGATGAGAGGAATTGGGGGGCTCTTCATGGCTTGCTTGTAGCCTTCGGCACTTCGGGGCCCCTGGTCTTGACCCGTGGGCTTGCTTGGAGATCTTCTGCTGGATTGGGGAGCGCTGAATCAAGGTGATGGGGTCCAGACAGCAGTTGAGGGACGGTGAGAGATGGTAGGGTGAAGGGGGTCTGGGAGCTCTGCTTATATAGGGTCCCAGAAGGGGGCATGTACTGGGGTTAGCCAATCAGGGCACATTCCTGACAGGTACAGCAGGTGAACTGTCATACCTGCTAGGTAGGGGCAGTTATTTAACTAGGGTGCTAGGGGTTGTTGTTGTTGTTGTTAGGTGCTGTCGAGTCGGTATCCCAATCATAGCGACCCTCATAGGGTTTTCAATGGCGACTGTTTTCAGGATTGCCTTGGGAGTGGATTTCCAGGCCCTTCTCCCATTTTTGCGGTGCTGGGAATTGAACTCAGGGCCTCAGAGACTGCAGCGCAGCGCTCTACCAACTGAGCTAAGTCCCAGCCAGCTAGGGTGCTAGGGGTAGCCAATCAAAATTGAGGTAGTTGAGGCTGGTCAGGGGCCATCTTTGCTCACTCCATGGGAGGGGGGATAAAGGAGTGAGTAGAATGTAGCCTGAGTGTTAGCCCCTCATGCTGGTTAGAGGGACCCTATTTACGGGGTTCATTTAAAAAATCCCCAACAAAGTGAAACATCAGCTTAGATGGAGCCTTTGGCATCAGGGAGGGGGCTAGAGAATGTGTGGATCAGATGCAGAACCCACTGACACTAGGGTTAGGGGCCCTGGGCACAGTGACAAGGCTCAGCCCCAGGTCTCAGGACAATTCCTGAAAGGGAGGAGGGAGGCCTGTGAGGGGAGCTGGTGAATTCTTAAGACTGCACGAGAGTGATCAGATTCTTGGACGTGCTCTGGCAGCACAGCTCTGCCACACAGCAAGCCCTCCAGCCTCTGGCTGCCTTCTCACAAGATGCTCACAAGAAGCAGCCACAGGGCTGGGAGTTTAGTCTCCACTGAGATTAGGAAACTGGGGCCCAGAAGGTGGCAAGCAGCATGCCTAAGGCAATTCTGCTAAGGGCAGCACAGTGCGACTAGAACCTGAGTCATGTACATCTTAGTCCATTTCAGCCAGATGAGCAGATTTACTGCCAAATCTACAAATTCATATCAGTCTTAAGAGCTGTCTCACAGAAGGCTGAATGAATTGCCTGTCTTGTGTACCTGGGAGACCTGTGAAGGCTGTCTGTAGTTGGTTTATTTCTAATAACAGCCTCAGGTGATATCATACTCCCTTGCCTTGGAGCTTTATCAGTCCACTAATGCCTGTTGAAAACCCTATGAGGGTCGCTATGAGTCAGATACCGACTCGACGTCAACGGCACCTAACGACAACAACAATGCCTGGGCTGGGATTTAGCTCAGTTGGTAGAGTGCTGTGCTGCAGTCTCTGAGGTCCCGAGTTCAATTCCCAGTACCGCAAAAATGGGAGAAGGGTCTGACAATCCACTCCCAAGGCAATCCCGAAATGGTCAGCCATTGAAAACCCAATGAGGGTCGCTGTGAATCGGATACTGACTTGACGGCACCTAACAACAACGCCTGATCTGTGGTCTCTATGATGGCGAGACAGCCTGAAGGGCACAGGAACATGATTCTACTAATCTCAGACTTCCCCAGCCCAGCGCAGCTCCTAAGGAGTGGTAAGACCTGAGTCTTTCTGTGCTGGGGTCACTGCCTTTTCTGAGTGTGGATTCTCCACTTTTAAACAGACCTTGGGTTCTGGGCCAGGGGAACAGGCAACAGGAAATAATTTCTGGTCAGTTTCAGCCCCAAGAGGCAATGACTGGAAATTTCCTTGGTTAGCGAGTGCAGAGCCAAGTGGCCAATCTTGGGCTGTGTGGTATTGAGCACTTGAAACTTGAGATGTGCTATTAGATGTAAAACATACACTGAATTTCAAAACTTTGTGCAAAGACTGTAAATAATGTCATTCGTAAGTTTTTGATTGCATGTGGAAATGATATTTTGGACCTGTTGGGTTAAATACATTGTTAATTTCTCCAGTTTATTTTCTTTTTAATGTGGATCCTAGATTTTAAATTATACACGTGGCTGTCCTATATTACTGTTGGCAGTGTTGGGACTAGATCAGTTCCACTAGGAAAGGGGCCATGGGAATTCTGTGCATCACTCTATACCCAGACTGTGCTACTGGGGCAAGCACATGCGTAGTAGGTTGGTAATACTGTTATCTGCTGAAAGAGTTTGGCAATCATACTTTCCATCAGCCCAGGAACATTGTGAGCTGCCTGCTACTGCTAAGGGAATGTGATCTAATTTAAATGTCAATTATATATAATTGTATGCAATATATATATAAACATTATCAACAGCTTTCCATTCTGAGGGGTTTAGGAGGATATTCTGACCTTTGTCAAGCCCAAAAAAGGAAAGGTCCTGATACAACAGAGGCAAAGATATGATCGTTTCCCACTTCCTGTCCCCTGCTTCTTAGCTAACAGAGGCTCCTATTTTTAGCTAAGGCATATGGCCACCCTGAGTCTGAACATTTTCCAGTCTGCCTGGAGCTGGATTTGGCTACGTAAATTCTGGCTGAGGGGATGTAAACAGAAGTGTCAAGTAACTCTGGGGAACTTTCCTTAAAGGGCAGGGCTAGGCCTCTTTCCTCCTTTCTCCTGGGTGGGAGGCCTGGGGCTCTTGTGGACACTTTAGACCATGGGAATGAGGATGGGGGAATGGCAGAATGGAAGGCTAGGGGGCCTGTGTCCCTCTCTGGCTATGCCACTGTATAAGCCCCCATATGTCCACTATGGACCTTTTACATCAGAAAAGAAATTCCTGTTATTAGGGCTGTGAGAACTTGCATTGTTGGTCATCCTGTCCTATCCAATGACAGTGGGTTTCTGCCTGAGCAGTACACTACTCAACTACTTTCAGAACATGTTAAGTACCTTCTAAAACAAGGTTTGCTCCAAAATGACTTGATTGCTTTACCACCTGGTATTGATTAAAAAAAAAAAAAATGGGGCCAGGCACAATGGCTCACACCTATAACTCCAGGGACTTAGCATGCAGAGGCAGGAGGATCATGACTTCAAGGCCAGAGGCAGCCTGTGTAATTTAGCAAGACTCTGACTCAAAAAAATTTTTTTCTTTTGTAAGAACTTCAGAAGACACAAAATTAGAAAGATATACTAAAACTCAGTGAAAAATAAGTTGCTTCCTACGTCTGTCCCTCAGTTGCCCAGTTTCTGTCCTCAGAGGCATACATCGTTACCAGTTTCTTAATATATTCTTTGCTGAAGACTCTGAAATGGCAACTTCTAAGGAGGGAAAAAAGTCAAGTTCTAGCTCAAGGGTCACCCTGTTATAGAATAATTCTAATAACTACATCCATATCCATCTCTCTGTGTAAAATAAACTCTACCGGTCCATCTGGATTATTCTGATTTTATCACCATGACTCTAAAATGAGATCACATTGACTTTATGGCCCAAATTAAAATGTACAAGCCCTCAGCCACACCGTGGTTTCCTCCTTCAGCTTTCATCCTTCTTGTTGTAAAATATTTCCTCTATCCACTGATTGGGCAGACGCTGGGGCAGATGTCATGTCTAGGGAGACCAGATCTCCAAGGCCACACAAAGGACAGCTGCATCTTGGTGAATTAAGAGGGGCCAGAGTCATGTGTGATGTTGTGGGTTGAATCAGCACTATCCAAAAAAAAAAAAAAAAGCAAGCCTTCAGACCATGTTTAATGTGTACTCTGTGAAAACACCATATCAAGATAATCCTGTCTAAACCTTCCTCACAGTGATCCTGCATTAGACACTACTAAATGGTATCAACACCTTGTACATTGGTAAAGTGAGCCAAGGAGTTGTCATTTTTCCAAGGTCACCAATAGCAAAGAGGAGCAGGAACCTGAACTGTGGAAATCAGGCTCTTCCTGAGGCCCCTGATCAGATAGTGAGCTCCATGCACTCAGGAACCTCCTGAGGGCCTGGCGCAGAAGCATAGCACGTGTTCTTGGGTTTACGTGTTCATACGTTCACACTCCAAGTGAGCTGGTAGGGCGACAGTAGCACCTCTTCCAGTGATGGCAGGCCTGTATCCTCTGCTTAGGGCACAGCCTCTGGAAAACATGCCAAGTGAAGAGGCCCACTTAGGAGCCCAAATGGCCCTGGAGAGTGAGCTTGGAACCAGAGGACCAACAGCTCTGAGCACTATGGTCTCTTCACCATGGTCATGTGGTCAGTGGGTCCACTGGAGCCAGGCCCTGAATGCTACAGGTACTGGACACATGTGGGTAAGATTTGACTCTGAAATGACCCTTCCTTCTGGACTCTTTAGAGATGCATTAACTGATTGGCTTGTTGCGTTTACTGTTGCACTCTTAATAACTGGAACAGTGCCTCAGATATAGCAGGTCTTAAATCTTAGTTGAATGAATTAAAGAATAGCGAAGGTGGATATCTATCCTGGCCAAGTGGGACTTCCAGCACACGGGGCTTCAGAGACCTGTTACCTCCTGCTAGAGCTGACTCAGCTACCTCAGAAGGAAAACCTTCTTTCCCACATTTCTAAGTCACAGGAGTTGGGGAGGGTAGGGTGCTCACTTTTGCCCTCCAGCACCAAGAGAAGTGGGCTTGTGGCAGGGGTTATTTCCTAGTAGAGTTAGAGCTCATACAATTCTCAATCACTGTTTCACAACCTGCAAGGATGACTGTTGTAGTTATACACTCAGCACGTTTTTCCTTTTCTGTGTTTTGGTAGAAAAATAGAAGTCTGCCAAAAGATAGCAAAAATTCAAGAAAAATAATCATTAGAGTGTCAGGCTCAATCAGACATGATTCAACGTGAACACACATGGGTAAGCCCTGAAATAGAAACATGGCACCACAATTTAAGTGACACAGACATGGTAAGGCTCCAGAATGTCTCTCCCACTCCCAAAGTGCTGAACAAAGCAAGGGGCTGCAATCAAGTCAAGAGCTATCTTAATCCCCCTGGTACACAAGATGTAGAAAGGAAAAGGCCTAGACAGATGGCAATCAGAAATACTCAACTACTCACAGATGAGATGGAATTTAAATGTTTTCCTTATTTCTCCCAGAGAGGCCCAGGGAGTTAAAGCTTAACCTATTGAGCTCCCTCTTGAGAACCCATGGCTGCCAGGTCTTCGGAGTCTGCGCTTGCATAGAGCTCAATGTTAGGGTATAGTAGATCACCTGAAGGGGAACTCTTGACACCAGCCTCGGAACAGAGAGGGGAGCACACAGCTGGCAGTACCACAGCTGGCAGGTTGGTGCTCCTCTCAGGGGCTGTTCCCTGGGTGACGTGCTCCCGTACGTACCCAGGATGCCCCACACTCAGCTTATTCCCCAAGTGATGCACACTGATTGCACATGGCCATCAGCTCACATCCAAGCACTCATCCATATAGGATGAGGCCCTTGACAGTACTTTGTCTGTGATGTCCAGCAATGCTCTCCCAGTGGGAGCATGCTTCCACTTCAAGAGTGCCATGTGACAAAATTCCTTTTTTAAAAAATAGTTCTGTAAAACGTTGAAGGAGATGGAAGCATTAAGAATAGTGATTTGAGGGCTGCGTAAAGAATATACCAACTGACATATTAGTCTGTACCCCACTAACAAGTATAACTAAAATACTAATAAAAATAAAAAGGCCACTAGAAACAAAAATAATACAGGACTTGCTTGACTTAAAAAAACAAAACAAAACAGTACCACATGCAGCACAGGCCCAGAGCTCCCTCCCTGCTCCATTCACATCACCAGCTGTGCCTCAGTCTGCACTCAAAGCTCTTGTGGTGGCTGCCTGTGTGTGGGGTCCCTCTGTGGTTCCCCTGGGTTGTATGAAGAGCAGTGCCTGAGCAGTGCCTTTGGCGAGGTCTCCAAGGGAAACCCTGAGTCAGCATTGGTTAATGGCCTTAATCCTTTGTCATGAACCAGGCTAGCTCACTCAGTGCAGGGGGAAACACTTAAAAAAGGCATTTTTCCCTCCACATCACTGATATAATTTTTTCCTCACCCTCTTTCTTTGACCACATCCATCTCTTTAAATACTCAAGCTTGTTGGGTGTAGTGGTTCACACCTGTAATCCCAGTGACTCAGGAGGATCACCAGTGGCAGCCAACGTAACTTAGTAATGAGCCAGGAGTGCAGCTCGGTGGTAAAGCACTTGCAAAGCATGTATGAGTTCCTGGGTTCAACTTCCTGGTACCATAAAAAAAGTAAATAGATAAAAAATGAAATGCTCAAGTCCATCTTCTTGCTCATAAATAAAGTCTTCTCTTTTTAGTGTGGGCTGTTTCTTCCAGCAGTTGAGACAATTAGACTGGCTGTGTCATTAAAGAAAACCTTCTGAAGTGCATGGAGCCAGAAAGCAGGGTCAAACCCCAAGTTTCTGGTCATCTTACTTGCCAGGGAGGAAAGAAGAACCAGAACAGAACCCATGTGGACAGAGAAGGGAAGGAGGACAAGCCCACAGAATGTTCTCCAGAGGGTGCCAGCCAACCCCACTGAGCAAGTTCAATATAATGATCACACTGTCTCAAGGAGCAAACCCCTTATGGAAGACAAGCCACTTTCATTTTTTTCCTGTGTTGCATGGGATAGCCAGGCCAGGTTGCATGAACCCCAACTAAAAGCCATGATAAGCCCCCAGCAATGGTGGAAGCACCAAGCAGAAGCCTGAGAAAGGAGCTCAATGCTGTCCTCCTGGTGCACCTACTTGTTTCCTCCTCATAGTCTTGTGGGCTGCCTTCTATTGCCCCATGTGATTTGCTTTTCAAGGAACCTGCTACTGCCAGCTAGGGCCCACCCCCAATGTGGGCCTCCTCCCTTTCAGTCTCAGTGTCCCTTCTACCTTATAGCAGGTGTCTCTACCCAGGTGTGCCCACTCCCACCACTGCCCTGGGGTGTTTTTAGGCCCCCCAGTTCTTTTTTTTTTTCCCTCCAGGATTGGGGGGGGGGCCTAGACCCAGCGCCTCCCACATGCTAGATCAGTGCTCTACCACTGAGCTGAACCCTGAGACCTTTTTTTGAGATAGGCCTTTGTTAAGTTATGCAGGCTGCCTCTGACCTCTTAACTTGTGACCTGCATGCCTTAGCCTCCCAGTCATGGGGATTACAAGACACCCGGCTTAGGCCCCCAGTTCTGCACTAGCCTTGTGCACTCTTCAGCTCTGGAAGGTAGGACAGACATGCAGAAACCTCAGGAGGGTGGACGTCAGCACAAGGCAGCACAGGTGACCTGGACAGGCTGTGCATCATCTCTGTGGACAATGCCAGCCTCCAGGCCATCTCCTCCCCATCTAAGTAGGCTTCAAACTATACTGAGGGTTCTGCAGGTCATGGAGGCCACACATGTGGGCTGGAGGTAGATGATGACAATGGGATAGCCAAGGTATCTACAGAAGTCATTCCAGAACAGCTGGAGCTTCACAGGCTGTTACAAACTCTAGACAGTCCTATTTGTTTAACCAGTTTTTCCAGGTTTTCTTGGTTTCAAAAGGAAAATTAACAAAAACTCCAAATCCCTCAAGTGGGACAAATAAATAACAGTGACAGTATTTACATGAGTCTGGTAGGCGGAGAGATTCCAGCATGACCAAGGAACAGAGAACCAGGAATATCCTGGACCGGGTGGGGCTTGGACTTGGCTCCCAGTCAGGTGGGAAGACACACTGAGAGCTCATGGAAGAGATGCAGCAGGTGGCAAGGTGGGATGGACAATGAGGCCTGGCTGGAGCCCCCTCTTAACACCGGGAAGGCAGAGTGGGCAGGAGATGCTGAGCCACTCTTAGTTTAGGTAACAAATAATGGAGCTCCAGGTTCTCCCAGTGTGGTGCAGACAAGGGCAAGTGTAAGCTGCTCCCCATCCAAGGTGGAGTCAGTCCTGGGGATGTTGGGGGCCTTCTCTGACCATAGGCACAGGTGGGGGCACCTGGGCTTCTGTCCCAAGGACCACAAAGCTCTTCAAGCCACCTGTATACAGGACAAGGAGCCTAGGTCAGGAATGTGCCCCTCTTGTTCTGGACTATGTGACCAGGGGAATGTGGAATTCATTTGTGTCAAAGATCAGTGGCCTCCTGGGAGGGGTTGGGTCCCTGTTGGCCTTGTGGAGCAGCTTGAAGAGTCCGGTCCCAATGTTCATCGGGATCCCCATGATGATGCACTCGGATACTCCTGGAATGAAGCAGAATCAAGATTAGAGAGCTGCTCAACACACAGGTGGGTTTCCAGGAAGGCAGGCTACTGGCTTACGCATAGAAAATTGTGACTAGAGGCCCATCTCCACTCCGCATTAACTAGTTGAACTTGGCAAACTGCGTTCTTCCCAATTATAAAAGGGGGTGGGTGCGAAGCACTGGCCCGGGACTGTACTCAGGATGGGGGCAGGGACTCCTGCACCCTGCAGGGATGAACAGTGCCTGCTTTCAGCCCAGCAGACAGCTGGAGCCTGAGTCAGTTCAGCCAGTTCTCTTTGGGGCAAAATATGTGTACACCATGAATGAAGCCTCACCCGAGGCCCCTCTGTTTGGAAAATCCACATCAGAGTATGGTGTACCACACGAAATGGCTACTGAGAAGCGAGACTTTGGCTTGGGAATGGCAGTCTGGACAGCACTCGCTGTGGGGGCCTGTCTGGCAAGAACTTAGTACAGAAGACTGAACCTCCTACCCCCCAGCCCCTCACCCATTCCCACCTTGGGCCTGCAGGGTAAGCAAAGCCTGGCACTCGGTACCAGCCTCAGCACCAGAGGCGGGTCAGGCAGACCATGCTGACAGCTGCCCCTTGCGCTCCCTCTCTCCCATGCCAGTAGCCCATGAGAGGCATTAACTTTGTGGGGTGGGGAGGACAAGGCGTAGGGCAGGGAGAGATGCTTGCAAGGCCTCTTGTCCTGGGTCTTCTCACTGTGAAAAGGCTGAGTGTCCACACCTCCTAGGGCTTGAGAAGCTCGGCATTCATGCCTGGCATAGGGGCTGAACAAACCCAAATGGCATGGTTGCTGCCTTTCCAGGAGGCAGGACGGCAGGGTGACCCTGCTTCTTGGGGGGCTGTACCACAGCCCCTCTTCTGCCAGCCCTGGATCACACAGAGGGTGTGGGTCAATGCAGCTGACTACACCCTCAGGGGCTGAGAATATCCCCATATGCCCAGGGTCAGTTTTTTCCTGTTGGACCCCAAAGTGTCTGCCGTGACAAAGAGAAATCACTTCATGGACAGGGGAGGAGGAACACAGGGTGCTATAGCTGGGTTTTGCAGACAAAAGAGCTGTCAGTTCCAATTCTGTGATCTGTGACTTTATTCTTAAAACAATAAAGACTCTGCCTGCTGAATTTGTTTACCGCCCCCTCCCAAGCCCTAGCCACAGCCTAAGCTGTAAAGAATAAAGGCACTGGATGCTGCTCTGAGAAACATCAAACCTACCGCACACGGAGTCCTTCTGCCCAAAGTAGGCAGCGTCAAAGAGGTGGTCCGCCGTCTTCTCAAAGGAGGCCAGCATCAGCACACTCTCCTTCATCTTGGCCAGGCCGAACCTGGTGATGCCCAGGACTTCACCCTGTGTCAGGGGAAATAAGCAGAGGCTCTCAGATAACTCAGAGAAGGTCCCACTAAAGCACCAGGCAGCCCCTCAACAGAATCAACAAAAACCAGCCAAACAACCCTTCAGGTCACAATTGCAGTCCTGGGTTTATCAGTCCATCTTGTCTTCATGGGATAGTCAGTCACATGGGACTTTACATTTGCACCTCGATGATGTGTAACAAACAAGAATCTAACTTTAAAGGGAGGAGTGCTTCTTTATTATGGCTCAAAGAACTAAAACTAGAACAAATGTGAATGCTTCAAGTAGGAAAAGTAAAGCCTATTTAGTAAGTACTTCTAGTCAAAGAAATGTTGTACTATCACTAAAAAAGAGTATTTATTAAAATATGGAAAACACTTATTTTATAAAGTCAAAATAAGCCAGGGGGCTCAAACAGGAAGATCACTTGAGCCCAGGAGTCTGAGGCTAGTGTGGGCAACATTATCAAGACTCCATCTCAAAAAAAAAAAAAAAAGCCAGAATAAAAACTGCACGAACATTGTGCACTGCAGCTGCAGTAAAACAGCATATGCAAAATGAACTAAGACTGAAGCCAGTGTCATGGTGTACCCCTGTAATCCCAGCAACTCAGGAGGCTGAGGCAGGAAGACTGCAAGTTCAAGGCCAGAGGCTGCTTGTGTAATTTAGTGAAACTCTGTCTCAAAATAAAAAATAAAAAGGGACAGGGGGTGCAGCTCAATGGTGGAGCATTTGTCCAGCATGCATGCAGCTTGTGTTCCACCCTCAGTACTAGAAAAACAGAAAAAAAAGACTGGAAAGGAATACTTAAACCTTGCAACTCTCCTTCAGGAAAGCCAATGGTCCCACTTGGTTTCTTTCTTTTGGTGCTGGGGATTGAATCCAGGGCCTCAGGCATGCTAACAAATGCTCTACCACTGAGCTATACCCTCAATCTCCTACCTGGTCTCCATAAGTCTCCTCCTACAGTTTAGCTTTATCTGAGGAAGGTCATAAAAATCTGCTGTGTTAGGGCAATGTAGAAGGAATACATTTTTGGAGGAAGGGGGGAAGAGGAAGAAAACAAACAGCTAAGCTCAGCAGCCCAACCCCCAGTCTCTCACATCAGAGCATGTGAACTCATTGTCTGCCTGGAAATGGCTGAGGAAATGTGATGAACGCATTTAACAAGGAATGAGTGCCCTAGCTCACATGGGATCCTGGGGCTTCTGCAATGGCTAGTTTTGCTTTAGGATAAACACTCAGGATAAGGACAAAGTCTCTGTTCCTCTCCTTGCTCCACCCACTGGGTGTGTGTTTGTCGAGGGGCTACAATTCTCATGTGGGGATTTTACCACGACACCAGCCCTGCCACTATGCTTTAGTTTCTGGGTGATGGTGACAGATTTTCTCTCCAGAGTAGTCCTCACAGCAGTGCATTCTACATGCCTTAGAAGTTCCATAGCTGTATTCTTCTGAAAGTGGACTATGAGAAGCCCAAGTAGCCCATAGCTTCCCCTCCCACGAACCTTGTAGGTCATCAGGTCAGAGAGCAGCATCACGTGCCTCCTGTCGATGCTCATGCCGTGGTTGACCATTGTGTACTGGATTTCATTGATGATGGTTGTCCGGGCAGCCTCGATGCCCAGTGTTTTCTCCACCTACGGAGAACTAGGGATGAATGGAGGCTGCTGCAACTTTTGTCTCCATCCTCCTCTGCCTGGCAGATTCAAAGCAAACCTTGTTCCACTTCCCAAAAATGGACTGCTGATCGATTCTTAGTAGTAGATCCAGAGCAAATGCAAAGGCCATCCCAACCCTGAGGGACTCTGAGCCAAGTGGTACCTCATAGGTGTTATTGGAGGTGGTCCGGGTGCCTTTCACCCCATGGGTGGCCATGACAGCTCGCAGATTGTCACCTTCCACCAGGAGCTTGTACTTCTCCTTCCCGCTCTGCTCATCAATATGGATAACAGCTCTGGAAACCTCAGGGATGCCCTGCACCACCACCTGAGTGCAGAAACAGGTACAGCTCAAGACCCTGCTACACACTCGGTCCCAGCAACCTGAGAACTGGGGAGACCACAGTGACGGCAAGAACTGAGCATACCATAGCCCAGGTGGTCACTGTGCTCAGCGCCCATCCTCAGCAGTGATTCCCAGGAACATACTAAACATGAGTACCTGTGTGCTGTCTAGGTCAGGGGAAAATGTAGGGCAGGGAACTGTGTCCCATTCTACAATCAGTTTGATGAGAAGGCAGAAAGGAATCTAACAGGCAGGGCTGGGGTGGCAGAGCTAGGAAGACAAAAACCCAACTGACCCCCAGGGATGTGGCCATAAAGAAATGGGCACACTGTCCTTGGTCTCAGTAGGACAGAGTTGTTGGGTCCCACTCCTGATCTGACTTTTTCCATGGGAAGTGACTTGCCTCACCTTGGGCAGGTCTTCTTTCAGAAACTGCAGTACGTAGTACATGGAGCTCTTGCTGTTCTCTCTGGGAGTGACACACACCACAGCCTCACCGTGAACAGCCACATCACCAGGCTTCACTCTGAGCTTGGACATGCAGATGGAATACCGCACCGTCTCAGCATTTACCTGCAATGTGGCCAGCACAGGCAGGATGGTGGAGGTTGACAGGCTTCTGATGCAGCATCTTTCACCCTTTAGTTCATGACTGCCCTCTAAGAAGCCTTTTTAGGTATTTTTATTTCTCATTCCTCCCTACCATGAAATTTTAACATGACAGATATACTATGTGTCTGTCGATGTCCTGTATGTATATCTGTGCTTTATTCACAAAAGGAGTAGATTCTTTTCACCCCAAGAAACGTGAAAATACATATTTAATTTGTAGCAACACATGCAGCCCCACAGGAAGCTCAGGGGAGGCTAGAGAGTGGAGGCCAGGATAACTTAAAAGCTTCTTGGAGCTTCTGCTTTATTTGATACCACCAGTTGCTTCTGAGCTGCGTACCCAGATGTAACTCAGAATCTAAGACATTGCATGCTAGGCAAGTGTTCTTCCACTGAGCTCTACCCTTACCCTATAACTCAGCTCTTCTGAATACAAGGAGGCCCCAATCTGGAGGACTGGCTGACAGAATGTTTCCAAGGCTGGTACAGGTTTAAGTACCTGAGAGGCAGCAGAAGGAGCCAGAGTTACTCAGTCTCCAATGTGCACCTGCCCCAGTCTGTTCCGATAATCATTTAACTGTTATTAATCCACAAAAGCCAGTGTAAGAAGCCAGGTTAATGTACCCATCAAAAAACATTTATTGACTCAGCCTGATGCTATGCTGGGGATACACGGGTGAGTAAGGCAGAGCCAGCCTCAGGATCCTTCCAGACACAGGGAAGGTGGACAAGGAGATCAACTGTCATATTATCACATTACAAAGAACTGGTATTATGGCCTGCACAGAGTCTCAACAAGTCTCCTGTGTGTCTTCAGATGGCCATGACTCTCAAGATCACCTTAGGAGAGAATGAGACAGCATAGGTGATAACAAACAGCAGAGACCACCAAAGTCTCTGCCTTGATTTCCTGACCGCTTAGCTCTTGCCCAGGTGTGTGAGCTCTTGCCCAGGTGTGTGAGCACTTGCCCTGGGACTGACATGACAACTTCCTATACATCTAATTATGTGACTCACTTCCAGTCGCAGTAGTCGGATGCGTTCTAGGGAGAGCTTGACGAGAATAAAGCAGTCATCAGGAAGAAACACTTCCTCGATATACTCGGAAATCTGTGGTGTGAAGAGAAGAATGTCAATGAACAACTCTTCCCTCCCCCTCCCTGGAGCACATGCCCGCTCGCTCTGGCAAGGGTTGGAGGAGCAGCCTCGACTGCCTGCTCCATCTGTGCAACTGGCTCTGGCGCTTCCTTGCAACCCTGCTGATCTGCGAGCCTGTCATCCAGAGAGCTGTCTTACCTCCCCAAGCAGGGTTTTCTCAATTCTGCCTTTCACCAGGCGGGCGTAGTCCGCATCATCATCCTTGTCTAGCTGTGCTGTGATAATTGGAGTGCTGTGAAAAGCAAAAACAATCACCTCATAAGGAAGGGGCCTGTGTGCTGAGCACTGCTTTGCTAAACCTGAGTGCTATTTACAACTGTTCTGTAGAGTACCTGTAATTTACTGAGGATTTGCTGGGTGTGAGGCTTACTACAGAGGGCTTCACATATGCTCTCATTTAGGATTACTATTTTTGGAGCTCCCTAGGATACCCACTCCATCAGTGCATGAAAAAGACTTTCAGAAAATTCTTCTTGACAAAGGGAAAGCTATCACTCCTGCTCTGGTCCCCAGAAGTTACTATAGCTTAGATCACTGAGGAAACCATTCAGGTATTTCAGCTTCCTCCAACCCTTTCCACAGACACTTCCTGCTCCTCTGACCACTAGCTATCAGCGGTCCTCACAGGAGGCAGTATCCCTTGATCACACCCTGCTGGGACTGATCTGACCAGCCTAGAGGAGGTGGGCTCACTTCCAATCACCATGAATGACCACAGTTGCTGTTCTAGAACCAGGGACAACTATATTTTACATAATGGTATTTATCGTTGCTCAGTTAGATTTAGATCATGGGTTTAATCACAATTTTTGTCATTAAAGGTCACGTAATGTATCTCAATTTCTTCTAGTCTCAGATCACCTACCAATCCTAGCATGAAATCATAGAGTCTGGCCACAGGCCAAGTGGCAGACCCGCTTGTCTGGCCTATTTGGGCTGGGCATGATGACATCTAAGAAATAAAATCTCCATTGACACATGGCTCCAGTTTTTCTGCTCATTTTAAATACTTTCTCTTTCATGTGACTTGTAGCCATAAAAAAACCACTGCTTCCATTTTGATTGTATCCAGTTTTAACTTATTTGAGATGACTTTTTTTAAAAACTAAAATATGATAAGTGTAGCAAGCATGCCCCCCTTTAGAGCATGACAAGAACGCGTGGGACATGAGGATTCTGGTCCTTATGAAATGCGGCAGGGAAACAGGTACCTGATGGCCTTGGAAGCATTGATGATCTCTTTGATCCTCGGCACGCCCAGGGTGATGTTCATGGACGCTACGCCTGCAAAGTGGAAGGTCTTCAGGGTCATCTGGGTGCCCGGCTCACCAATGCTCTGAGCACAGAGTGCACCCACTGCAGAGCCTGGCTCCATCTGGGCCCTAGAAGGAAAAGGCAGGGATGAGGACGCAATGTGACCAAGTAAAATCCAGCAAAAGTGCTGGGGACAAGCTTCTGGTTACTTCCATTCAACAGAAAACATATACTGCCTTTGGGGCTAAGGAGTAATTGACAACGGGCCAGGCTGGCTTTGTGCCAAAGAGCCTGGGACAGACTAGGAATAGGTATAGATGAGGATGTGACAGTCACAGGGGTTGACAAACTGAATTCCACGTGGTCAGCAAGTGATGAATGGGATCAACATCTGCTGTCTGGAGAAATTCCAAGTGTCTCCTAAAAAATAGTACTGAAGGTGGGCAAGCAGCTGTCATCTGCCATAAATATTGTGAGTTTCTCAGGAGAAGAGACTCCCAGATTTCCTTGTGATTACTTCCATGTCGGGGTACATCCAGACCTGGGACCCCCTTGAGTCCTGAGATAAGTGGTGAGGAATCTGTTCACCCCCTGAAAGTGAATTAGTGCTGCTGTACAGGATTCTGTACCCATGGGGAGCAGGGGGAACAGGAGAGCCCTATGTAGATGCCCAGCAGTCTATAGCAATTAGCATCCCTACCTCATGTACTTGTCCCTACATGTCTCCAGAAACTTCTCTATTTGGGTGGGGGTGATCCGATCCAACTGGTACAGCACACGGGGCTGAAGAACAAAAGCCAAGTGCAGTTAGGGTCAGCAGCATCTTTGGAAGCCAGAGTCCCAGTGTCCCCCTTAGAAAGGCCATTACCTCCGTTGTGCCATTATCATTGATGCCGTATTTATCTCTGGTTTTCTTGATCTTCTCAGAAACCCCCTTAATGAACTTTTTTATTTCCTAAAAGATTACAAAGCAAACATCAGCTGTATATTTCTCAACAACTTGGATGATATGATCATTTTCTAAACTTCAGTCATACATGATAGGTCTACTACATTTTAGTGACAGCTAAACACATGGTGGGCTGGGGTTTAGCTCAGTTTGTAGAGCGCTGCTTGGCACCGATGCCCTACGTTCAATCCCCAGCACTGCAGAAATGGAAGAAGGATGTGGCAATCCATTCATTCCTGAAGCAATCCCAAAACAGTAAGTCACTGAGAATTCTATGAGGGCCACTATGACTCAGATCTGACTTGAGGACACCTAACAACAACAAACATGGTATAAGGAACTCAAAAGGGATACTGGTTCTACTGCATAGATGCATTCCAAGGAGTACACTGTGCCATCCACACCCTGAAGACTCCCCTGGCTCAGGTGCTTCTCTTTACCCTACCTGCTCCAAAGCACCCTGATCTGTGCCTCTTATCTCTCCCACATGGCAGGCAGGTGGGAGCTTGCTCTCGCTCTCTGGTACCCCAGTGGCCTACACTTGCACATTCAGAGCAGCCATAACCGTGTCGTTTATGTTTCATCTCTTGACTGATTCTAAAGGTTTTCTTCTGAAGCTATGATGACCACTATAAATTCTACTGGCTAAAATACAGCTTTGTAGACACTATATGCATTTCAAAAGTGTGTGAAGCTTCCCTTCATTTCCAAGAAAAAACTCACAAATCCTACCTTCTCTCCCTTTCTCTCCTGCTGCACCACGACCCCTGCCTGGCCCCTCCATCAGCCTGATGCTCTCCTTCCACATACAAACACAACCCTGTAAGAATTCTTGGAAACTACTCTCAAAGCTAGACAAAAAACATAGGTACATGTTATTCCTGCCGCTTTGGAGAGCTGCACTCTAAGCCTTGAGATGTTGACAAAGTGGAGCGAGGAGGAAGGTGAAAAGCATCTTATGGGGTGGGGGCAGGTGATGGGTGAAGACTGCAGACTTGACTTTGTTTTTGGCAACCACTTAGAGGGAAAACCTACTGTTCTACAATGTACAGCATGCTCAGAGAGAGCCTCAGCTCCCACCTCTGCTGGAACCAGGGTGGCCAGCACTTCTCTAGAGCACTGATGGAGGAGCAGTTAGCATTATGCTCATGGCAGGCAACCACCAAGCACTGGGAGACTGGCCCTTACAGCACTTCTTAGGGTAAGCTGGCAGCACGCACCATGCAGCAGCCGCTGACTAATGGCCTTCAGAGTCCATCAACCCGCAGTTATGGGAGCTGGCAACTGGCTATGATGCCTCGACCCAGGATGTTTCTAAAAATGTTAGGAAGAGTGGATAGGTGACATTTCTCTCCAGCAGCCTCCAGAAATATAAGTTCCCTCAATGATTCTGGACAAATCATGGTAGCAGTGTGTGCGAATGGCACTCTCTTGTGAGGGATTGGCCAAGGACAGACTGACAGACAGACACACAGGTGGACAGTGAGCTGGCAAGAGGGTACACCAAAGGGCCCCAAGAAGGCAGCAGCATGCCCTAACCAAAGTGTCTGCAGTCTATCACACAGCTAAAACATCAAAGGGTGAGACAAACGTTTTCAAGGAGATCGAGCCAGAAGCCCACTTTTGCAAAATAAAATCTAAGGTGCTTACTGAGAGCTTGTGACTTCCTAGCCCCTAGATCTTAATCTTGCAAAAATAAATTTCTTTAACTTCCCATACGCTACCTAGGAATTTGTTGTTACTATCTTTTCTGAAAGCAAAACACTAGAACTGGTGTTTATTTACTTATTATTTTATTTTTTTCAGACAGGGCTTCTCTATGATGCCCAGGCTAGCGTCAACCTCCTGGGCTCAGGTGATTCTCCTGCCTCAGTCCCTCTGAGTAGCTGGGACTACAAGTGTATACCACCATGCCTGGCAATGTCCTTATGATTAAAGCCTCAGCATCTGGGTCCATTCAGCCCATGGTCCACCTATCTTGCCCCAACAGCTGCTGCCTGGCTTGTGAGACCTCCCTGTAAGCAGCATGGCATTAGCCTCATCACCCTAGAGTGGAGGGCACAGTGGGGCCAGGAGAGGTCAGTCTGCTGTCTGGGCAGGGGATTCTGGGACATTGTCTGCCCACTGAGAAATTTAGTCTGGGTGGGCATGGTGATGCATGCCTCATGCCTGCAATCTAAGCACTCAGGAGACTGAGGTTCAAGGATTATGAGTTTGAGGCCAGCCTGGGCTATATAATTGGAAGAAAAAAAAAAAAAAAAAAAAAAAAAAGAAAGGAAGGAAGGAAAAGAAAAGAACAGAACAAAAAAGAAATTCAGTCTGCCCCTAAAAGCCCAGGTAGCAAGAGCTACCTGAGGGTCTATTATACCCTTGCTGTCCCTTCCCAAGGTGGCAGCTTTCTTGTGACTGCTTGTGATGTTCAACTCTTCTCTCCCACTGGGGAAGTATAGGGACACGTGGAGGATGGCCCTCCAGCTCAACCAGGCTTCAGCCTTCTCCACAGAAAGGATTTTGATTTAAGAAAAGACATTTGCAAGAATTTGGAAAACCACAGAGGTGAATTTTAAAGAAAAACTCTGCAGACTCATTCATCAGGAGTTGGGGCCCCATTTTCAGAAAGTTTCAGTTACTGTGGAGTGGAAGGGGAAAACAGAGAGGGCAGAAGAACAAGCTCTCCTGGCACAGCTCTGCCCCACAGCAGGCTCTGCCCTTCAGCAGAAAGAAGCAAAGTACTGGTGCCGCAGCACTGAGGATTCTCTCCATGTCATGCAGGAGAAAGAGCCTCCTCCACATTAGTAATTTCTGCCCCCTGTCTGGCTGGGGCTAAGCCATATTGACCCAGATGCTGCCAATGGTTCAAGGTTGCCTCTCCTGTTGGCACAGGGAAATAGGAGCTAGAGGGAAGGGCCAAGTAGATCCATGGGCTTCCATCTCTGAGGAGCTTTGCACACATAAGGAGCAAAAGGGCACGCACCCAACTACTACCTCGCATGCACTGGGAGTGACACCTTCCAGTAGCCACATGGACATGCTTCCAGCGGCTTTGCTGAAAGGAATGACTTTCCTTTCTTAGGGCAGATATTCTGGAAGTCAAGTTTTTAAAAAAACAAAAACGCTCACTTGGTGGTAATGAAAACTGAAATATGCAACTAAGACTTCTACTGAATCAACCCACGTGTACTAGAAGAAATGTGGCCACTGGTAGGCAACTTAACACGCTGCTGACCAGGTGATCGGCCAACCAGGTGATCAGTTCTCATGCCCTCCACAGTATACTCGGAGCATGGGTGTCAGCTTGGGCAGGGGCTGGAGCCCAGTGCCCCTTAGGAGCTGCCTCTGCTGCCTCAGCTCTGGTACGGGATAAGGGGAGCACATTACTTGGCTCAGGCTGAACTATTCTGGCCAGTGGATTTTCAGATCCTCTCAGCAAACCTTGGTTCACCAGATTACAAGCTCCTGGACAGTGAGGACACACTTACTCATCTTTGTGCCCCAAGATCCACAATGTGTGACATATGGTGAGGCCTAAACTGTGATCAATGAATAGACAAATAATGCTGGCCAGGACGTCACCTGAAAACTGGGCCAAGACAAGAAAGTAACCCATCTAAAGAGAAGCCTGTGTTTGTCAGAACTGGGACAGAAATGCGTAGTCTCTGTTGGAAGCAGAAGCCTGGAGTGCTGCTGGCTTTAACCCCTGCACTTGCTACTCACATGATGCTAGCATGTTACCTCACTGCATTTCTCATAACCTGTGTCAGCGAAGGTCTTCAAAGGTAAACAGAAAAATAAATAAGGAAACACAAGCACACAAAGAAACCAAACAGCATTTCTTAAAAGAAAAGACAAGACCAGACCAACAATAATCAAAAAACCAAAGAGGAAGAGAAATTCTGGGGAAAAAAACAAAACAAAGGCACTCAGTCAGCCTACTCTGGATGCTAAACACATGAAAAGTGGAAGAGATTTTTTTCACCTTTTACACTTCCACACAGAGATGGAAAGAGTGCAGTACTCCCTTAACAAAAACATTCTTTCATTTAAGGTTCACTTTCTGTTTTGGTTCTAATAGACTAAAAGAAGTACTCTTCTTTAGCCCGCTGACCTTGTGCTGAATTGTTTTATACCCTTGGTACTTAGGAATTGAACCCAAGGCCTTCTACCTACATTGGAAGTGCTGCTATCACTGGCCTACACCCTAAGACGGGGTCTTGGTAAGTTGTGCAGGCTTCCTCTGGCGTTGAACTCATGCTCTTTCTGCTTCAGCCTCCTGAGTTGCTGGGATTATAAGTGTGAGTCACCACACATGGCTCTTGTGCTGCATTTCAGTTACAATCAGTGCATGAAGTAGGCCAATTACTGATTTCTGTTTCTCTTTGCTTTTGATCCTAACATGACTATAACTATGAAGGAGCTATGTGGGCAGGTCAGTGTAATTAAAAAACAAAAACCGAACAAATGGAAAAAACTGCAAGAGGGTATCAAGGTAACAGCTTCCAGGAAGAGTAAGGAAGGCCAATTCAATGGATTTCTAATCCATAATAGTAAAAGTAAGAGCAATGTATAATATATGACAGTAAAATAATGCTCCTTCTATGAAGGATGACAGGGACTCAGAATGACTGGGGAAAGAAATGGCCAGCAGAATAAGACAGTGAGCAGGGAGCTAGTGATAGGCTCAAAATAACCCAGTTCTCCAACACATTATGGAGTTACTTCTTTGAAAGGCATGAGATAAATTCTTCATGCTGGCTAGTGAGATTTTGCCCAGGTCATTTTTGATCTTATTAATTAAGGAAGATTTCAGTGCTAAAAATAAAAACTCATAAAATCCATGTGCCAGCCCTTGACAGACACAGTTCTCAGTGCTCGGCAGATTGAGGGGGTAGCTGGTGGTGGTCCATACCTGCAGGAAGTTTTCCTGACAGCCAAGGAACTCGTTCTTCTTCATGATGGACTCGGCAGTCAGGGCGAGTTCATTTTTACTGAGAGCAGGCTCATTGTGACATGGGTACACTGCCTGAGTATCAAAAGGAAATAGCATTACTTGTGTGGGAGGTGGGGACTGCAGCACTAGGTGAAGGAATTTACTAGAGATAAAATGACCTTACCACAGCTTCTAGCAATCCGATTCTTCTTCTAAAACAAATTGTGGATTCTATCTTGTACATGAAGGTGAAAACAGATTACCTAATACTTCATCTCATACAAGAGTTCTGCCCTATGTCTCGTTACTTCCCAACCTTCACCCTAGCCCAAATGTGCACTAAAAGCACACAATGTTGTTAAGAAACCAAACTACAAAAAACTCCAAACATTTCAAAAGTGAAAATACTTTAACACTTCGCAAGTTCATGGGATTTCCCCAATGGCTGCATAGTATCCTCCTATGTAGGAAGATAAAGATGAATTTTTTTTTTTTTTTTTTTTTTTTGAGTACTCAGGGCCTCAAGCATGCTAAGCAAGTGCCCTATACCACTGGGCTGCATCCTGAGTCCCTTTAAATTTTCTTTCTTTTTTTTTTTTAAATTTTGAGAGAGGGTCTTGCTAAAATTGCACAGGCTGCCTCTAGCCTCAAACCTGTTATCCTCTGCCACAGCCTCTGGAGTCACTAGGGGTATAGGATTATGCTATGGTGCCTGGCAGATAACGATGTAATTGACTCATCCACTATTGGTGGCTTGCCTCTCCTATAAGCAACCCCCTAAAAACATTCTTGGAATATTTAGGAAACTTTCACAGGGCAAATTTCTGTAGGTTGAACTGCTGTATCAAAAGGTACACACATATTTAAGGCTAGATCAATATTGTCAAACTACCCTCAAAAGGTTGTTCCAAATTATATTTCCAGCTAATGTATGTGAAATGAACATGCTATTCAACAGCCTTGACTTATAAAATGTTTTAGTACGTGCTATTAGATACAGAAACCAATGCCTCTTCCATTGGCATTTAACTAGACTTTCATGTGAAAAAAATCTTTCCTTTTAATATTAGAAAATTATGTAGAGTAACATAAAGAAAAAAGATATTAATCCAGAGCTCAGATAGAAGTGACAAGTATGAATCTTAAAAAAAAAAAAAAAGAAATCCTCAGACATACTTTAGCTCTCAATATAGTGTTAAATCTTACCTTGATGTTGTCTAGAACCCTTTTAAATTCCAAAGGTTCATCCTTCCCTTCCATGGCTGCAGGATCTAGGCCGTCTCCCCCATAGATGAATTGGATGATATCACCGGTGGAGCTTCGGACTGTCAGATCATACTGAGAGCAAAGATCTTCTAGAGATTTAACCAGCCTTCTCTAAAGGAAAAGGAGGACAAAGCTCAGCTGCCTTGAGAAGACTGCTCACATGTGCAGAGGATAAGATTTGCAATTCAGAGTTTTCAAGATATGAGCAATTTTATTCATGGATTTAATTATTTTTGTGGGGCTGGGAATCAACCCAGGGCCTTGCATCTGCTGGCTACTGAGCTGCACCCCCAGTCCAATGTCCTGAGCACTTTAATTACAAGAAACACTTTAGCTGAAATCCCTTAAAAGAGCCCCCTCATCTGAGAATAAGACCAAGAATGCCTCACTAGTCTGTGCAGTCAGTCAGCACATGCTCCCACCTCCAACACGGCAGCATATTGTAGAATACCTGCAATGTAAACTGAACCACCCTGCAAAAGTCTCTGCAAAGACTGTTTTCCTAGTCTGCTTTGCTTCTCCCTCCTTTTCCCTAAGGAATCAATTAATGCAGTGGGTTTGTATTTCTAAACACAACTGAAGCCAGGACTCCTCCAGACTTCAATGTGAACTACAGAGAATTAGGTGCAGGCTGCCTTCTGTGACAGAGTTGGAAGAAGAGAAAACAGGGATACAGGGATGGCATTATGTCTAAATCAGGGAGCAGAAACCATTTCTCACATCTGCTCAGAGAACCTTCTACTACAGCCAGCAGTGTAGATCAGTGAAATTAGAGAGAGACAGAAATTTTCCTCCAGGCAACTTAAAAAACAAAATTCCCTCATGCCAGAACTAATTTCTTATAGATTAACACACTGCTCTGTGAAAGTCATACTGTAAACTTCAAAACACAAAGTCAAAATACATCAAGGCGAGAGTGGTAAAAGCATTTTAATCCATTGGGTTTCTGACAAAAGCATGATACCCCAAAACTAAAAGGCAATTCTCCATTGGAAAATGATCAGAAGTATCAGATAATGACAGAGTAACACAAGAGGCTATGGAAGTAGGTGTCTACTGATTCCATTTTTACCCTGTCACCACCCTTGTTCCTGAGCCATTCATACTCTTGGCTTATCAATTCTGGTTTCCTAGCTTGCAAAGGCCATGCTTTCACAGTGAGGACACAGAGGACTCAATGCTGAAGCAAGCTCATGGCCCACAATGTGGAATGTCAACTGTAATTGATACCTTAAACATTAAAAATTTTGGGGGGTGGGGTTATAGCTTAGTGGTAAAGCACTCATCTAGTGTGCACGAGGCGCTGGATTCAATCCCCAGCCACTCCCCCCACCACCTAAAAATTGAGAAGTTTTTTTAAAAAAATAAATATGGTAGCTGGGCACAGTGCCATATGCCTATAGTCCCAGCAGCTGGGGAGGCGGAGGCAGGAGGATCGCAAGTTCAAGACCAGAGGCAGTCTGCGTAACTTAGCGAGACCCTGTCTCAAAAACTAAAAAAAAAAAAAAAAAAAAAAAAAAAAAGGCTGAGGGTGCAGCTCAGTGGTGGTCCAGCACTTGCAGAGCACGTGAGCTCGAGGCCCTGGTTCAACCCCTAGTACCGCAAAACAAACAAACAAACAAACAAATAAAGGTAAATTATAGAGTAGACCGTGGAAATGATCATTGGAGTATGAAAAGAAATCCTTCACTATGTTTGTGTGTAAGAACACAGAATGGACAGGTTTTCACTCTTCGGCACTTAGGGGTATATTTGTGGTAAATTCTGACAAGCACAAGTACAGACAATCCTCTAGCCCTATACCCAGAACCTGTCATTCTAGAGCTACAGATCTATGAAGACATGGCTTTCCCTCTAAACATCCAAGCCCTCTAGTATAGAGGCTCTGGCCACAGGCCAGCGAAGCCAAGTTACATTATATTAATAATAGATCACATAAATAGTTGCAAGATAGGAGGCAGAATCCTCTCACTAACTGGTAGGTCCCCCACACATTTGTCAGTTTGCCGCACTGTGGGGGATTGTGTGTTGCGATGAGGCTGAAAGCTATGCCACTGGTACTTCAGATACGAGCAAGGTTACCCATGGTGGATAGGTTTTCAGCTAAGCTTCCAGACTAAGACAGACTAGGGAGGAGGCACCGGCGAACCACTCCCGAAACAACTAGCCATTGAAAACCCTATGAATAGCAAAGAAACACTGTCAGATCCAGTGCCGGAAAATGAGCCCCCCAGGTTGGAAGGCACTCAAATGACTACTAGGGAAGAGTTGTCTCCTCAAAGTAGAGTCTACCGTGATGATGGAAATGGAGTAAAGTCCCAGGGACCTCCATTTGCTGATGTGGCACGACTCAAAATGAGGAGAAACAACTGTAAACATCCATTAATAATTGGAACATGGAATGTACGTGTTATGAATCTAGGAAAATTAGAAATTGTTAAAAGAGAAATGGAGCGCATAAACATTGACATTCTAGGTATCAGTGAGCTAAAATGGACTGGCATAGGCCATTTTGAGTCAGAAAATCATATGGTCTACTATGCTGGGAATGATAAACTAAAGAGAAATGGGGTTGCATTCATCATCAAAAAAGACATTTCAAGATCTGTCCTGAAATACAATGTTGTCAGTGATAAAATAAGATCCACACGCCTACAAGGAAGGCCAGTTAATATGACTATTATTCAAATTTATGTACCCACCACTAAGGCCACAAATGAAGAAGACTTCTATCAGCTTCTGCAATCTGAAATAGATCAAACATGCAATCAAGACATACTGATAATCACTGGTGACTGGAATGCAAAGGTTGGAAACAAGAAGGCTCAGTAGTTGGAAAATATGGTCTTGGTGACAGAAATGAAGCTGGAGATCGCATGATAGAATTTTGTCAGACCAATGACCTTTTCATTACAAATACATTTTTTCAACACCATAAACAGAGACTATACACATGGACTTCACCAGATGGAACATACAGGAATCAAATTGACTACATATGTGGAAAGAGACGATGGAAAAGCTCTATACAAAATGTCAAAACAAGACCAGGTGCTGACTGTGGATCAGACCATCAACTTCTCATATGCAAGTTCAAACTGAAGCTGAAGAAAATTAGAACAAGTACACGAGAGCCATGGTATGACCTTGAGTATATCCCACCTGAGTTCAGAGACCACCTCAAAAATAGGTTTAATGCATTAGACACAAATGATGGGAGACCAGAAGAGTTGTGGCATGACATAAAAGATCATTCAAGAAGGAAGCAAAAAGTTCTTAAAAAGACAAGAAAAAAAGAAAAGACCAAATTACATGTCAAAAGAGACAGTAGAACTTGCCCTTGGACGTCGAGCAGCTAAAGTAAAAGGAAGACATGATGAAGTTAAGGAACTAAACAGAAGATTTCAGAAGGTGGCTAGAGAAGACAAAAACAAATATTATAATGACATGTGCAAGGAGCTGGAGGCAGAAAACCAAAAGGGAAGAACATGCTCTGTGTTTCTCAAGCTTAAGGAAACATCAAAAGAAGACGGGAAGAATACACAGAGTCATTATATAAGAAAGAACTGGTAGATGACCAACCATTTCAAGAGGTTGCATATGAAAAGGAACCAATGGTGTTGAAGGACGAAGTGGAAGCTTCCTTGAAAGAACTGGTGAAACACAAGGCTCCAGGAATTGATAGGATATTGATGGGATATCGATAGAGATGTTTCAACAAACAGATGCAGCACTGGAGGTGTTAACATGTTTGTGCCAACAGATTTGGAAAACAGCTACTTGGCCAACTGACTGGAAGAGATCCATATTTGTGCCTATTCCCAAAAAAGGGGATCCAACTGAATGTGCAAACTATCGGACAGTATCATTAATATCACACACAAGCAAAATTCTACTAAAGATCATTCAGAAGCCATTGCAGCAGCATATAGACAGGGAATTACTGGAAAATCAAGCGGGATTCAGAAGAGGGCGGGGAACCAGGGACATCATTGCTGATGTCAGGTGGATATTAGCTGAAAGCAGAGAATATCAGAAAGATGTCTATGTTTTATTGACTATGCAAAGACATTTGATTGTGTGGATCATAATAAATTATGGATAACACTTTGGAAAATGGGAATACAAGAACACCTAATTGTGCTCATGAGAAATCTGTACATGAACCAGGAGGCAGTTGTTTGAATAGAACAAGGAAACACTGCGTGGTTTAAAGTTGAGAAAGGTGTGCGTCAGGGCTGTATACTTTCACCCTATCTCTTCAATTTATACGCTGAGCAAATAATCCGAGAAGCTGGACTTTATGAGGAAGAACAGGGCATCAAGATTGGAGGAAGACTCATTAACAACCTGCGTTATGCAGATGACACACCTCTGCTTGCTGAAAGTGAAGAGGATTTAAAACATTTACTGATGAAGATCAAAGATTATAGTCTTCAATGTGGGTTACAACTAAACATCAACAAAACAAAAATCCTTACGACTGGGTCAGGATGCAACTTCACAATAAATGGAGAAAAGATTGAAGTTATCCAAGATTTTGCTTTGCTTGGCTCTATAATCAACACCTGTGGAAGCAGCAGTCAAGGAATCAAAAGACGCATTTCTCTAGGAAAAGCTGTGGCAAAAGAGCTCTTTAGAGTATTGAACAGCAAAGATGTCACATTGAAGATGAAGGTGCGTCTGACTCATGTCATGGTATTTTCAGTCGCATCACATGGTTGTGAAAGCTGGACATGGAACAAGGGAGACAGAAAAAGAATTGATGCTTTTGAATTGTGGTGCTGGAGACATCTATTGAATATACCATGTACTGCCAAAAGAACCAACAAATCTGTCTTAGAAGAAGTGCAACCAGAGTGCTCCTTGGAAGCAAGAATGGCCAGACTGCGTCTTAAATATTTTGGACATGTAGTCAGAAGAGGTCAATCCCTAGAAAAGGATGTCATGTTTGGGTGAGTGGAAGGTCAACGCAAAAGAGGAAAACCCTCCACCAGATGGATTGACACAGTGTCTGAAACAATGGGCTTAAACATAAATAAGATCGTTTGCCTGGCACAGAATCGGCAAGTGTTTCAATCTGCTGTACATGGGGTCGCTATGAGTCGGACTCAACTCGACGGCACCTAACAACAATAACAACAACTGGTAGGTATAAATTATCATCCCTGTTTCCATGTGTCAGGAGATGGGCTCAGAGAGGCTGTAAGACATGTCTTGGAATACATTTCTAAAGCACATTCCCCTCAGGTAGAGCTTTGGTGTGTGTAGCTCTGGCCTGGTCTTGTTCATTCAAGGTACACAGGATGATGTGGACCATATTGGTTATTTTTAGTCCTGATTTCCAAGGTACCTACATTCCTATAATTTTCCCAAGACTGGGTAAATAATAGCTCATGCACAAAACATACACACCCTCAGCAGTTAAAACCCATAGAGCTCTCACTGCACTGCTGCTAATGGTCTACAATTCTTCAAGTTACCTGCATGTATCCTGTTTCAGCTGTCTTTACGGCTGTGTCAACTAGACCTTCTCGGCCAGCCATTGTGTGGAAGAAAAACTCAGTTGGTGTTAAACCAGAATAAAAGCTATTAGCCACAAAGCCTTTGGCAGCTGGGAGCTAAAGAGAGGTAGGAAAAAAGAAAAATCAAACAAAAAAGTTCAAGCTCAACAATTCTAAAATCCATTCAAGTCAGAAAACACCCCACCTTTATACTATAAATACCAGGCCAATGCACTTTCATGAAACAGCAGGCCTTGTATGCCCTTTCCTACAGGACAAAGAATTTGGACAGAACATCTTTGCTAGAGATAAGGAGGATGAGGTCCCAGCAGAGCCTGATGCTGGTGCCAGTGGTAGGCAAGTGACTCAGGAGAAGGAAGTCTAAGTTTGGCCTGCTATCCTGAAGGCAGGCAAGGATCTCACTTGGAGGGCACTGTGCTCATTCCCTGGGAAATGACTCCCTTGGAGACATCCTTCCTGTGGACCAGACCAGCCACCTCTGTAATATAACCACACATAGTCTTCTGGGGTTTCATTCTGGGACACGGAAAATGTCCTAAGAGTAGACTTTTGTGATAGCTGCTCAACTCTGCAAATGTACTAATAGTCAGTGAATTGTGTACTTTAAAGGGGTGAATATTATGAAGTATATCTTAATACAATGATAAAAAAAACTACATACCGACATAAAACATTGCATGCAATGGCCTATGGCCTTTGATCTGGATGAATCTGTTTTCCCAGAGGACAATTTAGATGAAAAGGCCTTCAAAGTTTTACCTGATTCACTACAGCTTACCTTTGAGTGTTTTTCAAAGTGAGGCAAGGACCTATTTTCAAAACCATCTGGCACTCGGGAGCCACTAATGGCTTGCTGGCCCACACAGGCAATCATCTGTGATATGTTAATGAAGGAACCTGGGGAAACAGGTCAGGAATATAACACCATGTACCAAATAACACTAATTGAAGTGCAAGCAGACTTGAGGGCTAAAACAGGACTATGACATAGCACAGCCCTTATTCCCAATAGGCTCATAGTCCAAGGGCAGAGAGGGACAGAACTACAGTAAGACAAAGTGCAAATGTCAATCCCAGGAGGAAGGCAGAGTGAGGCCAAGGGCATGCCTGGGCTGGAGGGAAGACTAGGGAAAGCCAGGTGAATCTCTAAGAAAGCAGCAGCCACCAGGCTGGACTTCTGGAGGACATATGGTTTGGACAAAAGAGGATGAGGAGGAATTCCAAAATGGGTGGAAGAGTGAGAGGCGAAGACAGAATAGGAAAGCATAGAGTATGCCCCAGGAGCAGGAAGTAGAACAATAGGGTAAAAGGCAACAAAGTTAGAGGGACTGGACTTTGATCTGTAAAAACAACCTGTTAAGAGAAATCTTGTTGTTGTTGTTAGGTGCCACAGCAACCCTCACAGGGTTTTCAATAGCTGGTTGTTTTGGGAGTGCCATGTCCTCCTCTGATGCTGGGGATTGAACCTGGGTCCTCAGAGAGTGCAGAGCAGCACTCTACCAAATGAGGTAGCCCCAGCATAAGAGAAATCTGGAGGTTTTAAATTTGAATGAAGTTATCACAAAACCTAAAGCTTTAAAGGTTTAGATAATCACGAAATTAAATATCTTTGCCAAATCATTAAATATGTTACTAAAAAATCTGAAGCTTTCTTCTTAATATCAAGTTTGCTCAAAGCACCCTCAAACGCATCCAAATTATGAAGTTAAACTTCTTCATGTGCCAACAACTGAGGTACTCTGCTCAGTCCTTCTATGAAAGAAATTCCCAAACTTTGCCTCCAGTTGTACAGCAGGTGGTGAGCAGAGGGTGGGCAACTGAAGCTTCATTTCTATTTACAGGAACTCCCCATCCTTACATTACAGCCTCAGCTCCACCTCCTAATCAGCTCTGCAGGAACATTAGATTGTTTTCCATGAAACCAGGCCCTAGTGCCAAAAAGGCTGGGAACTGCTGTTCTATCACTTAAAAAATTATGCCTTTAAAGAAATGGAGAGGTATTTAGAGTTACAACCATTGAAGGTACGTTTTCTACAAACAAGACAGTCAGCTGCATGGAGAACACACGACAATGGGAAGGTAGGTTGGGGAGAGTGGGTGCCCACCTTTGGAGCCACACAGAGCCATGGTGAGGGGGCTGTTGCTCTTGTCCAGCTCTCGGAGACAAGCGCTGCCTGCGTGATCACGGATCACAGACAGCTCCTTTAGGATCAGGGCCTGGGGGAGAAAAGAGAACCATTGGCAGTCAAGCTCACTGGCTCTGTGGATTACAAATGGGGAATCTCACATGTATGAAACATTCAAGAACATTCAAGCATGATGTTAGATTTCCAATCAATAAAAGGTTTGAGAGACTTAGAGGACCAAAGTGCCATAGCTATATAAATGCCTTCATCTTCCACAAGGTTCTGGAATCTGTGTGTGGGGCAAAAAACAGCAAGTGACAAAACCTGAAAAACAATTTAAATGGTAGCATATACATGGCTTTGTGTACCGTACCTTACATAATAAAATATCTGGACATACACACCTGTGTGTACACACATATAGACATCCCTGTGTAAACGTATAATACACAGTCTATAAAAGAGGTCTACTTATACTATTTACACAATCTGTCTACTTTTTCTTACCAAACATACATTTCAATTTGCTAATCATGTGCTAATCATGAGATAATTGACTCTTCAGGAACATTCTGGTCCATAAGGCCCTTCAGGTGGGCTGTTTTTTTGAGACAGGGATTCGCTATGTGGCCCAGGGTAGCCCTGAACTTGAGATCCTCTCAATTACTGGGATTATAGGCAGGCCTGCAGCACCACACTCAGCACTAATTAATGTATCCAGATTATCACTCATCAGTTCACAATTGAGGAGTCAGGAGTCATGATTCTGTTAAAAATTGGTCCTGCAGAGGCCTCAAGTAATTGTCTGGGTAGGCTGCAGTGAAACATATCCACTTATTTCTCTCTCTCTGAGACTCAGTGAGATTAATAATGAGCTAATGCTGAGTGTGGTGGATCCTACCTATATTCTTAGGACAGGGGAGAGTGAGGCATGAGAATTCTGAGTTTCAAGCCTGTCTGGGCTACATCGTGAGAACTTGTTTCAAAGAGCAAACAAAACCCAAAAATGTTAATAACACTTCACATAATTCTTATTTCTGTGTTTCAAAAAATTTATTCCATCAGAAAACTTAATACTTAAGAGTTTTTTCATCTGCACCTTGGTGAATTAAAACCCAGAGCCACAGACCATGGAAGAGCAGAAAAGAGTCAGGTAAGCTGGGAGTGGTGACCCATGAGTGTAATCTCAGTGACTCAGGAGGCCAAGGCAGGAGGATCGAAGGTTTGAGGCCAGAGGCAGCTGGCGTTAACTCAGACTCTGTCTCAATTTAAAAAATAAAAAAAAGGAGCTGTGGCAGAGCACTTGCAAAGTATGAGTGAGACACTGGGTTCAGCACCCTTACTATCACCAAAAAAAAAAAAAAAAAAAAAAAAAAAAAGTAGCCCTGGTGCTGAGTCACATGTGGGGTGCACACCTGTAATTCTAGCACTCCAGAGGGGCTGGGATTTAGCTCAGTTGGTTGAGCATTGCTTTGCAGTCTCTGAGGTCCTGAGTTCGATTCCCAGTACTGCAAAAATGGCAGAAGGATGTGGCAACCCACTCCCCAGGCAATCCCGAAACAGTCAGCCATTGAAAACCCTACAAGGCAAATTGCATATATGAAAACTGTCACAATGAAAAGCATTTCAAAATGAAAAAAAAAAAAAAAAGAAAACCCTACAAGGGTCGCTATGAGTTGGACTCAACTCACGGCACCTAACAACAACAACAACAACAACAACAAGTTTAGGCAGGAGGATTATGAGTTCAAGGCCAGCCTGGGCTACACAGTGAGAGACTGTCTCAAAACAAAAACCACAACAAAACCCCAATGCTTTCCAAACGCTGACCAGGTTGTCTGGAGGAATGCCAGCCTCCTGGAGGCTAGTGGTGAGTCTCATTCTGACCCTGGCCAGTTGAGCCCTCAGCTCAGCTCATTTCAAATGTAAGGGGGCAGTGGGCTGGGGTATGTGATCATCAGACATGAATGTTTCCTAGCCTGTCTCCAAGTCTCATTAATGACTACCCATTCACAGAGCTGTGGAATGATTTCTTAAGGATGCTGAAAGTAGACAAGGAAGAAGCCCTGAAGTACAGCCACTGAGGGGTTGGGGTTGTGAGGTCAGTTGGAGAGCAGTCCCATGTGGCCAAATGAACAGATGGCTGTGTTCTCACCCTTAACATGTGAAAGCCAGAAGGAATAAAGGATCTGATCAAAGGCTCTGCCTCAGTATGCAAACAAGAACACCCATGGCCAGCTCAGGGCCGAGAAGGCTGAGGAGGCCAAGAGGCGCTGTGTCTTCTTCTGCTTTTGTCACCTTCTCTTCACAGCTTTTGGCCCAACCCTAGTAGACACCCTTAGAGTCACCGTGAGGAAGATGCACTGACCCCATCCAGAGGGCTGGCCTCACCTCCAGGGTCTCCTCGGCAGTGCAGCCAGGTTGCTGCTGCAGCTTGCCTGTGTTTAGGGCTTCGATATACTCATCACATTTCTTGTAGCCAGCATTCAGCAACTCATACTTGGCCTTCAGCAGTCCCTGGCCAGGTGTGACATCACCGATCCCAATTGAGAACCCACGGTTAGCTGTACAGTGGGCAAGTAGAGCAGGAAGAGAGGCATAAGTGTCACTCAGTAGAGATATCAGGAAGAGTTCACACCTACTGCATACAGTTTGCATCACAGAGTAGTTCCTCTTGTCCATGGTGGACATATTCCAAGACCCTCAATGGAGACCTGAACCTGTAGAGTACCACCCCTATATGCATGGTTTTCCTATACATACAAACCTATAACCCAGTTTAATTTATAAATTAGAGTAAGAGCTTAACAGCTAATAATAAGCTACAACAATTACAACAATATGCTGTAAAAAGTTATGTGAGTGTGGTCTCTTTCAAATTACCTTACCATACTGGACTCACCCTTTGTGAGACCACAGGTGACTTGCAGTAACCAACTGTGGCAAGTAAAACGTCAGAGAAAAGGGAACACTCTATGGAAAATATGCATAGTTGGTCATTTCTTCCTTTTGGTTTTTCTTGTACAAGCAGCTCTTTTAATCAGTGTTGCAGTGCCTCATGCCTAAAGTATGAATGGATAGCTGGGGACCACAAGATATTTCAGGACAGTTTAACATGAAAAGCAGAAGATAACAAATGTACAGGGAAAAGAAACTAAAGGAAACAAACAATTCAAGGAAAAACTACAACTATGAATAATATTCCTTCAGAGTAATCAGAAAATATATATCCAGAGATCAAGACAAAGCAGCTAAAAAGGACAAAACCAACCAAACAAAAAAGCCTCACCTATTTGCAAGTAAGAATTATGAAAAATGATTGGAAATTAAATACATGAGAGAGGAAAACACCTAAGAAAATCAACAGAAATGTTAAGAAATGAGTCTAGAAAAAAGACGAAGAGGCCATAGAAAAGATAAGAAAATCAGAGAATCAGTCCAAAGATTCTAAAATGCAGTTAACAAAAGTTCCAAAAAGAAAGAACATGGAAAGTGAAGAAGAGAAAAATATCAAAGAAATAATATGAGAAAATTTCCAGAACTGCAGGACTCATTGCTGCAGATTTAAGAGCTCACTGGGTGACTAGCACAATAAATGAAAAAGATCCACACCAAGGGCATATCACCATAAACTCTCAGAACAAGAACACAGAAATCTAAGTTTCTGGAATGAAAAAACAAACAACAACAACAAAAAAACAGTTCAAATACAAAATGTGGGACTAAAGATGGCTATAAACTTTGAGAGCAACTTTGAAAGCTATAAAAAAAGCAAAATCTTTAAAATCATGAGAGAAAAAAATCTTCAATCTAAAATTTTATACTGAGCAAGTCAATCAAATACATGAGTAGAATCAACATGTTTTGGGAGCATCCAAAATCACTTGACTCATACTGTCTTCACAGCATGAGCAAATGAAGAAAAGAGAACAGTGTAAGCACAGCAGTGCAAGGTTGAATCATCAGGTTGGGCTTAATCACAGAAGGCCCAGAGGACTACGGTGCTTCCACAGGTACCTTGGGAGCTGCTGACGAAAGGCCTTTTATAGAATGCAACACTATCTGGTAGGGAGCCATTGCAAATTTTGGGAAGACAACTGAAAAGGAAATTCAAATCTGCAAACTAGTTAGTACTGAGCTAATTTCATTAATAAAAGTACAAATGATTTATCTTGGATCAAGTATCTTTTTCTGTGTGGGTGTATGTGGGGTGAAACAGCAAAATAAAAAGAACAAAATAAAATACTGGTATTATAAACCCTTAAAACTCTAACAATATCAGCAATAACACGAGGACACCAACATACTCACACAAGTAGACAGGAGCTAGTCTGGCAAGCCGTGACATTGCATCAGCAGCTTCATTCTGCCCCCAGTCACGTAGCAAAATGTAGAAGATATTATTCTTGGATCCTGATCCCAGAGTTCCTTTGTCCATGCTGCCACTCATCAACTCGCTGTTCTGGATTGTAACGTCTGGAAGAAACATACTGATTATGGATTTAGACAAACAATTATTCATTACTTTGCTTCATTCCAGAATGAATTTGAGGCAGTTGAGAAACGTTTCCATATTGAAAGTTAAAGCAGCGCCAACAGAAATTCACTTTAAAGTTTTTTTCTTTTTTTTTTTTGAGGAGAAAAACAAAAACCTAGCACTTCTGAAAGATATGTAAGCCCCAGTCTTAACCCTGAAACTTACTTGTGATCCTCACTATCCTCATCTGTGAACTGGGGGTGAGAGTATCGAGTACTTGTCATCTTTATGTCATGGAATATCTTGAGCATTAGATGAAATCATATATGGCAAAGTGCTCTGCAAACTGTAAACCAATTTGTTAACTAAAATACTGAAAACCAGCAGAGGCACCACTATGAATAGCCTTATAAGTAGTATATTGGCATTCAACCACAATCTGTTCCGGAAGGCTAGTTGAGTGCCAATAAGTTCATATGATGAGCATATTTTCCCCATAAGAAAGAGTGTATGAGCCAGGCGTGGTGGTGCACACCTGTAATCCCAGTGGCTGGGGAGGCAGAGAGAGGAGGATCACAAGTTTGAGACCAGAGGCAGTCTGAATAACTTAGCGAGACCCTGTCTCAAAAAGTAAAAAATGGGCTGAGGGTGCAGCTCAGTGGTCCAGCACTTGCAGAGCATGCAAGTGCAAGGCCCTGGGTTCAACCCCCAGCACCAAAAAAAAAAAAAAAAAAAAGTGTAAATGGATTTATTGGTTCCTGCACTATACTAAATGGCTAATTCAGACATACATATGCACTCGCATACTTAGCACTAAGTTGTTAAATTCAATTGTTGTTATCACTGTTTTCCTCTTTCACTTTTAGCACTACAAAGTTTCTTGGGTGCCACGATAATTATAGAATATGTACGTACACATATGTAAAAAGAAAAAAAAAATCATAAGTTATAAACACAGCACCAGGACAAGTCTCTTATTGCTTGAAGCCAACACACAAAGCGACACTTTCCCCTCTCTTTCACCTGGATGTGTCACAGATAAGCGTGCCATCTCATACAGCTTTTAGTATAGTGTCTTAGTGCCAAGCAAGTGGTTGGGCAATGAACCAGAATTGAAAATACTGGTTAAGGACCAAAATGTTTTGAGCATAGAGCAGCTTGAGTTCCGAGTTACCACTGCATACAATAGTAAAATGAAAATAATTTCTAAAAAGAAATAAAACACAATCTAAAATATGAAGCTAAGGTGTGTAGCTCAGTGGTAGACCAGGTGCTTAAGCATGTGTGAGGCCTTAGCACCACAAAAAATGAGAAGTTAAATTTTTTTTTTTCAGTACTAGGGGATGAAGCAGGGCCTCACACATGCTAGGCAAGTGCTTCACAAGTGAGCTGTACTCCCAGCTCTGTTTTACCATCAGCAGACCTGGAGCAAGGCTGGGTTGGCTCACTCAGTGACGGTACCCAGGAACGATCACTCCCTGTCCTCTGCTCCTCTACCCTGTGCCTGCTCCTTCCAGCCCTGCTCCTCCAACTCACAGGAATCATTGACGCAGAGGTCTTCCCCCTTGCCACAGTACTGCTTGCCCTTGGTTCGGAGGTTGGCTCTCACTAGACTGTCATCACTAGGTCTCAGGATGACACTGAAGATCTGCTTTCCGGTCCACAAGGTAACAGGCTGGAGAAGAAAAGGAAGCTGGAGAATTGGGGCAGAGCCTGGTCTCAACCACCCTTCACATAAGAAAGACAAGATGGTCCAGTGGTCACATGTAAGCCTGGCACTCCAGGCTTACCCTCACTCCACCAATCCATTCACAAATCCATTTACACGGACCAAACATATACCTTCGTGTGTGCACACACACCTCCTGCACGCACCTTTAATATTGTTGGGGGTGGAAGGCGAACTTTAATTTTCTCATCCTTGCCAACCAATATGGAAGCAATGATCTGACAAGTCTTGGCTCGGTCAAAGAAAGTGTCCTTGAGAGTGAGAAGATAGGCACCTAAGAATGTTAAGAACCAACACAGAACAGAAAAGGAATGACATTGGGAGAAACCCACAAACTTCCAACTTTCAAATAAAGTAGGATTATCACTAATAGGTGAATTAAAACATATAGCTGCTTATTGGCTCTCTCCCCTAATTAGAATCTATGCTCCATAGTAAAGCATCTTTACTTTATTCACTGCTATATCTGCTGATACAGGGGACAGATTTTAGGACAGATACTAGGCCTAGAAAATGCCCAGTCCATGGTGGGAACTCAGTGAGTACTTGTTGAATCAATGAATAACCAACCAAAACAAAATACCCAAGGTAGGCTTATGAACAAATGTAATAAACAACTGAACTAAATACAGGCAATTAAATAGCTTTTCAAGTCATCACATAAATCACTGTGAATTCTGTTGTAGTCTGAAGTCCACTTTGAAGTGAATTCCACAAACTCACCTGTTAGAAAATCCTGAATAGCAGCAATGAGTGGCTCCCCATTCCTTGGGGTTACGAGATTTGCTTTAGTCTGCAAGGAAAAATAAGCACAACAAGTTATTTTTGGATGCATGATATAGTCCAAAGATCAGCATCATAAGATTTTCAAATTATTGTGAGTAAACAAGCAGCAAAAAAGATAAGGCTGAAAAATGGAAATGAGGCATCTTAATCCTAGCTTTGTTACTAACTCCCAGTTCCTTCATCTGTCAAGAGGATAAAAATGGCACCAAGATCGACCTTAGAGGATCAGACCAACATGTAAATGATACAGCAAGTGTGACTGTATCAGATTTTGTAACGAATTCTACATGTCAGACTATCTGTTGTTACTAGTAAGTGTACTTCACAAAGACAATTCACTTCTGTGAATGATGAGGAGTGCTGTTACCTCTGATGTCAACCAATTCCATATCTCCACAGTGATGGTAAAACTATGAAATTTCTCATTAGTTCTACCAACAATCAGTTTGCATCAGAATTTAATTCTGTGAGGCTTAGGATGTAGCTCAATGGTACAGTGCTTGCCTAAGCATGCCCAAAGCCCTGGGTTTGATCCCCAGTACCACAAAGAAAAAAAAGGCTCTCTGTATCAAAGTGTGACTGCTTTAATCTTCATGTGGAGATGTGAAGGTGTTCATGTGCATTTGAGGGTTTTTTGGGCCCTTTCCCCAGAATGTGTGGTCCTCTGAGGCACAAGCCTGCCAATGCCTACTTCTGAACCACTATGCAGAACAATGACCGTTTACTTGGGGTGTGGGACAGTATACTCACCTGCTCCCCTCACTGCTGGTTCAGAGAACCTTTCTGAGGTGGGAAGGCAGGTGGTCTAGAGGTAGGAGCAGAAGGCATGGGGTGGAGATTTGTGCATTTTGGAAACATCTCCCAGGTTATTTGGGCCCACATCCAAACTACAACCCTGTGGGCTTTACTGAGAATTGCTGAGTTAAAATAGTAGGGAACAACTTTCTCCCACAAAACTGAGGGGTTTGTTCAGAGGGCAACTAAGGATTCTTCCATTCCAACATCTCTGGACTCTGTGTTTTACTGTCATTTTAACCAATGAAATATGTTATTGTAATAAAATTCTAGCAGGGTGCAGTGGTACATGTCAGTAATCCTAGACTCAGGAGGTAGAGGCAGGACGATTGTAGGTTCGAGGCCAGAGGCAGCCTGTGTAATTTAGCAAGACCATATTCCAGGATAAAAACATTAAAAAGGGGCTGGGAGCGCAGTTTAGTGGTAGAGCACTTGCAGAGTTATGTGCAAGGCCCTGGGTTCAACCTCCCAGTGCCACAAACAAATAAACAAACATAAAACCCCAAACCCAAAATTCCCATAGTAAGGATCCTGAATGGAAAAGTCAATTAAGTCTTACTGGTGGTGGCTGTCATCCCTAGTAACATTCTGAATCCTACTTTTTGTTACAAAAATAATATTTGCTCATTATAGAAAAAAAAAAAATCTATGAATAAAAACAAGTTAAACTCCCCAAAACTATACATGGAACACTAAAGTCTAAGCGAAAAGTTCATATCACATCAGAAATAATAACAAGTGGGGACTAGGAGCCTCCCTCAGTGGTTGAGTGCAAGGCTCTGGGTTGAATCTTTAGTAGGGGGGAAACAAGAAATGGTGACAAGTGGTTTTAGAGATAGGAAGACTTACAACCATGAGCCATACCAGTTCATAACATAGGAAGCTGAAATGCTAGAAAAAGGAAGCTAGCTGTGCTGGTGCCTCTGGTCCCTCACTATGTGAAAGGCTGAGGCAGAAGGATCATTTGAGCTCATGAGTTTGAGACCAGCCTGGGGAACATGGTGATACCTTATTCAAAATAAATAAACAAATAAAAGAAAGCCTAAGGTTATAATAACCCCATAGTCAGGAACTATGAGGTTTAGAAAGGCAGGGCCTTATACAGCAGGTACCACACACTACTGTGCTATAGCAGGGTTCAGGTGGGAATAGTTTAGACAGTCCAACAGGTAGAATCCAACTAGATGATCCCTGAGAACAAGTGCAAGCTTCACTTACCACAGAACCCCTACAGCGTACCTTGGGCACTCTTTATTTGTAAGACAAAATGGTGGTATGGTTAATTGCAAAACAACTATGTTTAGTGTCCTTTAAAAAGACAAACAAGCATGTAGCACACCGCAGGAAAGCTTCCATTCAGGATGTTCAATAAAATGTACTGGTGCTTAAAGAATCTTTGGCTACTGAGAAACCTACTTATGTAGACCATCAGCTTCTCCTGTGATACCCAATACTGGCACTGCTATATTCTTTTGTTTTCCTTTGAAATACAGTCTTGCTATGTAGCCCAGGTTGGCCTCAAATTTACAGTCCTCTTACCTCTGCCTCCTGAATGCTGGGATTATAGCCATGCACCGCCATGCCCAGCTCTGTTGTTGTCGTTAGGTGCCATCGAGTTGTGTCTGACTCATAGTGACCCTCATAAGGTTTTCAATGGCTGATTGTTTCAGTATTGCCTCAGGAGTGGATTGCCACATCCTTTTCCCACTTTTGCAGTGCTGGGAATCAAACCTGGGACCTCAGAGACTGCACAGCATCGCTCTACCAACTGAGCTAAATTCTAGCCCATGCTCAGCTCTAGCATTGTGATATTTCTGTTTTATTTTTACATAGCTGATCTTCATGTATGTATTATCTCCCAGAAAACCATACTACAGGTAAGAAAATATCTACGTCCCCTAAAAAGCACCTTACAGACAGTAACTCAGTTATGTGCTACAATTTGGAAGAGATTTTTCAACAGCTCAGAAGAAACCAATGAGAAATACTCATGAAACTACAGGCAGTAATGGCATGCTCACGGACAGAAAAAGCCTGGCTTCTCTGGCATTGTTAGTTACAGTACTGTTTTTATACAGGGTCTGCTCCCCTCCCCTTCCATCTAGGAACTGTTACACAAAAGTTAGGCCAGGTCACCCTTCGTACCCCCATGAGAACAAGGGCCTCCGCTTTGGCTTCTTCTGTCTGAGGAAGATGAAGGTTCATTTCATCACCATCAAAGTCTGCATTGTAGGGGGTACAGACACACTCATTAAATCTGAAGGTCCGGTGGGGCTTGACCCTGGCCTGTGAACACAAAACAAAAAAGGAGAAAGACTCAGGCACATAGCAAAAAGCTTCTGTTCCAAAACATGAGGGGAAAAAAAAAAAAAAAAAGCTGCCTAGAAAACTGGATAGTTTAAGGATGTAAATTCTAGTCTATTTGGTGGAGATATTTATATCAGTAGTGAATTCATTCAAGAAGCTCTACTGAGATCAAACCAAGCAGTGGATATAATATAATAAGGCAGATCCTAACACAAGAGTCAGTGTGTACAGCTCTCACTTAACAGGAGTGTCAGTTTTGTATATCAAAAAGATTAGTAGCAGAAATTGATTAAAATACACTGCTGAGTGTGGTGGTGCACACCTGTACTCTCAGCACTCAGGAGGCAGGAGCATTCAGAGGTCAAGGCCAGACTGGGCCGTATGACAAGATTCGGTCTTGAAAACAACAACAAACAAACAAAAAAGAATTCTGGGTAACATGTGAAAGGAATGCGACATTAGAAATTGGGACTCCATTTTGCAGCCTGAAGCACCTGAATCCCTACCTTCTTAGCTTCATTAAAAGTGAGGGGCCAGGCCACATATGCCTCCTCAGATAAGCCAAAAGGAAGTAGCATGAACCTTCTACCTGTTATTCTTGCCAAAGCTGAACCTGAATCTGGTCTTGCCTTCAGACTAATTTTCAGCTTAAAGGAACAAAAGGAAGAATGAAGAAATATTTAATGCCACACACCTTAGGCAAACTGAGAGCATGTAGCATTATTCAGGACAAATAACCATGCCTCTTCAACAATTTAAAAATTTTAAAGAGGAGGAGGGAGTGTTCAAGAGCAAGAGATTAAGACTACACGTATGAATGAAATGTCCTGTGTATGCTGGCATGCTGATTCAACAAATTAGCTGCTAAAAGACTTTATTTTCCTATGGTACCCCAGGGCTGAACCCAGGGCCTCACATGCACTCTATCACTGAGCTGCACCCTAGACCCTTTTTAATTCCCTTTTTTTGGAGGTACTGGGGGTTGAACCCAGGGCTTTGTGCTTGCATGCTTTGAAAGTGCTGGACCACTGAGCTGCACCTTCAGCCAATTTTTTTTTTTTTTTTTTACTTTTTTGAGACAGGGTCTCGCTAAATTACACAGACTGCCTCTGGTGTCGAACTTGTGATCTTCCTGCCTCCACCTCCCTCCCGAGTTGCTGGGATTACAGGTATGTATTACCATGTCCTGCCCAAAAGACTTTTTTTTTTTTTTTTTTTTTGTGGTACCGGCTGGTTGAACTCAGGGTCTCTTGCATGTTTTGTAAGTGCTCTATTACTGAGTTGCATCTCTGGCCCATTTTTACCTTTTACTCTGTGACAAGGTCTTGTTAAATTACATAGGCTGCCTCTGGCCTCAGACTTGTGATCCTTCTGCCTCTACTTCCCAAGTTGCTGGGATTACAAGTATGCACCACTGCACTTGGCTGCAAAAGACATTTTTTCTTATAGGTTTAAGTAGTACAGACAAAGAAAAAAGATATGGCATGTGGGTTTGTCAAAGAGAAAAGGGAAAGATAAAATGTGTGGCAAAAATCTCAAAAATCATTGCATTCCAATGACAGGAATATGTGAATTCATTGTATTACTTTCTACTTTCATGTATCTTTGAAAATTTTCAAACAATCACATATCTTTGGCAAGCACTCTACCACTGAGCTACACTCCCAGCTAAAAACATCTATTTTAAAATGTCCCAAAGCCAAGGAAAACTTTCCAGAAAGGGAAGGCTGTGTTAACCCTCTAAATTCCCATAATCATAAACTGCTTTCTTATTATTTCTTTTTATTTTTGGAGTACTTGGGGGTTGAAACCAGGCTTTAAACATACTTTGCAAGTGCTTTACCACCAGGCTGCACCTCCAGCCCATTTTTTATTTTTCATTTGAGTCAGCGTCTTGCTAAGTTATGCAGGCTGCCTCTACCTTCTGAGTTGCTGGGATTAAAGGTATGCGCCAGAGCACCCAGCTCCTTGTTATGTCTATTAAGAGACTGATGCAATGTGTTCATAAAGTACCCTAAAACTAAATCTAAAAACAATATTCCATGAAAGCCTGCTTAAACACTTTGTAAAAGCTCTTGGATTTAACAACTTTGTAGATAGGAAGGTTTATGAATATTTAAAAAATAAAGCTGCCTCTCATTTCCATTTTAAATCTCTAGAAAAAGGAACTGCTGCTGTTACAAATCACCAAAAAATATGTTTTAAAGTCTTGGAGGATGGCTGCAAAGAAAAATCTTTTAAACATTTTAGTTCCTTAGTTAATATGCAAAGTAAAATCAAAAGTCAATTTTCTGCTATATCTATTTTATATAAGTTTGTGCACACAACACATATGTACTTATGTTTCTTTGCAAGTGAAATCGTGCTAGCCACTTTCACATTAATTTTCAATTAGATGCTTTCTGTTGTACTATTAGGCATGAATATTATATGTGTTAAAAATACTAAAGGAAAGGTTAAAATTGAAAAACTTTACTCAAACTGAAAAAGAAGAGAAGAGGGAAGTCAAAAGTTATGAAAATTTGAGATTATGGGCAATTTTAATTTTAGGAGTTTAGAATTTAGCACTGAATACACACCACAAATTTCTCCTAGACAGAAAATAAAAGCAGCACTCTCAGACTCACCAGATGAGCCATGATGCTCAACTTGTGCAGTGATGGCTGTCGATTGAACAGCACCACGTCTCCATCTATGAGGTGTCTCTCCACAATGTCGCCATACTTGAGCTCCTGAGCCATCTTTTCTCGATTTCCGTACTTCAAAAACCTGAATGTGTGGGGATAAACATGATCCATGAATCAAAGCTCTCTCCCCACATTTTCCCCACTTCAGGATTCAATCTCTCTAGTGATTGTATTTCATTGAATCTAATATCCCCCCACCCTTCAGACAGGGTCTCATATACAGCTCAAGCCATCCTAGAAAATGTGATTCTCCTGCCTCTCCCTCTTAAATGCTGCGAATACAGATGTACATCACCATACCTGGCAAATGCTTTTTTTCTTCTTTTTTTTTTCCAGTTCTGGGGGTGTTGACTATCCAGATTCTTGTGCATGCATGCACTTTACCACTAAATTGTACCTCTAGCTCCTTGTTTATTTTGAGACAGGGTCTCATGAAATTGCACAGGTTATTTCTGGCCTCAAACTTGTGATCTTCCTGCCTCAGCCTCCCAAACTTCTTGGATTACAGGCATGTGCCATGGTGCGTGGCTCAGATGCCTCAATTTTTAAGTCATAACATGACTTTAAGCATCAAGGAAAAAAAAGCTACGAATTAAATTATGACAAGCTGGTTGTAAGATATATCCTAATTTTAAAAATGCTAAAAATACAGCCAGAGATGGTGGCACCTATCTGTAATCCTAGCTACTTGGGAGGCTAATGCAGGAGGATCCTAAGTTCCAGGGCCAGCCTGGGCTATATAATGAGATCTTACTTAGAATAAAGGGAAAAGGGCTGGAGATATAGCTCGGTGACAGAGTACTTCCTTTGCATGTGTGATATCCTGGGTTCAATCTCCAGTACAAGGGGGAAAATAGAAAAAAATGGTAAAATATGAAAAAAATGTGTCTTAGAATCATAGAAATATACTATTTCTTCTCCACAGGGTCTTGTTAATAAAATCTTCTCATAAGATAAAAGGCACTAGTGGTCAGTTCACCTTGCTGTGGAGGCTGGACTTAGCATAATGACTGCTACTGTGTTATATGGATACTGAAGGGAACTCTGAGAGCCCTGTGACACAGAAAGTGATCCACTTCCATATCCCAAGGCTTTCTATCCACCTAGGTCCAATGATGTTACATGCCACTGAACAAATGAACAACTTTATGTACATTCAGTGATCAAACAGAATAAACGACACATGCAGGTCCACGACAATTTAAATAGATATTTTCCACATGCCAAAAAGTTAGTCATTGTATTCTAGACTGCATTCTGTGACTAAGTATCTTGATAGTGAACTCTGTCATGAGAAGGTAGTTAAATCCAGTAAGACTATGAAAATATTACCTTTTCATCTGCATATGTCTCTGCTGGATGAAATTAGCTCCTGGGTGAACATCAGGTCCGTTGCGTACTAGTTTCCTCAAAAAATTGATGTTTGCTTTGTTCACCTACAAGACCATAATAAAAAAACACAGTAAAATACTTTTGGGTTTCTATAAGCTAGACAACTATACTGACCATGTCTTAATTTTACCATGCCTAGATTCTAGGAAAAAGAGAGCATCCTTGCACAGCCTGTAGTCTGCAGTCATAAGTGGAGAATCTTTAGAGCAACAGACTGCCAAATAAAATCTCAGGTTTGGGAGACCCAGCCAAGTCCTTTCCTGGCCTCTAGTTTCCCATGGGTAAAATAAGTAGGCTGTGTTGATATGGATGGATTTTCCAGCAAAAAATGGTATTTACAGTCCTTGTGCCTGCCTTCATTGAGGTGTAGATAACTACAGGGCCTGGTAACAAAAGCATATTGATTGGCTGTACCCTTGAGATTCACTTAGTCCAGACCATCAGTGCTTCCCATTTTACAATCACAATGAGTGTGAATTGCCTTCCTAAGCATGCAGCAACACCTTTTAAATACTCTTTGACCCAGTGATTCTAATTAGGGGTGATGTTTACCACTTACTTTAAAATATAAGGCATAAACCAAAATATGATGGTGTTGAAGATGTTATGAATAAGAAAAAAATTTGCAAAACCATTATGTGTAATGAATACAAGTGCCTGCACATAAAACCAGATATAACTGTACTTGCACATGTCATAGACATTATTTATGGTTGAACATGACTAGAACAACTGGAAAGATACATATACTCACATAAACCAACCTGTGGGTCAGGTGAGTTAGTGGGCACTTTATTCTGCAGTGCAGAATATCAAAATATTACCTAAAAGGCTGGATTAAAACAAAGAATAAGGGAGCTCAGTGGTACTCACCTTCTCAGGAAAAGTTAGAATTTTGGCCACGTGAACTGGCACAGCTACCTCATCAATCCGGAGATTGGGGTCAGGGGAGATGACAGTTCTGCCAGAAAAATCCACTCTCTTTCCTGACAGATTACCTCTAAATCGACCTAAATAAATAAAAATATGTTACAAATCCCATGACAAACCAGGTGCTGTTTGAGTAATAGGAACTGTGAGACAGGGAAACCCTTTGATCTCAAACTAGGTTAGCTGGACATACACTCCACAAAAGGGTACCAAAGGCAGTGGCTATACTCTGCATGTTTTATCAGAAACCTACCCTGCTTCCCCTTTAGGCGCTGGACGAAACCTCGGGTCCATTTCTTGGGTGCCATGTTGAGGGGAATGCCCGAGAGCTCACTGTTGATGTAGAGGGCGCACTGTAGCTGCAGGAAATCCCAATCCTCCATGATCATCTGTGTCTTGGCTCCAGAGATGCGATGCTAAAATAAGCAGAGCAAAATTAGAAAGAACTTGGTCAGTTTGATTTTTCTTGCATTTTCTTGGCTAGAAGTTTTCGGGTGGATATACTACAAAACTTACAAACACTGACCTTTTTAATGACATCATTAAGGAAAATAATTTCTGTCAATTTCATTGTCAGATCATCTTCATTAGTGCCAGACTTCAAATCACTCACAACAGAGGGTCTGATACACAAAGGGGGCACCAAAAGTCGTGTGAGAATTAAATCAGCAGGCTTTCCGGCTTCTGGGTTCATTAGAAGTAAGGGGACATCTTCAGCTGGGATTCGTTTAAATAAATTTAGAACTATTAAGGGATTCAAGTTTTCCTATAAGAAGGAAAGAAAGAAATGGAGATAATAGGTTAGTTTCCTACAGGCTGAGTGGTTTCCATTTTTTTCTTTAGTATTATGGGATTGAACCCAGGGCCTTGCACATGCTAGGCAAGGGCTCCACCACTGAGGTGCATCTCCACCCTGCTTTTAATTTTCAAAAATTTTTTCAAAAATTTGAGACAGAGCTTTGCTAAACTGTGTAGGCTGCCTCTAGCCTCAAACTTGGGATCCACCTGATTCAGTCTCCTGGGTTGTTGGGATGGCATGTGTGTGAAATGGCATTCAGTTCCACGCTTTCTGATGCACCTACTCCTTAACTTAGGATAACTGTTAGTGATGCCTAAGATTTCTATTGATGACATGCTATGTTGCAAAAGCCTTAAACGTGCAGGCCTTTTATTCTAATTATTTAAGCCAGAAATTCCAACTCCCATAATTATTTCAAAGGCTATAATTTCAGAAATGAACAGAAAAAACCAGTTATCCAATGTTCACAAAAGCTGCACCACAGAGTAGTGACTGACATGGAAAGTGTTCATAAAAAGCCAGGTGTGGTGGCCCACGCTTGTAATCCCAGCAGCTCAGGAGGTGGGAGCAGGAGGACTCCAAGTTCGAGACCAGAGGCAGCCTGCGAAACTTAGTGAGACCTGTCTCAAAAAGTAAAACAAAACAAAAAACAAAAACAAAAACAAAAACATGGGCTGAGGGTATAGCTCAGTGGTCCAGCACTTGCAAAGCATTCAAATGCAAGGTCCTGGGTTCAACCCCCAGTACCAAAAAAAAAAAAAAAAAAAAAAAAAAAAAAAAAAAAAAAAAAAAAAAAAAAAAAAAAGTTCATAAAATATGGGTAAATGAAATAAGCATTGTGTGTACGGTCACACTTCAGTGAAAAATGGACATCTTTGCAGAGAAGAGGAAATGGAAGCATTTAGGTGAGCAGAATTATAATCTTATATTACTTTTGAATTTAATTCATTAATAAAAGTGCTATCTGGCTGGGCAAGCTGGTACCTACCTATAATCCCAGTTGGCTAGAAGTTTTCAGGTGGATATACTACAAAACTTACAAACACTGACCTTTTTAATGACATCATTAAGGAAAATAATTTCTGTCAATTTCATTGTCAGATCATCTTCGTTGGTGACAGACTTCAAATTACCAAGCACCTGCCATGCTGGGAGGCAGAGGCAGGGGGATCAGGGTTTAGGTCTAGAGGCAGCCTCTGTAACTTAGCAAGACCCTGTTTCAAAATAAAAAATGAGGGCCGGGTGTGGTGGCACATGCCTGTAATCCCAGCGGCTCGGGAGGCGGAGGCGGAGGTGGGAGGATCGCAAGTTCGAGACCAGAGGCAGTCTGTGTAATTTAGCGAGACCCTGTCTCAAAAAGTAAAAAAAATGGGCTGAGGTACAGCTCAGTGGTCCAGCACTTGCAGAGCATGCAGGCATGAGGCCCTGGGTTCAACCCCGAGTACCGCAAAAAAAAAAAAAGGGGCCAGGCACAGTGGCACACACCATTAATTGGAGCAACTTGGGAGGCAGAGGCAGGAGGATCACAGTCAGACGTCACAGGCAGTCTGCATAACTTAGCAAGATGCTGTCTCAAAATATAAAGTAAAAAATGGCCTAGAGGTATGGCTCAGTGGTTAAGTACCTGCAAAAAGCATGTGTGAAGCCTTGGGTTCAAATCACCAGACTGAAAAACAAACAAAACCCAAAACAGGGGGGGAACTATATTTTAGTGGTAGAATCCTTTCAAAGTATGTGTGAGACCCTGGGTTCAGCCTCCTAGTACTGAAAGAAATACGTGCTATGCTGTCAAGAATTTACTCGTAGGAACTAGGCATATTATCAGAGAGCTCAACAGATCAAAGATAAGAATGGCTGTGTCTTATTGTCAGCTTATTAAATTTTCTGGAACTCTCAGAATGGACGAATTAGAGTGTACGTTAAAAGCAAAATTGCTACATGTACCTGAGAGGGGAACAAAGAAAGGTTTGGATAGCAACTGCCATTAGTACACTGTAGCAAGAAAAAGTGACTGGGGGCTGGGGATGTAGCTCAGGGGTATAGTGCTTGCATATTGTGTGAATGGCCCTGGGGATTCAATCCCCAGCATCACAAAAATAAAATAAAATTTGAAGGACATCATAGTGTAGTTGGGGAAAAGGGAAGAATCCGGCCAAGAGGACTTCTATTCAGGGCCCCATCCAGAGCAGAATTCCTTAGATTCCCTGTCTTCTAGTGATGAGCTACCATCAGAGGCAGTTAGGCAGGAAATCTAAAAGCAGGTTGATAGAAGTGTAGGACTGGAACAAAGCTAAGACAAGAGATTAGAAATAGTGGAACCAAATGGCTTGGGAACTAGCAAGCCTGGAAATCACTTCTTAGCAAGAGCTGTTACTCAAGAGTGACGTAATAATGACCTGCCAAGAGGCACCCAGAAGAGGCTGCTGACTTATGCTGCTATGCACCAGGAAACAGAAACCAGGAACCAGTGGTGAGAGACACAGGAGGGCTCAGCTTTGCCCAAGGAAGAATATCCTAACTAGAGCTCTGTAGTGATGCAGTATGGACTGCCGCAGGGTGTGGTTTAAGGTGGCTGGCAGGATGCTTACCAACAGCAGCCTGTCACTCAGTCTGCTAGAGCATGATGGAAAGCAGAAGGGAGATAGGCCAGCTGTCTCAATGGAGGGACTCATGTCTGCAAGCCCACCAACCCCTGGACTTGAGTTACAGAGTCTTATACATTAGTCTTCAAGGAACAGAATTCAGTTTCTATCCAATCCCTGAAGGGGTCTGTGACCCAGCAAAGGTCAAGGACCACTGCTCTCAGGTCTCTTCAACTCAATCATGCTGTGCTGCCTGTAAAGGTGTGGGGTGCTACCCTCTTGGAAAGTCGATGGGCAGGTGAACATGTGAGGATGCAGACTGTGCTGGACCAGTGAGTAGTGGGGCAACATGCTTTCCCATGTGCATGCTGCCCCTCCACAAAGGCTGACTCACACCACGATGTTGCACTCCTCTCTGCAGCTAGGCAATGGTGAACTCATCTTCTGCCTGTCCCCCAGCTAGTATGGGGGGCCAGAACAAGTTAACAACCACAGAAGATCACTTAATGCTCCAAGTGCCATGATAGTCATCAAAGAAAAATAGATCTGGTCCCAGACTATGCTTAGCAAAAGAAACAACCAAACATACAAGACAGAACACAGTGATATGAACAAATTTTATATGTGGCACAGACAACACAGCTCAGGGAAAGGCAAGATGAAAGGAGGTCAGACAGCAGATGAGGCTACATGGAAGCAGTTGAGGGATGGTGCAGTTTGGGGAAGGGAGAGGGAAGGAGGCATCATTAAGCTGAGGGATCACTGTGAGTACCAGCACACAAAAGTGCCAGGATGAAACCACACCTATTTCTATTATCATTCTGACCATGACAGCAGTGGCAATGGTAAATACTACTATGTGCTCCAAGCACCTGCTATGCTCCAGGGCCAGCGCTAGCACTCTTCACCTTCACAGCAGCCATAAAGCAGGTACTCCTGTGATTCCATTTTATAGGTGAAGAAACAAATCCAGGTTGGGTCATGTGTCCCTGGTCACAGAGTTAGTAACCTGCAGAGTGGGGCTCTAATTTCAGGTCTGACCCTGTCTCAAAAAGTAAAAAATGGGCTGAGGGTGCAGCTCAGTGGCCCAGCACTTGCAGAGCATGCAGGTGCGAGGCCCTGGGTTCAACCCCCAGTACTGCAAAAAAAAAAAAAAAAGAATACCACCCTTTCTCCTGACGCACTCGCTCACCTCCCATCCCTCCTTTCCAACCCCAATTCCCATCTGTGGCTCCTCATCAATTCCATAAGTTCCCACCATATGCCATTTTCCTGCACTTCATTATCCATATAAGGAATAGGTCTCTCTCAGTTTATGGCCTATACAGCTATGATTTAAAAATCTTTTAACTGGGTATGGTAGTGCTATCTATAATCCTGGCACTTGGGAGGTGAGGCTAGCCTGGGCTACATGGTGAGACACTGACTCAAAAAACCAAAAATGACTTTTACAATAAAAACATATGCTACCCATATAATTACACTTTTGTTCCTATTAAAAAGAATTAAGGCCTTGGTGGAGTGGTACAAACCTGAAATCCCAGCAACTTAAGAGGCAGAGCCAGGAGGATTGCGAGTTAGAGGCCAGGGGCAGCCTGAGTAACTTAGCAAGACCTTGAATCAAAATAAAGAATAAAAACGGGCTAGGGGTGCAGCCCAGTGGTAGAGCACTTGCAAAGCCTGTGTGAGACCCTAGGTTAACCTGCAACTACCCAAGTACTGCAAGAAGAAAAAAAAAAAAAAAAAAAAGAGTAAGGGAGCTAGGCATGGTGGCATGTGTCTGTAATCCCAACACTCAGGGCAGGATGACCAGAATTTGAGACCAGCCTGGGCTACAAAACAAGTTGCAGAGTAGCCTGCTTATATAGTTAAACCCTATCTCAAAAAATTCAAAAAACCCAAAACCCCAAACAAAACTATGGCCAGGTATGGTGTTACATACCTGTAATCACAGCAACCTGGGAGGTGGAGGCAGGAGGATCATGAGTTCAAAGCCAGAGGCAGCCTATGTAACTTACTGAGATCCTATCTCAAGATAAAAAAATTAAAAAGGGGGCTGGAAGTATAAATCAGGGATAGAATGCTTGCAAATCAAGTGTGAGGCCCTGGTTTCAGCCTCCTCAGACCAAAACAAACAAATAAACAAATAAAACTGAGTGAAAACCAAAAGCAAGTGTAGTTACAATGTCAGTCCACATAAACTTGGTACCAGATAAACGCTTGTCATAGTCCCAAGAAATGTTGATGGGAAGCTGTCTAATGGCATTGGACTTTTGATTTCTTTTGGAAGAAGTTGAGTATATTGAGAGTTGGGAGGAGGCAGGAAAGGGAGAATGTGGGTGCATGTTCCTGTGTGTACTGTAAGAGAGGAACAGGCAGGGCATGCAATTCCAGGCTCACCTGTGCCCTTCCCAGCAGGGGCTCTACTTCTTTGTTATGCTCAATGGCGGTTTCAAAGGACTGAAGGAAATTTGATACCATGGGATCCACCACTTTTTTGTTGGTTTTGTATTTCTCATGAATTATCTTCAGTAAACCACACTTCTTTACAGTACCTAGAAAAGTTAACGCATTTAAAAAGTTAGGTTTTCAGGCTGGCCAGAGGTTAGAGTCTGCTTAATGAAATGACTGGAATTGCTGTAACAATGAAAGGTGCATTTCCTTTTTAGCACACCAGTTGCTGGGCTCTTAAGCCTAATTGACAAGAAAACTAATCCAATGCCAAAACATTACATAAAACTAGAAGAGAGTGAAGGAAAGGGCCATTACTGAGCCTCCTGGGTATCCCACTCACCATTAAAGGAACCACAGTGGTGGCAAATGCTTTTCTTCCGGCACTTGTCAGAGATTTTCTTCTTCAAGCCTCGCTTCTGAAGGTAGGTCAGGCCAGGCCTCTTTAGGTAATCCAGAAACTGCTGCTTCTCCTCCCGGGACAGCATGATGTGGCAGCAAGTTTTGCAGATCATCTTTTAAAAATAAAGCAAAACAGATGTAAGGATAAGAAACAATGAAAACTTCTTCCCTTTTTAAAATGCCGCCTGCTTATCCTATAGACAGAACTGAGTGACCAGGTCTGCACATAGGTACACATGGAGAGGAGTCTTTGTTCCTACAATGTTAGCAGTACTCATGGATAGGCAGTAAGATTTTTGCTAACTTTCATCTTTTTCTTTGTCATGTTCTATATTATTTGAATTTTTGTTGTTATTTTTATTTATCTTTTTACAACTTACTGCTACTATCTTCTCAACAGAAATCAAGGAACACAAAATCCTTAACAAATTTAATGTAGTGCAAGATGAAAATACTATGTATTTAGTGTAAAAATTTCCCCTGGACATATTCCTTATATTCATCATTCCTAGGCTTATTCCAATGACCTTGACCAATCACTCCAGAATTTATCTCTTGGAAATCAAGACCTGTGTGCTGACTCTTCTTTCTCAAGCCCCTGTGTCCATGCCTTGAACATGTACTATGATTCTTCTCTTAAACACTTCTTTCTTTCTTTCTCATCGTCCACGCTTGCCCTAAAGCATTTACTATCCTTTACCCTTAACCTAATAAACTTTCTGACTTTGTTTCAAAAAATTAAAAATCCCTCTGTGCACACCTGTAAGATGCCGATGACAGCTCTGAAGTAGCCCACGTGAAAGCATGGCAACTCCAGGTCGATATACCCATAATGGCCTAGACAGTCAGCCAAGTTCTTCCCGCAGGTTTCACAAGGACGGTCCTTCTCACTCGTACCCTTTGGAGGAAAGCAGAGCCAATGATCAGTGAAGACCACTGGATTGGGGCTCAGGCTTTACACCTGGCCAGGTGACTCAGCATCAGAACCAATGGGCAGCTTCAGTGTATTCACATTGGCTGTGGGAAGGTAGAAGGCCATGACTTGGTCTCAGATATATAGGGGAACAGGGGTAGAAGAATGCAGCCCTGGCTCCTTCCCATCTGGCAAGCCACCAGATTCCTCAGTGGGTCAAGCTCAGGCACTGGGTGGAGGGAGAGCCTTACCATCCTGTGATCAAGCACCCCATAAAGCAAGGGGGCATGGTTGTTGTCCTGGCTGTAGAGGTTCTTACTCACAACCTGGATGTGTGCCTGCTGTCGCATCTCCTCGGGGGACTTCATTCCAAAACAGATGTGGCTTCTGCAATGGAGAGAAGCAGAGAGCAACTATATTAAAGCTTATTACCCAAAATGGCAATTACACATATGGCCTGTCGTAACTAAACTGCCATGCCAGCTCTCACATGGTCTTCCCCACCAGAATTAAATGCATTCAGATCTCTCTTGGCTCTCCTTCAAAACATCCCTTCATCTCCCTGGAACCCAGTTTCTACTCTCCCCAGCAAATGAATGTGCTCACCAAAGTCACCTAGGTGACCTGCTTGCTGATGAATCTAATAAGAACTTTCTCACTTTATTGCTCTGTAGCATTGGTGGTCCACTCTGTCCTACCCAATCCTGAAGTCCTTCCTTCTCTCCACTCTGGTGACACCATACACTCTGTGTTTTTCTCCCGCTAGGGCTATTCCTTTTTTTAGTGTCTCTTGAGGTCTCTTCCACTGTCATCCATTATAATATTTTCATTCTACACAGTCCTCCTGAGTGATCCTGTATATACTGATGTCTGTCAAAATCTCTGTGTATAGGTTAGCTATTTCCATTCAACTAGACACCTGTACTGACACCTCTTCTGCACAGTGTCACTGGGACCTCTCCCCAGGCATTTCCAACTCATCTGAAAAACTGCATCTCTACTGACTGTGTATAGATTTTTGTGTCCTTGTCATTATTCTCTAAGTAATGAGGTGTAATAATTTACCTTGTTTTAGGTAGTTTAAATTAACTCATATTAACTGGCCTTCCGTGTAGGCGTATGGATATTATTCTATCACTGACAACATTGTATTTCATGACAGATCTTGAAATGTCTTTTTTGATGATGAATGCAACCCCATTTCTCTTTAGTTTATCATTCCCAGCATAGTAGACCATATGATTTTCTGACTCAAAATGGCCTATGCCAGTCCATTTTAGCTCACTGATGCCTAGAATGTCAATGTTTGTGCGATCCATTTCTCTTTTAACAATTTCTAACTTGCCTAGATTCATACTACGTACATTCCATGTTCCAATTATTAATGGATGTTTACAGTTGTTTCTCCTCATTTTGAGTCGTGTCACATCATCACGTTGAGCACCCTGGGGTTTTACTCCATTTCCCTCATCACGGTATACTCTACTTGGAGGAGGCAACTCTTCCCC